>JBBBDQ010001576.1:802500-1209858 GCA_037127315.1 Ascarosepion bandense
TATCATTATTATTATTATATATATACATATATATATATATATATATATATATATATATATATATATATATCCAAGTGAATAAAGAACAAAGAAAGTACTAACAACGTTCAAAACATTAATTTAAAACAGTGCTTAATATAGAAATAGAGGAATAAATATTTATAAGTTATAGTTTAGAACATGCACAAATTATAATTTGTACATGTTCTGAACTATAACTTATAATATATATATATATATATATATATATATATACACGCACACACATATAAAAGCTGTTAATGCATACATCCTGAGATATATATATTAAAATATATATAAAACATGTATATGAATACATACTGATATATATATATACACACACACACACATATATGTATGTGTGTGTAATGTATAGCTATATATATATATACATACACACACACAAAGTGTGTATATATATCAGCATGTATATGAATGCATAAAGGAATAGACATATACATATATATGTATATATGTATATATACACATACATACACATGCATATATCTATGCACATACAGACAAGGACAGAATATGTCAATCTAATTATAGATTTATATAAGTGGATGATTTTCTATTAATATTTATATATATATATAAGAAAGAAAGAGACAAGGGCACTTGTGTATGAAAATATGGAAGAGCTGTTCCTACAACACACAACATTTTAATGCATTACTGTATATGGTTATGTTTGTGTTTTGTTCAAAGAATATGTAAGCATTTAATAACTAAGATATCTATGGAATATTTAAAAAATAAACAACTACCCATTTTGAAAAATTGCTGAGCATGAAAATACTGTGAAAGGGTAAATAAAATAAGCAAACTTTTTGTGTACTTTTGAAAAGATTGTTTAAACGGATTTAAAATAGACAACTACATAATATACAAACATGCATTATATATATATACATATAAATATATATATACATATATTTATTTATTTATCTGTAAATTCAGATAAAACTTAGCGGGAAATTAGCCATTTTCAACATGTCATTTCAAGACATGCATTTTTCGACCCCTTATAAACAAAAAATAAGGAAAAATTCTAAGGTATTATAAGGAAAAAATTCTATTCTAGGTATTAGATTTTATAGGGTTAAGCTAGCAGAATTTTAGTAGTAATTTCTTCTTTGGTAGTGGGAGGTATGTAGCATGATCCCTGAGTTTGTTGTGATATATATATATTGTAACAAAGTTATAGAATTCATAGGTTTTTTTTACCTGCTGTTCATGCATTTACTTTTAGAAAGATTGCTCGATACAACGTAGAGCATTATATTGTAATTGTACAATATTGTACAATATATATATATATAAACATCTGTTTTTTAACAATATGTTGGCTATATTGCTGCATATGCAATACCTGTGTTTTTGTTCTTTGTTACATTGAATAAGTATATAATATATTACTATACGAATACACACGGTGATAGACACAGAAGTATTTCTACTCATCTACATGCTTCATTTAAGCAACATCAAGGTAATTAAGCATTTTAATTTCTAGGAATACAGATGAGGTTTATCTCAACATGTAAATCATTAAATACAGACAAAGGAGCAATATACCAGAGGAAAAAGTTTTCATACGCATTTTGCTTATATTGAAACATACAGATGTCTATATGTACATGTGCGTTTAAACAAAGTAGAACTTAAATTAACAGTTTGCTGCAAACAATCATGGAATTGTTACATAACAAAAATGAAAATTATGAAGAATGCCTAAACAAAATAAATGTGTAAAATATATATATATATATATATATATATATATATATATATATATATTTATTTATCTGTAAATTCAGATAAAACTTAGTGGGGATATGGCTATTTTGAACATGTCATTTTAAGGCATGCATTTTTTAAGCTCTTATAAACAGAGAATGAGGAAAAATTTTCATCCCAGAGGTTAGTTTAGGTAAAGGAAGGGGTTGGGATGTATTGGTTTTCAATGGTTTGGCCTGGGAGAAGTAAGTTAGTAGTAATTCCTCCTTGGTAGTGGGAGGTATGTGGCCTGACCTTAGGGTTAGCAGTGGTAGGTGGTGGGGAGGTAACTGCTTGGTCAGCTTTTTAAAAAGCATTTGAAATTTTTTTATCTGAACTAACTGGGGGAATCGGATAATTATTGTAATTTATATTTATTTCTATAACGACACATACTTATGATCTTCCTTCGTTTATTTTGGTCTTGAGATTTTAAAATTTTAATTTTTTCTGTCAAACATAGATTATACCTATCTCTTAAGCTATTAGGGGTCCTAGCCTTGCCTATGAATTTTCCATTTTATCTGGGGATCTAAGTTACTCTATTTTAATTTCCAGTATTTTCTAGAAAGAGCAGTTTGGTATTTTAATCTATCTATCTATCTATCTATCTATCTATCTATCTATCTATTCCATTTGTAAACGAGTTATTACACGACCTAGGTTTCTACCATGAGTGGTGTCTTCAGACAATTTGCAATAATATATATATATATAGTGCAGAAAGTTCCAGAGATTAATGAAATGGAATAAACAACCAACATATTTAATTTATTTGAACATTATTTTTAATCGGTACTCGTATTGGAGCAGACATTCTGTTTTTAATCAACTGATGGCTTCTTCTATGTTGTTAGAGGTCGCAGGTTCAAATTCTGCTGAATGACACACATTTTCCTAATAAAACTTCTCATAAATATTCAGACTGACTGAGTAATATATATATATATATATATATATATATATATATATATATATACACTTTTTAATTAAAAACAATACCTACTCAAATATGAGTGTTGATTAAAAATAATGTTCAAACAAATAAATTTAATATACATATATATATATACATATATGTGTGTGTGTGTGTGTGTGTGAATGAATCAAAAGAAATAGGTAGTCTTTTCCTAAATCTTCATTTCATTTGTGAGTTCATTGTCCTGATAATTAAACATACCTAAATGGCAATGACGACCTCACTCTTGTTCAAATGTTGTGAAAGTTTTTTAAAAAAAATGTCATTCTTTCATTGAAATACAAGCCCTTTTTTTTCTCATGATGAGACTACTTTGCATTCCAGCCCATACCAACAACAAAAGGCTCCCTCTCAATTTTCCCCAACCCTTCCCACTGTTTAAAACACACAAGCACACACCATAATGTATATAAGTGTATATATATATATATATATATATATATATATATATATGTATGCGTATATACATATATATATATATATATATATATATATATATATGCACCAACACACAAATCGGTCTGACCTAACTACAGCGTATCTAAAGGTTGTATATCAGCCGATCTGATCCCATATTTGGGAAAGAAAAAAAAAACATTCTGTTCTTTTTAACTTTTTTTTTCACATCATAAAACAAGAAAGAAAAATACAACTGATTTTTTTTTTGTGAATTTAATTTTTTTTTTCCTTCTCAATTTTCTAAAGTCACTTACTGGAAGCCGCTATGGGGTTTATTACAAATGGACAAAAAATGGGTAGAAATGTCAAAAGAACCAAATTTTTAAAACCATGTAGAAAGCCTCAAAATGGTAAATTAATTCCATAGCTTCATATCACATTAATCTACATATGCATACAAAAACCACATACATTATATTTACACACACACAAAGTTAAAAAAAATAAAAAATTTACTTTACTTTTTAAAAAATGTTCACTTAGGCTATCCGCATTCTTACAAACCACTGTAATTGTAATTGTTTTTTGTTTGAAGAAAAAATCCAACATAATTTATGAAATTTCCTTTCGTTTGTTGTTATTTCTTTTCTCTGTTGTCATCATCATCATCATCATCCTTCATCCATGCAAAATAATTCTTGACCCATCTGTTATTCATTGGTTGGGTGACCCTGCTATTTAGCTTGGGGTTATCAAAAGGAAGCAGAAGAGTGTCTGCAATGTAATTGATCCATACCTAGAAACTAGACTTCAGGCACTTTCTGTCACTTCAACAAATATTTTCATGGCTTCAGCTCCGATGAACTTAACACCCTGGAGCCTACTCTAAAAGAATTTACTTGAGCAACCAGACTGGCAACAAGGTCCCACCCTTTTACAGTCAAAACAACCAAATGCAGTCAACACTTCTAATCTATCACCTTTTTTCTTGCACTTCCTGCCTGTGGAATACCCTTCTGTATACTTGCTTCCTTGATAGCTACAATCTCCCAGAGTTTAAATGCAATGTCACTTATCACCTCTAATCCATTTCCTTGACTTTCATCCTTCTCTTATCCATTCTCTGACATGCCCTGTATCTTGTTCTCCTCCCTTTTACACTCTACTCTCTCGCAACTCTCTTCACACCAGTATTGCCATCCTTCTCTTAACCACTCTCTGACACCCGTTGTATCTTGTTCTCCTCCCTTTTACACTCTACTCTCTCACAACTCTCTTCACACCAGTATTCCCATCCTTCTCTTACCCATTCTCTGACATGCCCTGTATCTTGTTCTCCTCCCTTTTACACTCTACTCTCTCGCAATTCTCTTCACACCAGTATTGCCATCCTTCTCTTAACCATTCTCTGACACCCTCTATGGCCATTCCTCTTTCTCTTCACTCCCCTTGTATGTAACCTTTCACTCTCCTCTTATGTAGACCCTTGTACACCAGTGACAATACTGCCTTACTTGGAGTGAAAAAAATTAAAAAAGATATATATATTCTTTGTCTCATCTTGAACGATTAAAATTACTTATCATCGTTTCTGGTTATTTATCTCAATGGATCATAACATAGTTTTTGAATAATTTGTCCCAAGTCTGAATTTCTGGGATGAGAAATTATTATTTTGATGCCCTTGAAAAGGGGTTTTTGTCTCTGGTTCAAGGTGATGAACCCCACAGTCATCCTGGGTTAGGAAAGAGTCAAAGAAAATCAGATGGATCAGCCACAAATAATGTCAGATTTTCCTGTGATGTGATCAGCCTGAGATACTTTGATCAGTTATCAGAAGACGTGGAACCCTTTCAGCAGAAATCTTTGTCATACTTTGTTCATCGTGCAGAATATTTTCAACTTCCTGATGAGATATCTTTTCTTTATTTCTTTTTTTAACTCATTTTAACCAAAGCCAGGATATGCGTTTGGTGCAGTGGATATCAACTTGAAACGACAAATTGGGGAGCCAAATTCGAATTCCAGTTGAATTCCTTGCATTCACTTATGCACAAATATCCTTGGGAAAGGTATTAATTCATCTCTTTCCTTCAGTTATGGGTTAAATAAGAGAACAGATTGGGTTCTGTAGCCTTGGCTGGCAACCAGTCTACCACAGAAAGAAATGGCAACTTAATGTGAGATAATCTTCTGCCCAGTTACTCATGTTTCTTTCAAGACATGCTCACCCAAGCATGTATCATGTATGGCACTTTACTGTTGGGATGTGCATTGTGGTGCAGTGGATATTGACTCAGAATGACAAATCGGTGGGGTTGAGTTCAAATTCCAGTTGAATTCTTTGCATTCACTTACACACAAATACCCTTGGGAAAGGTATTAATCTGTCTCTTCTCTTCAGTTATGTTAAATAATAGGACAGATTGGGTTCTGTTGCCTTGGCTGGCAACCAGTCTACTGCAGAAAGCAATGGCAACCTACTGCGGGATAGTCTTCTGCCCAGTCAGTCATGTCTTTTTTCAGACATGATCGCCCAAAGCATGTATCACGCATGGCACTTAACTGACTGACCCTAAGCCAGACAGGACTATCACACTTAAGCATAAATGAAAATGTGCCCTGCAACAGAAATTAAACTTATGTTCCCCTGTTGGTCCTGTATTCTTTAATCTTTTCTACATGAAGATTTTCACAATCCAGCAAGGTTCTGTTTGCCTTTAAATTACACTCACTCATTCGGACATATACCTGTTGCTGTGTCCTGAGATCCTTGCTGTTGAACAATATGTGGGCTTGTATGCAGGTCATTAACATTACTGAAGTGTGTCACACATGACATAAGTATAAAAACTGAAGATCACAAGACAATGGAATTGGTGGAGGAGTCTATGATTCTTAACCAGTTGCATCTTTGATTTTGCCATCTCTTTCAGACTTATACAAAACCGATATTTTAAAAGCAACTATTATTAACAAGAAACCACTATATTTTCATACCACTTGCAGCAAAGATTGACCTGCTTTTATTTGTATTGTTTAAAAGAATAAACAGAATGAAAATTTTATTATTTGTTGAGCCCTTAGCTGTCAGTGAATTTGTGAACAAATTTACGGCGCTCTACGCTCTCGTCAGGTTAACGACTGAAGTTCTTAAGCGATATTTCGCCCTTTTTGCCGGTTAGTTACAATGTGTCTTCTTCATTTTGCAGTGCGTCTTCTTTTAACTGTTTTGTTTTTGTTTATGTTGCCAGGGATATATATATATATATATATATTTTTTTTTTCCCCTTTCTCAACGAATGATCTTTTGAGGTTTGCTTCTTTTCCGTTGTTGGCAATCAACATTTGACAAATAATAAAATAATTCCACACTGCTGTTAAAAAAAAATATGAGTACATTAAAGAATGAAAATTTGTTTCCTACAAAACGTACTGCTCATTGAATATTTAAGATTTGAGTTTTTGGGGAGGGGTTTATCATTTTAACCAAAAAAAAAAAAAGACGGGGCTGCCACCAGTGCCCAGGGGTTACAGTGAGAGAACAGACTGTGTGCTGATTGAAGAAAGGATAAAATAAAACGAGATTCAAGAGATAGATAACAAATGATGCTGCATTTAAATCAGTTCTTCAATATGGCAGTGACTGCTGGACAATATCATTGAAGATGAGAAAAAATATTGTAGCAGCTGAAATGTGGTTCTACAGAAGCATAATGGGTATAAAGTGGGGGATCAGTTCCATATTACAATCAATATATAAACTGACTCCTCACTTTGTGGTCAGAGCAGTTTCTATACATTTATATTCCTGTGATCCAAAGGCACAAGGATTCATTCCAGGAGCTGAGAAGAGTATTAAGAAACAGAACAATTTTGCTAGAAACAAAGAAGAGAGTACTAGATTGCTATGTAATGTCAGTTCTTCAATACGGCAGTGAATGCTGGACAATATCATTGAAGATGAGAAAAAAACTTGAAGCAGCAGAAATGTTGTTCTACAGAAGGATGCTGCGGATATCATGGACCGAGCATGTGAATATTGATGAGGTGTTGGAAAGAATGGCAACAAAATGAGAATTAATAGTGAGCATTAGTAAGAAACAACTGAAGTTTCTGGGACATGCAATCAGTCAGGAGGGCTTGGAGAACCTGATACCGACAGGCCAGATAGAAGAAAAATAGAGACAGAGGAAGGCATCGGATAAGATATTTGAAGGGTCTGATCAGGTGGATGACTGAACGGGGGTTGTGACGTGTAACAGGAGAAAACATACTAAAAGCCACAAGGGATAGCGAGATGTGGAAAGCCATGATTGTTCACGTCCTGAAAGGACATGGAACGTAGAAAGGGAAGAAGAATCTATCAGAGAAGCAATTAAGTAGAAAGTTCTAACAGTGGGTAGTGTGAGAAAAGAAACTGTTGGAGTAAAAGTGGTGGTTACATTTAACAATTTAAATGGTAAAAGGGTGAGACCTAGATGCCAATATAGTAACACACTTAAATTCACATGGTCAGAGCACCAAGAAAAAAAGATCATTTTATCCTGTCTGCTCGTCCTTTACTGTGTGATCAAGATGGACAATGTTTTTTTCAGTAGTGGCAGGTGTAAGATGTCCAGATCTTGGGTCAGCTTTAAGACATTGGCTGGTTTGTCTTCTGGGTCAGTCCTGATAACCTTCAGAGAAGGAGTCCAGAAATCACAATGGCCAAAATGTGATAATCACAGCAAGGAAGAAGATCTTAGTCTGAATGTAAATAATTTATTGAGTGTCGATGGCACTCATAAGATCTCTTTCCTAAATGTCACAAAGTCTGATGAGAATAAAACCACACAAGTAAAAACGTAAATATGATAAGAAAACATCTTGAACATATCAGCTGTGCAGCATCTCAATAGCTGTTCATTATAATCTTCATCCTCATCATAATATCTAAACTTATTTATAAATGGAACTTTGTGTTTGTGTATGCGTATGTTTGTGCATGTCTGTGTGTGTGTCCATTACCTATAGACTCCAAAATGGCTGAACCGATTTTCTTTAAAATTCACACAGCTGTACTATAAGTGTCTGCGAGTGTTCTTAGCTAGGTTTTGTGTCAAGATAACCCCGATAAATATTGAAAATCGAAAATCAAAAAAATAGGGTTATAGAAGGACTGGTCTGATTTTAATCAAATTTGATAAACTCATAGACAAAGACATAAGAAATGATATTCAGAAGTTTCAAGGTTGCAGTTCTTACAATAGTGCATAAAAATTGGTAATATATATATATATATATATATATATATATATATATATATATATATATATAAAAGGCAAGATGTTTGTGTGTGTGTCTGTTTATCTGCCTGTATGTCTGTATTTTTTTCAGCCGTTTTATTTTAGTTTTTGCTTCGAGTTTGGCTTTAAGTAGATATAATTATAGTTCTTAGTCTCAGCCATGATACCATTTACTCAGAGGACTTATGTAGCCTTCAAAATTCAGTTTACGACGAAAAAACTTATTTGATATCGATAGCAGGAAATCAAAATTTGACTTACATCCATTCATTTTTCTTTCAGTCTATGGTTTCGCTTTAACTGGAAACAACTATTGCTTTTTAGTCTTTTGTGCCAACATCCAAAGAGTCTGAGCTCCAGGACCATGGATTAGTTTTAAAGCTTTCATTACACCTGAGCAACACCAGGCTATACTGCTAGATAATGATAAGTACAGTGAAAAATGTTCTCAAGGCTATCTTCTTCTTCTTCCATGTGCCTTGTCCTTTTAGGACGTAGGCAATCATGGCCTTCCACATCTCCCTATCCCTGGTGTCTCTTAGCACGCTTTATCCTGTAACGTCTCGCAGCCCCTGTTCTGTCATCCACTTTCTCAGGCTCTTCAAATATGGTATCTGCTGCTTTCCTCTCTCTTTTTCCCTCTATCTGGCCTGTTAGTATCAGGTTCTCCAAGCCCTCCTTCCTCATTGCATGTCCCAGGAACTTCAGTTGTCTCTTGTTAAATATCAATTTCCTTTTCATTTCCATTCTTTCCAACACCTTGTCATTGCTCACATGCTCTGTCTATGATATCTGCAGCATCCTTCTATAGAACCCCATTACACCTGCTTCAAGTTTTCTCTTCATCTTTGTTGATATTGTCTAACATTCATTGCCATATTGAAGAATTGACATCACACAGCAACCCAGTACTCTCTTCTTTTAAGGCTATAAGTAAGTGTAAAACAAGGATATGTTTTTTCACCAGATCTATTCAATTTGTAGAGAGAGAATATTCTGAGGGCCTTAGAAGTCATGTCAAAATTTGACATTGGTGGCCACAATCTGAAGACTATAAAATACACTGATTATACAGTGCTAATGACAGACAGAAAGGAAACTACAAGATCCCCTAGAGAAGGTAGCAGAAGAAAGAAGAAAGAAAGGACTAAAAAAACTACAATAAAACTGAATGCATGGTCATCAGTAAAAAGAGGAGCCTAAAACGCCAACTAAATCTAGTAGGTAAAAAATTTAAATACCTGTGAAGTGTTCTAACAGAAGACGTAATGTGCAACACTCAGATCCTAAGGTGAACTGGCATGGCCAAGGATGCATTCAAGAAGCTGAGTAGAGTTTTGAGAGACAGGAAAATTTTGCTTGAATCAAAAACGTGAGTATTGGACTACTATGCAATGTCTGGACCATTTCATCAACGGAGAAACTTGAAGCAATCAAAATGTGGTTCTACAGAAGGATGCTGCAGATACTATGGGTTGAATACGGGATCAATCATGAGGTTTCAGAGAGGATGGATTGAAAAGGAAAATAGTACTGAACATCAGGAAAACACAGCCAAAGTTCCTGGAATAGATATTGAGAAAAAACGGGTTGGTGTATCTGATACTCACAAGGTCCGAGAGGGGGAAACATAGATACATAACATGCTTGATGGGCTTGAGCATGCGGATTGCAGAGTGAGGTTTGGGTGGGAAAACAAGAAAAGACATGCTAAAAGCCACTAGGGATGGGGAGATGTGGAAGGCCATGATCGCCTACGTCTTGAAGGAACATGGCACATAGAAGAAGAACAACAAGAGAAAGGGTGTTAAGAGCTACAAGGGATAGGGAGATGTGGAGAGCCATGATTGCCTACGTCCTGAAGGGACACGGCACATAGCAGAAGAAGAACAAGAGAAAGGGTGTTAAGAGCTACAAGGGATAAGAAAATGTGGAAGGCCATGATCATCTACGTCCTGAAAGAACATGGTGTATAGAAGAAGAATTTTGAAGAATAATCAACGATGAAATAATAATGTTGAGAACAAATTTCAATAAACAGAAAACTTTAAAGAAATTTGAATAAAGAGCTTTAAGTTGCCTGTGTTAAATTTTGATGCCGTAAAAACATAATTCCTTCATGTGTAGTGCAAAGTCACGGGATGTTAAAATGAAGGGAATTCAACCATTTTCTTTGAAATTTTTATTATGAATGTTAGTCTGTTTTAGTATAATTTCCATAAGTAAAAGTGAGATTGGGAAAAAATCCAGTGTGCAAATTGATGTTTTGAAAAAAATTTTCAAAGAAAACGGTCAAATTCCCTTCATTTTATATCTCGTGACTTTGCACTACACATGAAGGAATTCTAAAACAGACTAACACATGAAATAAACAGTTTTCAAAGAAAACAGTCAAATTCCCTTCATTTTAATATCTCGTGACTTTGCACTACACATGAAGGAATTCTAAAAACTAAAATATTCTGTTGATCTTTTGAAATGATTTGTGAGTGTCTTTGTGGTTACCAATACTGTTTGTTTATAGATACGTAATTTAGAATAAAGCTCATTTCGTCCTTTTGCCTTGAAAAAGTCCATCACAGGGCCAAACACGTAGGCAATTTTAAATACAGTTTTCCTCTTGTTTTTATTTTATTTAACCATATATATTTATATTATAAAGTCACTTCTGTGTGATGTGCTCGACAATTTTACACTCCATTATATTTTAAGTCTTTCTTTCGCCCATTCTTTGAATATTGCTGCCATAACTGGTCTGGTGCTTCTGCTACATATTAAAAAAATTTTAATAAAAAATGATTGGTAAAAAATGGTATATGGTCAGAAAATATATACTGGTTAAAAATGATGTTGTCAATTTGGATGTTCAGTTAAGCTGGTTGTCAAAATGAAGGCAGAGGATGATGGAACCGTTATTGCATGGAAGAAGGTAGAAGAATGAAATATTACATCGTTTATGCGTTATAGCATTATAATAAATAAATCTGAAACATTGAAGATGTGAATGCAAGAAAAGTCATTGATATTAAAGATCAGCTATGTTGAAATTTCACCATCAGGTTCTGGCCCCTGAATAAAGGTGTTGAAGATATAAAAGACAAATCTAAAAAAAATCCCGACACAAAGGTGAGCTATATGCAAAAACATGATGAGAATATGGCAAAATATGTCAAGAAAATTTCAATGGGTCTTAGATTACCCAAAACATCATATTCACTCTGTACAAATTCCAAGGATCACTAGAGGTCAAGGATTACAGCGTAAGAGGCATTCTTTGTGTAGATGTATGGGGAAGATAACAGTTAACCCTACATTTGAACGGCTTTAGATTTGCATTTCACCAATTGAATATGAAAGGATGGAGTGTGTTTCACTACAATGTGCTTGAAGATTAGAACTCGTAGAAGTAAGAGATTTAGTCCGGCTGAAAACATTCCATAAACAGGTTAAAATTGGAGTGATTGGGTAAGCATTCTCTTGGGAGTTGGTTCCACAAATCAAATGTTTGTAAGAAGCTTCTCAAGTGGAACTTGCATTTCACAAATGGAAACTGAATGGAATGAGGAAATGCATTCAGTTTTCTTGTAGTTTATGTTTAGTCCTTTCTTTTTGCTTTCTCTAGCTACCTTCTGTAGGTTTTGTGGTTTCCTTTCCGTGTCTTGTTTGATTTTAGTATCTCCAGCTGGTAGTTGGCATTTTTCGGCTTCTCTTTTTACTGATGACCATGAATTCAGTTTTCTTGTTATTTATGTTTAGTCCTTTCTTTTTGCTTTCTTTAGCTATCTTCTGTAGGTCTTGTGGTTTCCTTTTCTTGTCTTGTTTGACTTTAGTATCTCCAGCCTGTAGTTGGCATTTTGGGCTCCTCTTTTACTGATGACCAGGCATTCAGTTTTCTTGTAGTTTATGTTTAGTCCTTTCTTCTCACTTTCTTTTGCTACTTTCTGTAGGTCTTGTTGTTTCCTTTCCGTGTCTGCTGTCAGTAATGTGTCATCTGAGTTTCTTATAGTGTTTAGTCTGTGGCTGAAAATCCTCACAGGTTTTCTAGTTTTCTCAGAATCGCTTTGCTGGATAGGTTGAACAAATCTGGTGAGAAGGCACATCCTTGTCTTACAAAGAAAGAGACATGACTGACTGGGCAGAAGATTATCCCACAATAAGTTGCCATTACTTTCTGCAGTACACTGGTTGCCAGCCAAGGCTATAGAAATAAATCTGTCCTATTATTTAACCCCTAACTGGAGGGAAGAGATGGATAATTTCCCTTCCCAAAGGTATTTGTGCATAAGTGAATGCAAAGAATTCAACTGGAATTTGAACTCAGCACCCCAACTTGGCATTCTGAGTCGATATCCATTCCACCATGATGCACATCCAAGACTAGGAGACTTATCCTTTATAGTAACATCCAGAATACTGGTAGACTGGTCCCCAACCAAGACTATAGAACCTAATGTCTTGCCTACCTGAGCTGCAAAGCCAAGAGCACATGCTGCATTGAAAGATTTGTTCAGTATTCAGGAAACACCTCTGAAATGCCCATCAAAGCATGTTAAATAAAGAACAAACCAATTAAACATAATGCATTCCTGATTGTGAGTTGAAAACTGCTTCTCTTGTATACAAGATACATCCACACCAATACACTGAAGATCACAAGCAAAACTTACCCTGCAAGACTCTGACCTCAGGCCTTGGTCATTTATACTAGCTAACCAGAGAGACATGATCAGTTCCATTAGGGCTGGAAATCTATCTTAAAAGGGCTTACAGCCATATCATATTAAGCAACGTTGAGCCTGGTCAGTATTTAGGTGGGTGACCACTTCGGAATACCAGGTGCTGTAAGTGTTTAGTGACGGATGTGCGTTCTTACGGCCATATCACGTTGAATACACTGGTTCTCGCTCGATCACTGATGTTAAGCAATGTTGAGCCTGGTCAGTACTTAGATGGGTGACTGCTTGGGAATACCAGGTGCTGTAATCATTTAGTGACGGATGTGCATGCTTACGGCCATATCACATTGAATACACCAGTTCTCGCTCGATCACCGAAGTTAAGCAACGTTGAGCCTGGTCAGTACTTAGATGGGTGACTGCTTGGGAATACCAGGTGCTGTAAGCATTTAGTGATGGATGTGCATTGTGGTGCAGTGGATATCGGCTCGGAAAGAGAAATCGGTGAGCCAAGTTCGAATTCCAGTTGCATACCCTGCATTGACTTAAGCACTGGTACCCTTGGAAAAGGTATTAATCTGTCCCTTCCCTCCAGTTATGGGTTAAATAACAGGGTAGGACTTGGGGACCCTGCCCTTAAAAACAAATCTCAATGAATCTTGTTACTTGAAAAGAAAAAGTATTACTAGACACAAAACTTATATAAAAACAATAAATTGTTAAAAGAAAAACGTATTACCAGCAATAAATAAATAAAATTTAGTTGGCAATAAATGACCCGCTGAGGTTGATATGCCATAAAAACAAACCAACCAACCAACAACTGTTATAAAAGAAATCAACAGCCACTTACGCTGACCTTTGGCCCATTTCATTCATAATGAAACTTGTCTAGAGAGAGACCACCAATGTCTCAAAGATGTCAGTTTTAAAGCTCTATAAAGAGAGAGGTGAACGAAAACTGGGGTCCTTCCTGAACAGAATTGTTGAAGCTTTTTGCACAGTGATAGTGGGGCAATTTTGAATGTGCTGATGGCCTTCTCAACCATCCCTCAAACCTACTGCACTCCTGATACACTTTGAACCAGAACACTTTTGGCTTGGGGAAAATTCTGAGGAACTTCTATGTCAGGCCCACTTTATTTTTTATAGAGAAAGGTTATATTATGTTATCTGTTTCCAAAGTTTCTAGCTCTCTCTATCTAGGCCAGAGAAATATAGCAAATGTCCTCCCATAAATCTGAACTTATTTATAAATGGAACTTTTTCTCTGTATGTATGTGTGTGTGTGTGTGTGTGTGTGTGTGTGTGTGTGTGGGTGTCTGTGTGTGTGTGTATCCGTTACCTATAGACTCCGAAATGGCTAAACTGATTTTCTTGAAAATTTACACAGTTGTACTATAAGCGTCTGTGAGTGTTCTTAGCTAGGTTTTGTGTCGAGATACCCCCGATAAATATCGAAAATCAATAATTGAAAAAATTGGGTTACAGAAGGAGTGGTGTGATTTTAATCAAATTTGATACACTTATAGACAAAGACATAAGAAACGATATTCAGAAGTTTCAAGGTTGCAGTTCTCTACGAAAAAAACTTATTTGATATCAATACCAGGAAATCAAAATTTAACTTACATCCATTCATTTTTCTTTCAGTCTACGGTTTCGCTTTAACCGGAAACAACTATTGCTTTTTAGTCTTTCGTGTCAACGTCTAAAGTGTCTGAGCTCCAGGACCACGGATTAGTTTTAAAGCTTTCATTACACCCGAGCAATGCTGGGCTATACTGCTAGTATATATATATATACGAGGTGCGATTGGTAAATTGTCACAATTATTTTATTATTTCAAATATTCTTTAGGCTGGGTCTGAGCTCCAGGACCACGGATTAGTTTTAAAGCTTTCATTACACCCGAGCAATGCTGGGCTATACTGCTAGCTATATGATAATTTAAATATTTTCTTTCTTTTCCTTCAACTTGATTTCTTTGTCTTTTGGTGGGCAGAGGCATCTCTCCATTTTGTTTTTTGGGGAAAAGAACTGGGAGTAGGGTGTGGTTTGTGCATTTTTTCATGCAGAGACCGGGTTCTCTGATGAGTGAGATAGTTTTTCAGGTGAACGAAAGTGTAGAGTTTGAGTTTAAGTTTTGTTTAACAGCATATCAACACCTCTGTGGGTCATTTAATACCAAAAAGGTGGCAAAACTTGATATATTTGAGAAGGTCATTAGAGTAATCAAGAACCTGTATTGACAACAAACTGCCTGCATATGGATGGAAAATTTTGAGTTTTGTTTAACGGCATATCAACACCTCTGTGGGTCATTTAATGCCAAAAATGTGGGGGTTTAAGGTATTTTTTATGTTAGATTTTGATGAAAGATTTTTTTTATTTTAGAAAACCGAAGATATCTTCTAGTTTTGTATTCAAAAATGCATTGCTGGTAATAATTTCTTTTCCTTCAAAAATGTATATTTTTTTTAAAAAAGTCTATTTTTATGTATATATTTCTATAAATATATGCATAAAAATGGACTATAGAAAACACTTTCATAGTGTTTTGACCCCAGTTTGGTGGGGGAAGGTAACTATTTGTCTATATCTGGAATGCTAACAGGTGTTACCACTCCGGGGTCAGGGTGGATCTGGAAACAACAGTAATTAAGAGGTGGTTCCATGCTCCTCACAACCTCCCAATCAGAGGCCTTGCTACTGGATGAAGTTTACTGTCATACCAAGGACGGATAATGATTTGTGCTGTGATTTTCATTGGTGTTTATTATTTCTTTATTTCGTAATTCTACCATTTTCTCTACGAGAACCAAAGTTAAGCAATGTTGAGCCTGGTAAGTACTTAGATGGGTGACCACTTAGGAATACCAGGTGCTGGAAGTGTTTATTGATGGATATGCGTGCTTACAGTCTTATCACGTTGAATACACCAGTTCTCGTTCAATCACCAAAGTTAAGCAATGTTGAGCCTGGTAAGTACTTAGATGGGTGACCACTTAGGAATACCAGGTGCTTGAAGAGTTTATTGACGGATATGCGTGCTTACGGTATATCATGTTGAGTACACCAGTTCTTTTTCAGTCACAGAAGTTAAGCAATGTTGAGCCTGGTTAATACTTAGATGGGTGACCGCTTGGGATTACCAGGTGCTGTAAGTGTTTATTGACGAATGTGCATTGTGGTGCATCAGATGTTGGCTCGGGAAGAGAAATTGGTGAGCCGATTTTGAATTCCAGTTGAATGCCCTGCATTCAATTACGTGCTAGTACTCTTGGGAAAGGTGTTAATCCATCCCTTCCCTCCAGTTATGGGTTAAATCAGGGGTTTTCAAACTGTGAAAGGGGGTCTGTAAGGATAAGACAGGGGCTCCGTGGATTAACTCATCACGTGAAATTCAAAGTAATTTAAATTTAATTTTGTTACATTTTGCATCAACATGCAGTATTAATTTATTTTATTTGAACACTTATGTCTAAAGTAAGCTTAAAACCAGTTTTTACTACGTTAATGCAAAACTATAAGCTATTTTTAGTAAAAATTTATGAATGAATTTTATAAGCGTTTATAGTTGAAATATAAAGGGGTCCGTAAGTCAAAAGTTTGAAAACCCCTACGTTAAATAACAGGGTAGGACTTGGGACCCTACTCTTAGAAAAATCCCAATGAAACTTTCCCCGTTAAGGAGGAAGCTGGCTCAACCCACCTTGGTTCCATGCGGCTTGGATTTTTTAATTGCCGTCATCCTTAAGGGACATAGTGTTTTGAAAGGAATATACATGAATGATACTAACACTTGTTCTGGAATATTCAGAACAACTTTGTTTAGAAATATTTGCAACATTGAAACTGTGCTCTTGAAATTCATTTCATTTTCAAAAGTACAATATTAAAGGAAGCTGTGGCGAACCATAATCGTGTACATTATTCCTTGTCTTGAATGTTTTGAACTTACTTGTTTGAACTTTACTTAAAAATACTTGTAACCTTGTATATGTGCTCTTGAAATTCGATCCAGTTTCAAACGTACAATATTAAAGATAACTACTGAGAGTCACGATCGTGTACATCTGACGAGAGACGTACATAGCTTGTGGTAATTTCTTTAATTGGAGGCTCAGAACAACTTTGTTTTAAATTTTTATTAAAGATATCTATAATTTTGGCTCTGCGCACTTGAAATTTAATTTGGTTTCAAAAGTACAATATTAAAGAAAGCTGTGGAGTGCCATGGTCACATACGCTCTTAAGAGAGGTATAGCTTCTGGTAATATCTTTTCTTGGATGTTCAGAAGAACTTATTATTTTTATTATTTTTATTAAAACTATCTGTAATCTGAAACTTAATTCTGCTCACATTCCAAAGTGCAACGTCTAAATAAAACATAATTTGCATAGAATTTGTTAACTTATATCTATTCACCTTTGATTTGTTTTAATTATTAATAACCATTCAACACTTGAATAATTTGCCATTTATAACTACGGCTATTCCACTTTTAATGTAAGTGAAAAGTAGAGGCTTTTTTCATTTTTTTTATAATCATATTTGCTCAAGCAAGGCATTTTACTGCCACTGTTTTTCAGGAGGTGACATAGGAAGAAAGTTATGAGAAGGAGTGACAGGTTATAGGTGGTGCCAGGAAGTGGGTAAGAGAAAGATGACAGTGGTCACAAAGTGGGGGATCAATTTATATATTGATTGTGATGTAGAATTGATCCCCCACTTTGTATCCACATTATAATAGTATAGAAATTTTTTTTTATAATCATATCACCCCAAACAAGGCATTTTACTGCCACTGTTTTGCAGGGTCTACATAGGAGGAAAGTTATGAGAAACAGTGACAGGTTATAGAGGGTGTCAGGAAGTGGGTAAGATAAGGATGAGAATGCTAATGAGAATGGAGTGGACGGAGAAAGGAGCATGAGAGAGAGAATGCAGGTTAGTGAGATAGGAGATGACTATTGACTTTACATTTGAATTCTTGAAGATTGTAGTTGTCGGGGAAGCAAGTAAACGGAATTGAATTCCACAGGCAGGAAGTGCAAGGAAAGAAGCTGATAGATTAGAATTTGTGTTTACATTTATTGATTTCACAGTAAAAGGGTGGGACCTAGTTGCTAATCTTGTGGCTTGTGTAAATTCATATATAGGGGCCACCAGTGAGCTAAGTTCATCGAAGCAGAAGCCGTGAAAGTATTTATAGAAAAGACATGGGGAAAACACATTGCGTCAGTGAGAAAGTGACTGTATCCAAGCTGCCAAGTTGGGATCTATCACATTACAGATTCTCCAGTGGATTTTGTCAAGGACACCTAGGTGGATAGCAGGAGCACCCGATATGGCAGCAGTATTCAATGCACAGACAGATGGTAGATTTATATATGTGCAGGATTTTTTTTTTAATCATGTCACCCCAAGCAAGGCATTCCACTGCCACTATTGTGCAGGGGGTTACATAGGGAAAGGTAAAGAGAAAGAGTGGTTAGATTTTGGAAATGTCAGAAGTAGGGTGATAGACGGGTAAGGATAACAAGGTTGAGGGTTGGGTAGATGGGAAGAGTGTTTGAGAGAATGGATGCGAGTTAGTGTGTTAGGAGGTGTCTGTTGACCTTACATTTAAACTCCTGGAGATTGTAGCTGTTGGGGAAGCAATCATTTGGAAGGGAATTGTTTGAGACGGGAAAAACTTTCTTGCCCTACATAAAGAACAGACATTCTTAGTGTTTGATCAGCCAATTAATTCACCTCAATAGAGAGATACTCAAAATATCACAAAAGATTGATTGATTTGTGTTTTATAGTTTACCATCCATTTGCAGGTTATTTATTTTTAGTTTGTAAGAATACTTTGCTGATAATAATGATTTATTGATACAAGTTCTACTAATTAACCCACAGTGGATACCTCCCTTGATAGTATCTATTCATAAGTGAATATAATGAATATGGCTGCTGGAACTGGAACTTGGCTCTGTAATTTCTATGGACCAACTATTTAAAAGTCTTTTCTCAACTGTAGATTTTTCTTTGTACCAACTATCAAAAACTGTAACTCAGCTAAAGACTATTTCTTTCGGGTATCAAAAGCAGCAAGCGGCACCAAGAGGGGAATTACTACCTGAACCACTGAAATTGTGTTACATCCCCTGGTTGGTGGTTGATGCAACTGAAATGTGGTTCTACAGAAGGATGCTGTGAATATCAGGGATCGAGCATGTGAGGAATGATGAAGTCTTGGAAATGATGGAAACAAAAAGGAAATTAATACTGAGCATCAGGAAGAGACACATGCTTCTATACAATATGTGTATAAAATTGATTGGTCAAATATTTCACAAGGAGATGCTAATTGCTAACCAACAGACATTTTAGTTCAAATGGTGCATGTTGTACTGTGGAAACTTTTCGGCTTAGTTGTAATATTGTCTGCTGTTGCATTAAAAATGGTTGGGTTTTAAGACAGTATTATTTGGGTATGTGATTGTGTTGGAAATAGGATTTAGTTTTTATAGATCTATTTTCTCACTGGGTTTATACAACATTATACAGTGAGACAATCTTATTAGAACTAGAAAATATGAAAAGATTTATTATCGGAATATAAGACGGAAAGTGCGACACAGAGATCTGAAGGTGAATTGGCATGGCAAAGGAAGCATTCCAGAAGTTGAGTAAGCTATTAAGAAACAGGACAATTTCGCTAGAAATAAAGAAGAGAGTACTGGATTGCTACGTGCTGTCCGTCCTTTAATATGGCAGTGAATGCTGGACAATACAATCAAAGATGAAAGAAAAATTTGAAGCAACTGAAATGTGGTTCTACAGAAGCATACTGGATATAAAGTGGGGGATCAGTTCCCTATTACAATCAATATATAAACTGACCCCTCACTTTGTGGTCACGGCAGTTTCTATACATTTATATTCCTGAGATCCAACAGCACAAGGATGCATTCCAGGAGCTGAAAGGAGTATTAAGAAAATGGACAATTTCGCTAGAAATAAAGAAGAGAGTACTGAATTGCTACGTGCTGTCTGTCCTTTAATATGACAGTGAATGCTGGACAATACCATCAAAGATGAAGGAAAAACTTGAAGCAACTGAAATGTGGTTCTACAGAAGGATGCTTTGAATATTGGGGATCGAGCATGTGAGCAATGATGAGGTCTTGGAAATGATGGAAACAAAAAGGAAATTAATACTGAGCATCAGGAAGAGACAGCTGAAGTTGCTGGGACATGCAATGAGGAAGGAGGGTGTGGAGAATCTGATACTAACAGGCCAGATAGAGGGAAGAAGAGACAGGGGAAAGCAGCGGATAACATGTTTGAAGGACCTAATCAGTTGGATGATGGAACGAGGGTTGCGTGGTGTAACAAGAGAAGGTGTGCTCAGAGCCACCAGGGACAGGGAAACGTGGAAGGCCATGATCGCCTACGTCCTGACGGGACAGGGCACATAGAAGAAGAAGAGAATCTTAACAACATCAGGCACACAGGTGACACTAAACTGATGGTAGACTCAGAGATAAGACTAAACGACCTCTTACACAAGGACATAAAGGAGAGAAAAAACAAAAGACTTACTATTAATACGCCTGCTTGGCCTGACACTCTCAGCGGACCTCAAGTGGAATGACTACGTCGAACCCATTGCTAAATCCGCAGCTATGAAAGTCGGCTCTCTGTGCAGGACCCAGAAATTCTTTCCGCCTGAATCTATTCTGCAATTATATAAATCCACCATCCGCTGCCACATCTGATCAGGTGCCCCCTCTATTCTCCTCGGGGTTCTTGACAAAATACAGCAAAAGAATCTGTAATGTGATTGATACCGACTTGGCTGACTGCCTGCAGTATCTCTCTCACCGGCGTGACGTGGCATCCCTGTGCCTCTTCTATAAATACTTTCATGGCTTCTGCTCTGACGAACTTAAATCACTGGTGCTCCCTAGATGTGAATTTGCATGAGATACTAGATTGGCAACTAGGTCCCACCCTTTTACTGTGAAACAGATGAAATGTAACTGCAATTTCTACTCCAACAGCTTCTTTCCTCGCACTTCCCGCCTGTGGAATTCCCTACCGCGTGCTTGCTTCCCGGACGGCTACAACCTCCAGGAGTTTAAATGTAGGGTCAATAGACACCTCCTAACACACTAACTCACGTCCACTCTCTTCAACTCTCTCCCTATGTACATCCTAAGTCGTCTATCACCCTCCTTCTGACATTTCCTATACCCAATCCCTCTATGTAACCTCCTGTGCTATATTGGCAGTGAAGTGCCTTGCTAGGGGTGACACGATTAAAAAAAATAACAAAGTATAATGCAAGGCTGTCCACAACAGATATAGCCCAACGTAGAAGATATACTACTGGCCATATTTATTAAGACACTCTAGTTTTTTAAAAGAAATGATGTATTTCATACTATTTTTAGTATTTAGTCGATAATTCTAAATGAAAATAGAATGGATCTTTTGTTATTACTTTGCAAAATTTCACTATTATCAAGTAATTATTTTAAAATCAGATTGGCAGGTAACTTGACATGCCTGTATTGTTTGCATTCAGTAGGCCACAACTTTAAGAATATATATCAATGATATCAAGCCCATTCTTGTCAGAGAAGTTTGAAGTCAGACTATTGAAAATAACTTTCAAATGAATTCTTATGAAACTTCATGTCAAATTGGAAATCTTACAACGTGCATTTCAATAATGAATTCTTTGCAATGCACTCTTATGCTGCGGAAAATTCTGTGAGTGTTGTCACAAATGATAAAGAAAGTCATATTACATTATGTTAGCTTTCAGAGCGAGATCACAAATAATTTGGCCTGGTTAATTCTACACAGTATGTGCATTGTGGTGCAGTGGATATCGACTCGGAATGATAAATTGGAGAGCCGAGTTCGAATTCCAGTTGAATTCCTTGCATTCACTTACTCACAAATACCCTTAGGAAAGGTATTAATCCATCTATTCCTTCCAGTTATGGGTTAAATAATAGGATAGATTGTATTCTATACCCTTGGCTGGCAACCAGTCTGCAGCAGAAAGCAATGGCAACTTACTGCAGGATAATCTTCTGCCCAGTCAGTTATGTCTCTTTCAAGACATGATCGCCCAAAGAGTGTATCACGTATGGCACTTCACTGACTGAATATAATAGATGGAAACATAATTCAAATCTATACTGGGCATAAAGTGAGGGATCGGTTTACTATTATTATGAAGTAATAAACTGATCCCCCACTAATTATACTTAATATAATAATGTAATATAATCTATCTCTTCTCCCTCCAGCTGTGAATTAAATGGCAGGACAGATTGGCAACCAGTCTAAAACTTCTAATGGGCATAAAGTGAGGGATCGGTTTTCTATTGTTATGAAGTAATAAACTGATACCCCACTAATTATACTTAATATAATAATGTAATATATTCTCTCTCATCTCCCTCCAGTTATGAGTTAAATGGCAGGACAGAATGGGTTCTATAGCCTTGGCTGGCAACCAGTCTACCGCAGAAAGCAATGGCAACCTACTACAGGATAAACTTCTGTCCAGTCAGTCATGTCTCTGAATTCTAGACAACTAAACCAGTTGCAGACAGAGTTTGTTTTACTTAGCTCATAAAAAAATGAGAAATATGAATCATATATATATATATATATATATATATATATATATATATATACTGTTAAATATAAAAGACAATGAATGTCTATTATGTTTAATCATGAGCCGTTCTAAACGTCGTATTTTGGCTTTAATTTCAGTTGAAAACAAAGACAAAAATTCTCCAACATTTGGATAATTTTTTATTAAGTTTTTTCTAAGCTTGCAGCTCACATGAGCCATCTTCAGAGAGGTTATTTAGACGTTAATACAATACCATCCACCATCACTGACGATTTTATTTTGTGTTGACATAAAACTCCACTAGGCAACGGCAATAGTTACCAAAAATAACAAACTCGGTTCTCAAATTTGCAATGCGGTTCTATGACGTCACACCGTGGGATAGCGCGAAATGACAACAAAACCATATACAAAACCATATATATATATATATATATATATATATATATATATATATATATATATATATTGTGTTGGAAATGACTGACAAGGAAGATTTTATTAGATTTTTTTTTCATTTTTCCAGTATTCGAGCATATTTCCTATTTGCTGGTGATAAGGAATATAAAAATGTAATGATTTTTCCAAGTGCTTTCAGCCTCTTCTATGGCCATTCTTATGGATATTATGTTTCCACAGCCTTAACTTTTTCTTCATATTCTGCCTGGAACATGATTTACTTTGTGTTTTGAAAAAAAAGAGCATTCATTTCAAACCCTCACATGCTGTGAATGACTGGAAATCAATAAGGTTGATGGTAGGGGAAAATTGAAAAATAAAAATAAGCTTGCTGCCAAATATATATATATATTTTTTTGAACACAAAGTAAATTTTTGATTTGTTACTCAAAGGCCTTTACCCCTTCAAATCTTTCCAAAACATCCTTATTTCCATGCAAATGTAAATGCTGAACTCAAATCGATAATTGTTTATTGACGAAACCTACCTTTTTTTTCAAGTTTACAACCAGAAAAATATCGAACTTCTTTTTGCTGTTTATCTCACCCCGTAACCACGCTTCGAAAAATGTTATTCACTGCAGAATGACTTCATGCCAATTTCTCGACCAATTTACTTCCTTTTTGCAATTACTACGCGGAAATTGAGTTCCGAAACCAAACAAATTGCGAAGTATTTGCTCAAAGAAAGTAAACAGGCTGAAATAAGTATCCTACACCTCAAGTCATTCAGCGGTGAATCAGATATGAGAACGGTGGTAATGAGTGAGATATAGTCCGATTTTGTTTTCTGGTCGATAACATGAAAAAAAGACAGGTTTCTTCAATAAACAATTATTGATTTGAGTTCAGCATATACATTTGCACAGAATTAAGAATGTTTTGGAAAGATTTGACAGGGTAAAGGTCTTTGGGGAACAAATCAAAAATTTACCCACATTATAGTAAACGATAGAGTCAACTTAGTCTTGCAGATTTTCTTTATATTTTCTCATATTTTCTAATGGGGCTTTTTATTTCCAAATTATACTTATACAAATATTGTCCATATGTTTACCAAGTTTCGAATGTCATCGTTCATCATCAGGGTCTAATTTTACGGTTTTGCAAATTAAACATCAACAATTGCCTTGCAGCAGAAAATGTGTTACTACATTTTGAAGAACAAAATAAATGTTGAGAAAATTTTTTAAATTCAAAGGAAGTAATTTTTTTTTTTTTTTTTTAATCATATCACCCCAAGCAAGGCGCTGACGCCACTGATGCGCATGGGGCTACTTAAGAGTAAAATGATTGGAAAAGAGAAAGCCAGAAACCACATTCTAAACAGGGAAAAAGGGATGAGCCTCTTCACCTGTTCAATAGATATGGGTGGAGTGTGAACCGGGCGATAGTTCAGTCTATCTACTCCAATAATAATGTGATCATGTGCAAGCATTGTTTCTATCATTTAATACAATGTGTTGAAAAGAACGGATGCTGCTAAAATCAATCTACTTTAAATATATATATATATATATATATATATATATATATATATTGTTTAATTAGTTTTTGGTCATAATAAGATTAGACCAATGCACATTTGTATTAAAAAGTGTTCAATACAATTATATTGTAGAACTTTTGAATATTTTCCATTTGTAAACGAGTTATTACGTGACCTAGGTTTCTACCATGGGGGGGTGTCTTCAGGCGATTTTCAATAACTGATTTTACCGGTTTTTTTAAGAACACTCACGTAACGGTAGTTTTTTTTTGAATGCTCACGTGACAGAGAATTTTTGAATGTGCAATTTTAAAACTGACAAGAAATTATAACATTTTCATTCGTGGTCGAATGAACCGAGGTATTTTTTAGTATGGTTACACTTTGTCAAAATTTCCATTCTTCCTGGCACAGATGACTATTGACTTTACATTTGAATTCTTGAAGATTGGAGCTGTCGGGAAAGCAAGTAAACGGAAGGGAATTCCACAGGCAGGAAGTGCGAGAAAAGAAGCTGCTGGAGTAGAATTTGCATTTACCTTTTATTGGTTTCATAGTAAAAGGGTGGGACTTAGTTGCTAATCGTGTGGCTCAAGTAAATTATTTTATAGGGGTCACCAGGGAGCTAAGTTCATCTGAGCAGAAGCCATGAAAGTATCAGTAGAAGAGACACAGGGAAGCCACATTGCGCCGGTGAGAAATTGACTGTATCTGCCGATCACATTACAGATTCTCCGGTGGAATCTGTCAAGAACCCCTAGACAGATAGCAGGGGTACCCGACCAGATATGGCAGCAGTATTCAATGCATGGGCGGATGGTAAGAGACGGATGACTCTGGCCATAAATGAGGGATCAGTTTATATATTGAGTGTAATGTAGAACTGATCCCCCACTTTATATTCACATTGTAATAGTATAGAAATTTTTTTTTTTTTTAATAATCATATAGCCCCAAGCTAAGTTCATCAGAGCAGAAGCTGTGAATGTATTTGTAGAAGAGACACAGGGAAGCCACATTGCGCCAGTGAGAAAGTGACTGTATCCAAGCTGGCAAGTTGGGATCGATCACATTACAGATTCTCTGTTGGATTTTGTCAAGGAGCCTTAGGTGGATAGCAGGAGCACCCAACCAGATATAGCAGCAGCATGGGTGGATGGTAGATTTGTATATGTGCAGGATGGTTTGAGATGGGAAAAACTTCCCGGCCCTGCACAGAGAATGAACCTTTTTAACAGTTGATTTAAAAAAATTGTTCTGTCAATTTAGGTGATTCATAATTCTTAAAATTTGTTTTTTGGAAAGATGGTACAAAAAATGACTTAGTCTATAGAAATACAGTTTAACAGAAAATGAGTCTTTTCTATAAATTGTCCCTAAATATTGTAAAGTTACTCATCACAAACATTCTTCTTCTTCTTCTATGTGCCCTATCCTTTCAGGACGTAGGCGATCATGGCTTTCCACGTCTTCCTATCCCTGGAGGCTCTTAGCATGCTTTCTCCTGTTACACAACCCAAACTTCACTCTGCCATCTACTAGCTCAAGACCATAAATCTAAAATATAAATGTATAGAAACTAGCATGGCCACAACATGAGGGATCAGTTTATATATCATTATAAAAGAGAATTGATCCCCCATTTTATATCCACATTATAATTTCTTATAAACAGTTGGCATATATATTCTTCTATTGCCCTGTCCTTTCAGGACGTAGGCGATCATGGCTTTCCACATCTCCCTATCCCTGGTGACTCTAAGAACGCTTTCTCCTGCTACACCACCCTAACCCTGCTCTGCCATCCACTAGCTCAAAACCATAAATCTAGAATATAAGTGTGTAGAAACTAGCATGGCCACAAAATGAGGGATCAGTTTATATATTGATTATAATATAGAACTTATCCCCCACTTTATATCCACATTATAATTTCTTATAAACCGTTGGAATATATATTCTTCTTCTATGTTCTTTCAGGACATAGATGATCACGTCTCCCTATCCCTGGTGGCTCTTAATATATTTTCTCCTGTTACTCCACACAACACCAGTTCTGTCATCCACCTGATCAGGGCCTTCAAATATGTTATCCACTGCTTTCCTCTGTCTCTTTTTCCCTCTATCTGGCCTGTCAGTATCATGTTCTCCAAGCCCTCCTTCCTCATTTCATGTCCCAGAAAATTCAGTTGTCTCTTCCTGATGCTCTGTTAGATTTATTTTCAATGCTATTCTTTCCAAAACCTCATCATTGCTCACATGCTCGGTCCATGATATCTGCAGCATCCTTCTCTAGAACCAGTTTTCCGCTGCTTCAATTTTTTTTTTCTTCATCTTCGATGATATTGTCCAACATTCACTGCCATATTGAAGAACTGACATTACATAGCAATCCAGTACTCTCTTCTTTGTTTCTAGCGAAATTGTTCGGTTTCTTAATACTCTTTTCAGCTCCTGGAATGAATCCTTGTGCCTTTGGATCACAGGAATATAAATGTATAGAAACTGCTCTGGCCACAAAGTGAGGGTCAGTTTATATATTGATTGTTATATGTAACTGATCCCCCACTTTATGTCCAGTATGCTCTGTAGAACCCTATTTTGGTTGATTCAAGTCTTTCCTTCATCTTTGATGATATTGTCCAGCATTCACTGCCACATTGAAGAACTGACATCACATAGCAATCCAGTAATCTCTTCTTTGTTTCTAGCGAAATTTTTTATTTGTTATTTCATTAAATTTTTAGTAGTCTTTTCAGATGGGAAAAACTTCTTGGCCCTGAAACATAAAAACTGAATAATTTTGTTCGAGCATAAAATGGTAAAATTGAGAGGAGGGTTTGTAATCTTTGACCAGCCATGTTTAGAATTTGCACGTGTATTCCAACCAAAAAGAGGGTGATATATCATCGTTATCATTCTGCGGCCTCAGCCGAGATTCAAAATCTTGTCAGTAGCTGAATACTTGATGCTTCGCCAGAGTTACCAAGGGGCTTTTTTTATCGTGACACCATCACTAGATGGGTTGCCTACCACTTAAGAGAGGCCCATTCACCCTCTGTGAGAGAAGGATATCCTGCGCCAGTTTCCCAACCTGGTATTTTTTAAAATCTCGCGGGTAAAAAAAAAGGTATTATACATAAACTACTGCTTGTAGAAAACAGTAATTTTTTTTTAACATCGGTTGCAACGCCTGTTCCTCTTTGGTCATTAAAGATATTATACATAAACTACTGCTTGTAGAAAGCAGTAATTTTTGAAAGGATTTTTTTATTATTATTATAACGTTAGTATCAATGCCTGTTCCTCTTTGGTCATTAAAAATATTATATATAACATATCAATATTATATATATTAAATATATATAAGGGTGATATATAAGCACCAACCCAAGAGGGAAAAGAAGTGAATTCCTCACATTCTGCATCAGCAGGTTGGCTAGGAAGACCACTTAGCAACAGGGAGATATATAAGCACTCACCCAAGAGAGAAAACAGGAAGAGAGTTTCTCACATCCTCAAGAGAAAAAAGAACTGACAATCAGAGAAAAACCTCCAAAGCAAAACACAGGCGCCTGCTGATATTAATAGATGATGTCTGGAGTTAAATAAACAATAATTTTATGTACAAAAGTTTTAGTCATGTGTTCTTATTAATCTGTATAAGATCATTATGTAGGAGTTCATTCAATCTCCGCTCTCATGAGCTTATCTCGTTGTATGACTAATTAATTAGGTTCTTTATAAATGCTTCTTATCGAATTATTTCAAAGGAAAACATCATTGTTAGTATCTTGATCTTGCGGCATGTAATTTAACAAAAATACTGCTCAGTAAAGGTGAAGCGGATAGATTAGTATCAAAATTTGCTATAGAAGGAAAATTTGTTCAGAATAGAAATCCGTAACCAACACAAAAAATTTCAACCTGATAAAACAGAAGTAAATATACTATATATATATATATATATACAGAACTGTGCAAAAGAACTATTTTATCTTTTATGAGGCACCAAAATAAAGTTTAAAATCACCCCTGTCCTAACACTTTTGCACACTACCGGTAATGTGCAAAAGGATTAGGACAGGGGTCAGTCAGTTAAGTGCCATACGTGATACACGCTTGGGCGATCATGTCTCGAAAGAGACGTGACTGACTGGGCAGAAGATTATCCCGCAGTAGGTTGCCATTGCTTTCTGCGGTAGACTGGTTGCTGACCAAGGCTATAGAACCCAATCTGTCCTGCTATTTAACCCATAACTGGAAGGAAGAGATGGATTAATACCTTTCCCAAGGGTATTTGCACGTAAGTGAATGCAATGAATTCGGCTGGAATTCGAACTCGGCTCCCCGATTTCTCGTTCTGAGCTGATATCCAATGCACCACAATGCACATCCTTTTAAATATATATATTGTCATTCGCAGACAGATCTGTTTCGCAGTATCACAGCTCATCAGTACAGTTAGACTCCGATTGCTTTTTTACCCAGGATTGAAACCCGACCGAAATGGTGTCAGTCGGCGACTCTACCCCTGGGCTATGGGCGTTCGGTTTTTCCTAAAAACCTCACTGAAATTCAAATACAGGTTGAAAAGCCTAGTAGATTGCTAATAAATATCAATTATTTAAAACTAGATGTAAAAGAAATGTGTTAAAAAGAAGTTATATTTAATTTTTCCTATTTTCTATTAAACAAGTTATTTTGAAACGACTCATTATTCTGTTATCCTTGGATATGACTGACTTTTTTCTTATTGCCCCCTCTCGAATTGATAAATCTAATGTTACTTCGCAAGACACACTTTGTGAACAAATACAAGCTGCTTGGCAGGAGATAGCATTAGATATATTAAAGAAGCTTGTGATGTCAATGCCAGACAGAATGAAGGCTGTGATCAAAGCAAAAGGCTATTATACTAAATATTAAATTTATTTTGTCACAAGCATTTGTTGAATAAATCAAATAAAATGACTTTAATTAAATTGTTTATTTTCTGTCAAAATGCCTAATAAAAGATAAAATAGTTCTTGTCCTAATACTTTTACACTTTTACACAGTACTGTATATATATATATATATATATATATATATATATATATATATATATATATATATATACATACTAGGTGCGATTGGTAAATTGTCGCAATTATTTCATTATTTCAAATCAAAAGGCTATTATACTAAATATTAAATTTATTTTCTAACATGTATTTTTTCTTGTTAAAGCATTTGTTGAGTAAATCAAATAAAATTACTTTAATTAATTTCAATATGCCTCATAAAAGATAAAATAGTTCTTGTCCTAATACTTTTGCACAGTACTATATATAGACGAACATCTTACCACTGAGTCATCCGCATAAAAGCAGCTTTAACAACAGGTTATTCACAGGATGTAAACAAACCTGAGAACATTCTATTTGATAGCCAAACCAAACTGTGTTCAATTCAGTAATCAAAGAACTTATATCCATTGTTTAATCGTGAGTATTAAGAAAATGGACAATTTCACTAGAAACAAAGAGGGGAGTACTGGATTGCTATGTGATGTCGGTTCTTCAATATGGCAGTGAATGTTGGACAATATCTTCGAAGATGAAGGAAAAACTTGAATCAATGGAAATAGGGTTCTAGAGAAGCATACTGGACAGAAAGTGGGGGATCAGTGCCATATTACAATCATTATATAAATTGACCCCTCACATTGTGATCAGAGCAGTTTCTATACACTTATATTCCTGTGATCCAAAGGCACAAGGATTCATTCCAGAAATTGAGTAAAGTATTAAGAAACAGGACAATTTTGCTAGAAACAAAAAGGAGAGTATTGGATTGCTATGTGATATTGGTTCTTCAATATGGCAGTGAATGTTGGACAATATCTTCAAAGATGAATGAAAAACTTGAAGCAGCTGAAATGTGGTTCTACAGAAGGATGCTGCGGATATCATGGACTGAGCATGTGAGCAATGAGGAGGTTTTGGAAACGATGGAAACAAATTATTAATACTGAGCATCAGGAAGAGACAAGTAAAGTTCCTGAGATGAGGAAGGAGGGCTTGGAGAACCTGATGCTAACAGGCCAGATAGAGGGGAAAAAGAGACAGGGGAAGGCAGCAGATAACATATTTGAGGGACCTGATCAGGTGGATGATGGAACGAGATTTGCATGGAGTAACAGGAGAAATGATGCTAAAAGCCACTAGGGTTAGGGAGATGTAGGAAACCATGACTGCCTCTGTCATGAAAGGACAGGGCACATAGAAGAAAAAGAAGAATATATTCTTCAAGATATACAACCTATTATTATTTAACCCATAACCAGAAGGGAGATATAGATTCACACCTTTGCCTAGGGTATTTGCATGTAAATCAATGTAACAAATCTAAACCTATTTATAAATAAAACTTTGTGTGTGAGTGTGTGTGTGTGTGTGTGTATGTGTGTGTGCATGTGTCTGTGCGTGTGTGTGTGGCCATTACCTATAGACTCTGAAATGGTTGAACCGATTTTCTTGAAAATTTACACAGTTGTACTATAACCGTCTGCGAGTGTTCTTAGCTAGGTTTTGTGTCGAGGTACCCTCGATAAATATCGAAAATCGATAATCGAAAAAATCGGGTTATAGAAGGAGTGGTGTGATTTTAATCAAATTTGATGCACTCATAGACAAAGACATAAGAAATGATATTCAGAAGTTTCAAGGTTGCAGTTCTTACGAACTATCGTAAGAACTGCAACTTTGAAACCATTATCGATTTTCTGCAATGCAGAAAATCGATAATGTATATATATAAAAGGCAAGATGTTTGTGTGTGTGTCTGTTTATCTGCTTCTATGTTTCTATTTTTTCAGCCCTTTTATTTTAGTTTTTGCTTCAAGTTTGGCTCTAAGTAGGTATAATTGTAGTTCTTAGTCTCAGCCATGATACCATTTACTCAGAGGACTTATTTAGCCTTCAAAATTCAGTTTACGACGAAAAAAACTTATTTGACATCGATACCAAGATTGACTTACATCCATTCATTTTTATTTCAGTCTACAGTTTCGCTTTAACTTGAAACAGCTATTGCTTTTTAGTCTTTCATGCCAACATCCAAAGAGTCTGAGCTCCAGGATCAGGGATTAGTTTTAAAGCTTTCATTACACCTGAGCAACACCGGGCTATACTTCTAGCATATATATATATATATATATATATATATATATATATATATGTATGTATGCATATTAGGTGAGATTGCTAAATTGTCGCAATTATTTTATTATTTCAAATATTCTTTAGGCTGAGTCCGAGCTCCAGGACCAGGGATTAGTTTTAAAGCTTTCATTACACCCGACCAACACCGGGCTATACTGCTAGTCTGTCATAAATTAAAACTTCTCAACTCTTGTGAACTCCATGGATGAGTATGATGCTACAACTCTCAACACACTGGGCATTAATGCTGTAGTGTCAGTCCCAAGAATGTATATATTGGATGGAACTGTTAGACCAACTGATTTTGTCCTTCTAGACTGGTTGCCAACCAAGGTTAAAACGCTTGGTCTGTCATATCAACCCATATCTGGGGAGAGAAGGGACAGATTTTATAGATTTTCTAAAGAAAATTTGAAGAAAAGCAAAGCTAACTTGATTTGAATTGGAACTTGGCTTCCAAATTTCTTGTTCTGGGCTTCTGCACACTTGAAACTTAAATAAAGATGTCTGAAAATATCTTTAAATTCAATTTTGCTAAATTTACTAGACAGTTTGACAGAACTTTTTTCTGAACTTGGTTCAAAACTTATGGTGTACTGTATTTAACTGGACATAAAAAAATGGTGAAAAATTTATCTATTGAATTTAGACATGAATTTTTTTTTTCAGATATAACTGTCAACTTTATGATTTTGCATCAAAATTGTCAATATGAAATGATGATTACTGAGCACAAAGCAAGATACAGATATGAAATTTGGGAAATCATTATTTATTGATTTTGCAAGGTCAGTCTTCATCTTCACCCTCTGTACCACAAGAGAGTCCTGCTCAAATTGGGATATGTCACTCTCGTATAAAAGATTTATAGACTACATCGAAGTCTATCAAATACTTGTTCATATGGGGTTTACAAAATACATTCTCATGCATATTTATATATCTTTATATGTTAAAATCTGTAACTACATATACACTGCTTATATACAACACGTTAAAATTATCCTTCTCTGATTCCATGTGCCTATGGCTTAGGGAGTAGCGACTCCAACTGATACCAAATCGGTCTAGTTTCAATCTTGGACAGAAGCAAGTCAATGTGTCTAGCCACACTGATGAGCTGTTATACAGCAAAACAGGCTTGTATGTGGATGACTAATATATTATGCTCTAATTATGATAGAGCTCTCTAGAGAAGAAAATTTTAAAAAGTTTCCACTTCTGCTATATGCGTGACTCTTCAGAAATGAATTGAGTTCTTTTCGTGACTGGCATGTGTATACACTGCTTCTATGCAACACGTTAAAATTTCCCTTCTCTCATTCCATGCGCCCATGGCTTAGGCAGTTGTGACTCCGACTGACACTGAATCGGTTGAGTTTCAATCCCGCCCTGAAGCAAGTGGATGTGTCTAGCCACTCTGATGAGCTGTGATACAGCAAAACAGGCTTGTATGCAGATAACTAATAAATGTAAATGTAAATGTGTCATTATACTTGTTTCGAAAAACCCTCCGAGCACATATGCAGAAGGAAAAAATGGTAATAAAAAAAGAACGAGCTAAGCACTTGAACATCAGTCAAAGTACGCAGCCCAAAGATAAAAAGCCCGAGACGAGTAACCTAAAACAAAAAGTGTTCAATACGCAAGTAGAGCAAACAAAGTAAATAACTAACCTAGAGAACCAACGAACCTACCAAGATTTCACTAAATTGGATCTTCAGGGAAAGTTGGCCCTATATATATATATATATATATTTTTTTTTTTTTAAGCATATACTGTTAAATATAAGAGACAATGAATGTCTATTATGTTTAATCATGAGCCATACTAAACGTTGTATTTTGGCAACAGAACCATGTATTCAAATGCAATGTAACGTGTTATGACCAGATTTAAAGGTGATTTTATTAAGTGTGGGTTGTTTGGACTTAATGTACATGGCCTCCAATATCTGAAGGTTCTTTTTACTGTGTGTATGAGTAAGGGTTATTGTATTGTTGACTAAAATCTGTCTGATATTACCTTCATGATTATGTTTTTCTGAGAAATTTTGTTTAATTGTACTCTGATCAGAAAGGTGACATGAAACATGTCAACACAAAATAAAATCGGCAGTGATGGTGGATGTTATTGTATTACCGTCTTAATAACTTCTCTGAAGATGGCTCATGTGAGCTGAAAGCTTAGAAACAAATTAATAAAAAATTATCTAAATGTTTGAGAACTTTTGTCTTTATTTTCAACCGAAATTAAAGCCAAAATATGATGTTTAGAACAGCACATGATTAAACATAATAGACATTGTCTCTTATATTTAACAGTATATATTTAAAATATATATATATATATATATATATATAGAGAGAGAGAGAGAGAGAGAGAGAAAGCAAATCTACAGAGTGCGATGTGTAAATGTTGTTTAATTGTACTCTGATCAGAAAGGTGACATGTACGTCTACGGGAGAGCGTGGTTGTAGTAAAACCAATATATATACTGGGTTTTTGTATCCCTGGTACTCATAAAAAACATGATAGACATTCATTGTCTCTTATATTTAACAATATATGTTTACAAAATAATCTGCTGCCTCAATACAATATATATATATATATTTGCATGCATATACATACAAGGAGATGCTAAAATGTTTAAGCCTTTTGTTTATAGCTTTTAATCTGACAATCTATGTTGATGGTACTAGCCTGAAATGACTATGACCCTGAGATTACGATCTTGTTCAAAGTGACTGGCTGAAGAGTTGGGTGGGAAGATTTGTATGGACACCACAGTGACCCACATGTTCATATTCATCTATTAAGTTCATGGAGATTTTTAGCAAAAATTACCAACTTCTTTCTGCAGGATCTTAAGGACAAAGTCACCTTGTAAACAGAGAGCACAAATTCTTGCTCTACAGCAGTGGTTCTTAAATCTGTTTTTACCCATAAACCAATTTCAGTCTAATTTTTGGTGGGATGGAACCCCATAACCATTCAATGAAAAAAAGGCTTATTTTATTTCTTACTAATAGATAAGTTTACAAATGGTATTTTGAAGTAAAATTAATTTAATAAAAATAAACGAGTATTTAATAATTAATTCACATTAATGTACGCCAGTAAAATAACTCATAATAAACCATAAATTTTATAAAAGTGCAGATTTATTCACTGAGATTTCTTTCTTTCTTTCTTTCTTTCTTTCTTTCTATTTATCTATCTATCTATCTATCTATCTATCTAAGTCTGTTCTTTATCTATCTATCTATCTATCTCAGTCTGTTTATATCTATCTATCTATCTATCTATCTATCTATCTATCTATCTATCTTCTATCTAAGTCTGTCTATCTATCTATCTATCTATCTATCTATCTATCTTCTATCTATCTATCTATCTATCTAAGTCTGTCTATCTATCTATCTATCTATCTATCTATCTATCTATCTAATCTGTCTATCTATCTATCTATCTATCTATCTATCTATCTATCTATCTATCTATCTAAGTCTGTCTCTATCTATCTATCTATCTATCTATCTATCTATCTATCTAAGTCTGTTCTATCTATCTATCTATCTAATCTATCTATCTATCTATCTATCTATCTATCTAAGTCTGTTCTTTATCTATCTATCTATCTATCTATCTATCTCAGTCTGTTTATATCTATCTATCTATCTATCTATCTATCTATCTATCTATCTATCTAAGTCTGTTCTTATCTATCTATCTATCTATCTATCTATCTATCTATCTAAATCTGTTCTTTATCTATCTATCTATCTATCTATCTGAGTCTGTTTATATCTATCTATCTATCTATCTATCTATCTATCTAAGTCTGTTCTTATCTATCTATCTATCTATCTATCTATCTATCTATCTATCTAAGTCTGTTCTTTATCTATCTATCTATCTATCTATCTATCTATCTATCTATCTCAGTCTGTTTATATCTATCTATCTATCTATCTATCTATCTATCTATCTATCTAAGTCTGTTCTTATCTATCTATCTATCTATCTATCTATCTATCTATCTAAGTCTGTTCTTATCTATCTATCTATCTATCTATCTATCTATCTATCTATCTATCACAGTCTGTTCATTATCTATCTATCTCAGTTTGTTCATTATCTATCTATCTATCTATCTATCTATCTATCTATCTATCTATCTATCACAGTCTGTTCATTATCTATCTATCTCAGTCTGTTCTTATTATCTATCTATCTATCTATCTATCTATCTAAGTCTGTTCTTATCTATCTATCTATCTATCTATCTATCTATCTATCTATCTCTATCTATCTGTCTATCTATCTATCTATCTATCTATCTATCTATCTATCTATCTATCTATCACAGTCTGTTCATTATCTATCTATCTCAGTCTGTTCATATCTATCTATCTATCTATCTATCTATCTATCTATCTATCTATCTATCTCAGGTTGTACATATCTATCTATGTATCTATTTATTTATCTATCTATATCGCTTTGTACATGGGGTATTTGTACCAAATTCTGAAGAGTGAAATCATTCTTGTTTGAAAAGTCTGCAGACATCCTGTCTTACCTCTGCAATTCCCTCCTCTTATTTCTTGATTCCTGATATCAAGAAAAGCGAATTTGTTGTTTGTTTCCATTTCATAAGTAAATTCTCTTGTATGTTCGACCTTGTGTTGTCTATTTACAACAGTCCTTCTCAAGCTTTTTTTTTACCCATAAACCACTTTTAGTTTAAATTTTTTTTGGTGGGCCTCACAACCATTCGATGAAAAAAAAAGCTTATTTTATTTTTTACTAATAGTTAAGTTTAAGAAATGTATTATAAAAATAGTATATATATATATATATATGTATACTTTATTTTGAAGACAAATAACTTACTGAAAATAAATTCTATGGAACATATGTTTTAGTCAGTTAAGTGCCATACGTGATACATGCTTGGGCGATCATGTCTCTTTCAAGACATGATTGACTGGGCAGAAGATTATCCCACAGTAGGTTGCCATTGTTTTCTGTGATAGACTGCTTGCCAGCCAAGGCTATAGAACCCAATCTGTCCTGTTATTTAACCCATAAGTGGAGAGAAGTGATGGATTAATACCTTTCCCAAGGGTATTTGCACATAGGTGAATTCAAGGAATTCAACTGGAATTCAAACTCAACTCCCTGATTTGTTGTTCCGAGTTGATATCCACAGCACCACAACGCACATCAGAGTACCGACAGACAGGAAAATCTCATTAAAAAAAGAAAAGAAAAGAGTGCTGGCAAAATGGTAGAACATGAGGTGCCTTAACAAGCCTCTTTTAAAAGATATTTATTAGAATAAACAAATAAAAGAGACAGCATGATCACTAATTTTGCAAATATTCTTCGCACTGATCAATTCTGAGCACAATGGTCTTGATAGACAGAGTAAAGAATTAGTGACAATTGATGGAAACTGTTGAGATGTCAACACGGTTTGGTGTGACAATTTGGGTTGTAATTATAGGGGGTAGAGTGGGAGGTCTATAGTGAGTTAAAATTGGTGTTAAGTTGACAGCTTGGACATACATTGATTTTTGAACACAATGATTTGAGAAGAAGCCAAACACTTTCGTAAAGAAGTTGATAACTAATAAAGATTTGAATGAAATAGGTTGTCGAACACTATTTTGGAAAAATTAGTGATCATGCTGTCTCTTTTATTTGTTTATTTTTTTTTTTTTTTTTTTTTTTTTTTAATCATTTCACCCCGAGCAAGGCAGAAACGCCACTGATGTGCAGGGGGTTACATAAATGTAGAAAGATTAATTAGAAAAGAGTGAGGAGTACAAGCTAGTTAGAAAGGAACAATAGAAAACTGAGAAAGCAGGTGCAATGACAGGTACATGGGCGGAGAGAAAGGGAAGGTTATACAGGGGAGGGGAGAGAGAGCTAGAGGCCAGTGGTTAGTAGGTGAGTATTAACTTTGCTTTTAAATTTCTGGAGGTCGTAGCCGTCAGGAAAGCAAGAATACGGGAGTGAGTTCCACAGGCGGGAAGTGCGAGAGAGGAAGCTGCAGGAGTAGAATTGTTGTCTGCGTTTGGCTAACCTGACTGTGAATGGGTGGGACCCAGTTGCCAGTCTGGTTGAACGGGTAAACACCTGTTGAGGAGGCATCAGTGACTTAAGCTCATCCGAGCAGAAGCCATGAAAGTATTTATAGAAGAGACAGAGGGAGGCCACATTTCGACGATGGGAAAGTGGCTGCAGACGAGTCGCCAGATCAGTACCTATCACATTACAGACTCTCCTTTGGAGCTTGTCAAGAACACTGAGGAGAACGGCAGGGGCACCTGACCATAAATGGCAGCAGTACTCCATGCACGGACGGATGGTTGACTTGTATATATGCAGGATGGATTCAGGTGGAAAAAACATCCTGGATCGACATAGTGACCCAATCTTCTTAGCAGTAGATTTTGCTATGGATTCAATATAGTGCTTCCATTTGAGGTCTGAGGACAGGGTAAGTCCGAGGAGGCGTAGTGTATTACTCTCCGGGAGAATCATCTGGTCCATGCTTATGGGAGGCAGAAGAGGTTGCCTGTAATGGTTGACAGACAACAGCTTGGTCTTAGAGGAATTAAAGTTGACAAGCCACTTCTTGCCCCAGTTCACCACAGAGTGTAGATCCCGCTCAAGGTCAGCAGCGAGATTATGTCTGTCCGCCACGACAGGTTTCTTACTGGAGCGGGAGTATATTGTAGTGTCATCTGCGTAGATGCCTACTTGGGACCTGATCTCATCTGGGAGGTCGTTGATGAAAATAAGGAAGAGCGTTGGGCCCAGGATAGAGCCTTGTGGGACACCAGCATTCGTGCTGTAGGACGAAGAGGCACGCCCATTCAGAACGACCTTCATTTTGCGGTTATTTAAGAAAGATTGGATTAGGTCAAGCAGGCGACCGGTAATACCATAACCGCGTAGTTTGCATAGGAGGCCAGGGTGCCAAACCCTGTCGAAAGCCTTGGAGATATCCAGAGCAACCGCGCGAGCCTCGTCAGACTCATCAAGGGCCTGTAGCATGTACTCCGTTACAGTAGTTAGCAGGTCGGCTGTGGACCTGTCAAATCGGAATCCATATTGCCTGTCGGAGAACAGCTTGTGGGCGGTGAGATGATGAACTATTTCAGCATTTATTATAGCCTCGAACACTTTCCCGAATATTGGTAGGAGACTGATAGGGCGATAGTTGGATGGGTCCGAGGGTTCACCACAATTCTTAAAGACAGGAACGACTGAGGAGAATTTCCAGCATGCAGGAAAGTTATTCTAATAAATATCTTTTAAATGAGGCTTGTTAAGGCACCTCATGTTTTACCATTTTGCCAAAAGCCAGCATCTTATACTGTTGAGATGTCAACACGGTTTGGTGTGACAATTTGGGTTGGAATTATAGGGGGTATAGTGGGAGGTCTATAGTGAGCTAAAATTGGTGTTAAGTTGACAGCTTGGATATACATTGATTTTTGAACACAATGATTTGAGAAGAAGCCAAACATTTTTTTAAGGAAGTTGATAACTAATAAAGATTTGAATTAAATAGGTCATCAAACACTATTTTGGAGTCTGTTTCTAATGAAGAAATGTAATCGACCATTTGCTTGTGCATTGAGTACTGTTACCATATCAGGTTGGATGCCCCTGATATTTGTTTTGATTTTCACAACAAAATCTAAAGAAAGATCTGCAATGTAATCAATCCTGACCTGGCATCTTCACTTCAGTCATTTTCTCATTGATGTGACATGGCATGGCTTCCCTCTGCCTTTTCTACAAATATTTTCATAGCAACTGCTCTGATAACCTTTTTTTCTAAGTGCCCTGACCATGTAAATTTAATCATGCTACTAGGTTGGCATCTAGATTCTACTCTTTTACTGTTGAAATAGTGAAATGTAACCGTCTCTTCTACTCTAACAGTTTCTTTTCTCACCCTTCCCATCTGTGGAACTCCTTTCAATTTACTTGCTTCCCTGACAGCTTCTTCTTCTATGTGCCTTGTCCCTTCAGGACCTAGGCGATCATGTCTTTCCACATCTCCCTATCGCTGGTGGCTCTTAGCATGCCTTCTCCTGTTACACCATGCAAACCCCGTTCCGTCATCCACCTGATCAGGTCCTTCAAATATGTTATCTGCTGCTTTCCTCTGTCTCTTTTTCCCTCTATCTGGCCTGTTAGTATCAGGTTCTCCAAGCCCTAAATGCAAAGTCAATTACTGTCTTCTATCTCCTTGAATCCCATCCGTCTTTTATCCTTTCTTTAACACCTTCTGTACCCAGTTTTTTATCTCTCACTGTTTTCCACTGTGCACTCGTGGCAGTCTCACTTTGCTTAGGGTGACATGTTTAAAAAAACAATAAGTCTCACAAAATTAATAAATAAAGGATTTCTAAAACTAGTATCAGACCATGGAGCATATATTTCGCATTATTGTTTTCTTCATAATTTTGCCGTTAACAGAATGTCACTTTGAAAATATTTGTCATTGAAAACATTCTCTAATTATAAATTTTAATTAGAACACATATCTTTGAATTTCTGTAACCTGATTAATAATGTGAATTCTGAAAAAACCAACAAAATTCTTAAAACTGTTGCCATATCATGAGAATTGTGTTGTGGGATCTTCCCTTTGTATATGATAATGGACTTGACTGAGTATACATATACTCCTGCAATAGAGAGTTGAGAGTACAGAGAGAGTATTTGTAGAGATCTGTGCAAGTTATCAGAGAGTACCGGAACTGATATGTAAGTTACCGAGAGATACTGAACTTACCCAGAGACTACCACATCAGAAGTCAGACTAGCTCTGAGCTCCACTCAGCTAGAATAATATACAAGGACATACTATTTCCAACAACTTCACTTCAAGACTTTTTATATATATTTATTTCTTACTAATAGTATTCTTGGATTTATTAACCTGTGTTCAAGTTTGTACGTTCAATATAACCTACTTTTCTATCTCTATATCTGTTTTGTTGTTCATTATTTTATGCGGTTCCTTACCCAGAATCCACAATAATATGTAACACCATAAAACTGCTAGGCACAAATTATAAGATAATTTTTTTAAAAATTTGCTTTGTTTATTGAAAATCGCACTAAGACGACTGAACTGTTTAACATATTACATCATAATTCAGCCAAGAAAAATTTGTAAAGCTCAGTAAATTATGAATGTTATAAGGCTGTGCTATAAGGCTTTTACTGGTCCGTTATGATACTGACATGATCTTTATATGTAATACACGCTTGGGCTATCATGTCTCTTCATCCATGACTGATTAGATAGAAGATTTTCCTGTAGTGGGTTGCTATTTCTTTCTGTGGTAGACTGGTTCTTACCCAAGTATATAGAACCAAATCTGTCCTGTTATTTAACCCATAGGTGAAAGAGAAAAAAAATGGATCAATATGTTTACCAAAGATATTTGCCTGTAAATAAATAGAAGAAATTCAAACAAAGTATCCACTACACCACTGATCCCTGAAATGAAATTCCAATGCTATTAAACTCAATCTTTAATCTCATTTCCATATAAAACTGTAACAATAGGGAAAAATATTTTGTGTGATATTAATCATATCAAACCCCAACTTTTAAAATGAGTGCAATGAGTGCAATAAAATTGACCTACTGCTATAATATAAAATTAACAATTTATATTTGACTATCTGACTTAAATTAAACAAAGAAGTGGCATATTTAATATGGCAGCGTCCTGCTTCTTGAACAGCGCATGAAAATTAACAAATACTAAGTGTGATTGTAGAAGTAAGGAGATGGTTAGTGTTTATTGAATTGGCCTTGTGTCATACATAAGAAGTTAATGTTTAATGAAAAACAGTATTAAGAAGTTAAGGGTATCAAGAGTTTGTTGTAGTAACTTGTAGGCAGGAACATATGTGTGTATATATATATATATATGAGCATTATAGTTGGGTAGGAGTGTCTTTGAAGCATGTGCTCAGTCTTAAAGGGTTCTACTCAGTTATCAAGTATAAAAGAAAGAGAGAGATGAGATAGAAAGATAGAGCCAATAATAGCGATCGCTTGACATTTGTCAAGGGATGTGTTAATTATGCTCATGATCTCCCCTCGAGCAACAGTAGAGCTTGCTTTGTCTTTTATTTGTGGGGTTTGAAAAGGACATTTGGGAATTCACTCCTGGATGTGATTCTAGCCTTTCCATTGGATGACAAATAAACTTCGCGTCAGCTCGCAAAAAGGTTCTGGAAAAGAATTTCTTTTTGATAATTGAAGATTATTTGAATTTCTTTTTTAGATGTCTCCTAGTTTTCTATTGGTTGAAAAACATTTTGCATCAAGGTGCGAAATTTCACGAGTTTTGTTTTAGATTCGTTTTTGCGTGTGTGCTAAGCAAATTTTGTAAATTCGAGTCTGTTTTTATTTCGAACAAAATCAATGAGTCAGTGCTTAACATGTGAATATTGAAATCTCGAACTTGTTTTGTTCACTACGTGATCATAGACAGATGGTCAGATAACATCGTTTTTATCTTGCTCAGGATTTAGGATTACCAGATATCTGCAGGTGGACACATTAGTATCTAACATTAGTACAGATATTAACCAAACATTTTGAATAAGAAATAAAGATGGCCAGAGAGAATTTAGAAGAAAGTAAGTATTTTCAAGAAAAAGAACATACAAGCTAATCGTATAAATATGTTAAACATCTTCTCTTCAACACTGAAAACCAAGTCTAGTGGATACTACAAAAGACACACATCCAGCAGATTAGTTTGAAAGAGGCTGTGTTTCAAGAAAGCATTGCAGTGGTGCCCTTAAAAATTTCACAGCCATTGGCTGTTAACAGTCACATGACCGGCCATGCATGGTGCATACTAATTGATGTAGAGGGGAAGGGGGAAATTAACCAGTAACCAAATATTTTTGAGTATCATCATATTACAGATAAGGAATTAAAATAATAGATTTTGAGGAGATTTAATTATACAGATTGTTTCTTTAAACTCCGTTGCAGTTATTAAAAAAGTGATTTATTAATACAACCAATTTCAATACTTATGGATCCGAGGTTATTTTGTTCCTCATTTTTGTCTTCAAATTTTTTTTGCTTTCCAAGAAAAAAAAAATGAAATGCCATTTTCATTAATGTGTAAATGAAAAGAGCTAATTCTTCTGTAAAAGGTCAAGATAAAAAAAAAAAACGCATATTTTTCATTGTCATTATCTACAGACTTTCATTTAGCAGTGCCAAATTAATATTCACCAAATGAGAAGCATATCAAAACTATAGATCATTGAGAAATAAGAAAATTACAAAAAAAAAAGAAGAAATTTGCTTTTAGCAGACAGTTATTAAATATATAGGTCTTATGGTAACAAGAGAAAGAATCTCAGAATTTCAAGTTAGTAAAATCTCTTCCATGATTGTCCGATAATGTTGATTAATCGCAGAATGAATCATTGCCGTAATTATCTTCCTTCCATTTCTGATATAAACATGGATTAGAACAATGTGGGCATCTATGAACAATTTTCTATTTTAATCTCCTTAAATTTGGTTCTCATGAATATTCATCAGCGTTCTGAAAAGGAAAATCATAAAGATAAGATTCATCTTCTTTTATCGATCTAACGTTCTTTTTAACAAATTCATATTTTGAGGAATTCTTAATGTTTTATAACTGGAAAGATGGAATTTTAATAGCCTCAACACAGAGAAAATTATATTGCATTTAAATGTCCACTTCTTTATTTACAAATATGAAACAAATTGTTTGTAATTTTTGGATTCGGAAAACCATGAATTATATCAGGTATTATTAAAATTTTTTTTCTTTTATACTATTGACAATTTTCAACAATGATCACCAGTGGAAAATTTAATCTTAAATAAAATAAAATTAAATATACATATACATATAATTAAATATATATGTATATCTTAAATAGAATGAAATTAAATAAATCATTTCAAAAACAGAAATAAAAAGAGATTTTATTAAAGTTATTATTTTATATCTTGTTATAATTGTCTTGAAATATATAACATGGATGACCATGGCTCTCCAAAAGATTGTCTCCTTCTCAAACTTTGCCTTCTTGTTCGAACATCCATTCACACAGTCTCATCAATTAAATGGCCGGCTGTCATCTACTTTCTGATATTAATATTTTAGTACTCTTTTCTTTGTTTCTATTGCCTCTAGTCTTTCTTCATCTGTGAGGAGATTGTCCAGTATTGACTGCTATATAGGAGGACTGATATTACATAACAGTTTAGTACTCTTTTCTTTGTTTCTATTGCCTCTAGTCTTTCTTCATCTGTGAGGAGATTGTCCAGTATTGACTGCTATATAGGAGGACTGATATTACATAACAGTTCAGTACTCTTTTCTTTGTTTCTATTGCCTCAAGTCTTTTCTTTATCTGTGAGAAGATTGTCCAGTATTCCCTGAATTGATATTATATAATATTTCAACAGTCTTCTTTGTTTCTGACAATTTTTTTCTGTTTCTTATTATTTTCTTTTGTTTTTCGAATGCACTTATCCGTTCACAAATTCAATGTACATTCGGATTTAAACATTGCATTCCCTATCTTTTATTAACGCACTTTCTCAAGTATTCATGCTTCTGTACTTGCATGTAATGACCTTTCCAATTCAAAGTTCCCCATCCTGTTTTTTTTTACTTGGCTGACAGTTATACTCTGCTTTCTTACAGTTGATAGACCCTTCTTCTCGCGTTTCTTCATAGTCTAAGATTTTTCTTTCGATGTCAATCACCAACACAGTGACATATGATATAACAAAATATAAATTTTTATATATCAGGAATAACATTGGGAAAAATGTACATCAAGCTGGAAAATTTTTTTTTTGTGGGGGGATGCATTTTGTCATTTGGGATTTAATTGGATGAAATTTGTTATGTTAGTGCAACTACAGATGAGGGATACTGGAAACTTTATTTTTTCAAATATATAATCTAGCCGATTTCTTTTAGATTTGTTTTCTTTTTGTTTCCATCAGTTTGGTTATCGGATATCTCACACTTGTGGGGGCTTCAGGATGCAAGGTTAATTTGGTTCTAGAAGCTGAGTAAAGTATTAAGACACAGGAAACTGTCACTAGAAACAAAGAAGAGAGTACTGGATTGCTATGTGATGTCAGTTCTTCAATATGGCAGTGAATGTTGGACAATATCTTTGAAGATAAAGGAAAACCATGAAGCAGCTGAAATGTAGTTCTACAGAAGGATATTGCGGATATCATGGACCGAGCATGTGAGCAATGAGGAGATTTTGGAAATGATGGAAATGAAAAGGAAATTAATATTGAGTATCAGGAAGAGACAAATGAAATTCCTGGGACACGCAATGAGGAATGAGGGCTTGGAGAACCTGATACTAACAGGCCAGATAGAGGGAAAAAGAGACAGAGGAAAGCAGTGAATAACATATTTAAAGGGCCTGAGCAGGTGGATGACCGAACGGGGGCTGAGAGACGTTTCAGAAGAAAGTGTGCTAAGAGCCACCAGGGATAGGGAGATGTGGAGAGCCATGATTGCCTATGTCCTGAAGGGACAAGGTACATAAAAGAAGAATGTTTAGAAAAACATACATACAACTTAACAAAAAAATACACAAACCTGTGGGTTTTTTTTCTGCAAGGTTAATTTGGATTAATTTCTCTGGTCGATCTCACCTGGCACAAGGCCACTTCCAAAAGGAACTTCCTACCCAAATCCTTACAAACCACCATTATTTTTATAAGCATTGAAAATCATTCATTAAACAAGCAAATAGAAAGTGAAATGAAGTTTGTTTGAAATTGTCACCCATAGACTGTGTGAGAATTACTGTTATGGATTTTTCACTGGTGCCCTCTAGATGTGAATTTGCACGAGATACTAGATTGGCAACTAGGTCCCGCCCATTTACAGTGAAACCGATGAAATGTAACCACAATTTCTACTCTAACAACTTCTTTTCTCGCACTTCCCACCTGTGGAATTCCCTACCGCATGCTTGCTTCCCTGACGGCTACAACCTCCAGGAGTTTAAATGTAGGGTCAATAGACACCTCCTAACACACTAATTTAATCTCACCCACTTCTCTACTCTCTTTTCCTCACTCTTCTTTCTACTTTCCCTCTCCCCACTTTCTATTTTCTCCCTTCTCCTTCTCTTTCCTTCTTTCTTTGTTAGTAATTCTAAATATTTATTCAGACATTTTTTTCCTTCCTTTTTCATTTCTTCTGCAATTTCAAATTTTTCTTCTTTTTAGTTAAGAGATTTTTTCTTTTCCTTTCTTCTCATTCTTACAATGATTTTTGGAGGCTTCTTAATACAATGTTAATTTGGGTTAATTTCTCTGTTGGATTTCGCCTGGCACAAGGCCACTTCCAAAAGGAACTTCCTACCCAAATCCTTACAAACCATTATTTTTATAAGCATTGAAAATCATTCATTAAACAAGCAAATAGAAAGTGAAATGAAGTTGATAAAACATTAATTTGCAATGATACAGTGTATTTAACAAATGTTTAACAAGAATACATAAATTACAATAGATGTTGAATATGATGTGAAATTGTTTGTTTGAAATTGTCACCCAGAGACTGTGTGAGAATTACTGCGATTGATTTTAACGTATATCTGAATGTTCATTGCTGCTGAAAGAATTCTCTGTGTGTTAAGAAAATTATGTAGGAAAATTGTTGCTGAAAGGAATTGTTCATATCTGAGAGTTCATGAATAATTTTATATTTTGCACAACTAACGCAGTTGTGCAAAATATAAAATTTATATAAGAGAGTGAGTTGGGCTTTAGGTTTGTTGAGTTTTGACATGATGTGTGCCTAAGAAATGTTAGTGCCAACTGTCTGAAAATGCACGGCAAATTATATATATAGAGGTTCAAACACCCTCACAATTTGGCGGTAGAAATGTAATTCACTTACCTTGATTTTGATTGGCTAACTCAGCCCAATTAGCAAACAGCTTACATTTATTCAAATATACAATGGTTATATACTGAACTCAATACATACAATTGCATGAATGGTGAAACGGAAGAACTTGCAATCTTTTTTGTTGTTGTGAATTGTTTTCTACGAGGCAGTTTTCTGTGCAGAGAGGTCAGAGGTCAAGCCAGTTATCATCGTATATTTAATGTTATGAACCTCCTCTGAGACACTGCATAGCTGTCTGGCCCTTCTTCTTCTTCTTCTTCTTCTTCTTCTATGTTCCTTCTCCTATCAGAACATAAGGGGTCATGGCATTCCATGTCTCCTTATCCCTGGTTGGTCTTAGCACACTTTCTCCTGTTATGCCATGCAACCCTCATTCTGTCATCCACCTGCTCAGGCTCTTCAGCAATATTTCTGTTTTTGATTATACTCTCTTTAACTCTACTTCACAATATATTTTTCCAGTAAGATAGACAAGCAAAGCATTTTTATTGTTGAAGAATTAACCTTACACCAATAGTTTTAAAATTGAGATGTTCATAAATACATTTTTGGTGTTTAAACGAGCTCTTCAGTGATGTCCTGCCTTCATTTGCCTATTTCGGGTTTTTAAACATCATATCAGCTCCAGCAGTAACCCCAACTTTCGGTTCAGAAGTACCAAGCCGGCTCCTTCCTTTTGTGCTACTCATCTGAATTTTTTTTTTTTTTTTTCGCAGAATCTATACTTTTTATTGTTAACTCTAACCAATGGGAAGAGTTCATTTTCCCACCCTTCTTCTTCTTCTTCTTCTTCTTCTTCTATGTACCCTGTCCCTTCAGGACGTAGGCGATCATGGCTCTCCACATCTCCCTATCCCTTGCAGCTCTCAGTATGTTTGCTCCTGTTGCTCCTGGCAGCCCCCGTTCCATCATCCACCTGACCAGACCCTGCAAATATGTTATCCTCTGCCTTCCTCTGTCTCTCCTTCCTTCTATCTGACCAGTCAGTATCAGGTTCTCCAGGCTCTCCTTCCTCATTGCATGTCTCAGGAACTTCAGTTGTCTCTTCCTGATGCTCAGCATCAATTTCCTTTTTGTTGCCATTCTTTCCAACACCTCATCATTGCGTGCATGCTCAGTCCACGATATCCGTAGCATCCTTCTGTAGAACCACATTTTGGCCGCTTCCAGTTTTATCCTCATTTTCGATGATATTGTCCAGCATTCACTGCCATATTGAAGAACTGACCTCACGTAGCAGTCTAGCACTCTTTTCTTCATTTCTATTGAGATTTTCCTGTGTGTTAGTATTTTGCTCATCTTCCGGAATGCGTCCTTTGCCATGCCAATTTGCCTTCGGATCTCCGTGTCGCACTTTCCATTTTCTGTTAGAACACTTCCTAGATACTTAAATTTTTGTACTTGCTTGATTCTATTATCCCCTACCTGTATTTGGCATTTTGAGTTGTATCTTTTGCTGATGACCATGCACTCAGTTTTCTTAAAGTTTATTTGTAGTCCCTTCTTGTCACTCTCCACTGCTACTTTCTGTATGAGGTCTTGTAGTTTCCTTTCCATGTCCGCAATCAGCACTGTATCGTCCGCATACCTTATGTTGTTCAGGTTGTGGCCTCCAATAACAAATCCTGGCGTGTCATCTACGGTCCTCAAAATATTCTCACTGTATAGGTTGAACAAATCCGGTGAAAAGACTCATCCTTGTCTTACGCCTTTTTCTATCTTTGTGTATCTACTGAGATCGTTACCTGTCCGTATGCAGACCATTTGCTGCCAGTAGATATTCTTGATTATTCTTATGTCTTTCCTGAAAATGTCGAGGCTGCCTGGCATCTCCATCAATTCTTTGTGGCATATTTTGTCAAACGCTTTCGCGTAGTCAATGAAGCATAGGTACAAGTCTTTCTTCATTTGTAATGCCCTTTCAGAGAGCATCCTCATCATGAATATGGCGTTCCTTGTTCCAGTATCTTTGACAAACTCGCACTGTTCCTGCCCTATTTCTGGCCTGATTCTGCTTCTCGCTCTATTCATCAGGATTCTGACAATCGGTTTTGCCACCCTACCCTATTTAATAACAAATCCTAGTTGAACCTATTTTTTGGATCTTTAATTGCAGCTATTCTTTGGTATGTTCGTCCATTTTTTTCTTCACTAAATTTACTCCTATACTTTGAACTGCTAATACTAATTATATTTCTTACCTCTATTTATTAATATTTTAAATGAAATTTTGCTATTCAACTGGTCTATAATTAGTTATCCCTTTTCCGTAAATTTATCGAAACTACCTATATTCATCATTGTTTAGCTAATAATCCTATTTCTGAAAATTAAAACTAAACTACTTATGCTAGTCATCCTTTGATATTTAAACCCTCTAACTATATAGATTTCTGCTGAAATAACTATTTTCTTCAAGGGGTGGGGGTAGAATTAAATGTTACTGCTCTTGCTAATTTCCTTCCTGCTCTTAATGTTTTTACTTGTAATTAACATTCACAGCTTATGTTTAAAATATTTTAATACTTGAATACCTTCCACACAAATTCATACTCCCACCAGGGCCATAGCTGATGCTAAAAAAGGAGAAAATTGAAAATTGAAAAGAGAAAAGAGAAAATTGCCTGAATTTATTAGCTGACAATGTGATGACGTCATCAGTGTCATCCGTTTCCAGAAACTATGATTTTTTCGGATTTTTTCGGCTATTCCAATGGAAATTAGGTACAGAACGTGAACGAAAGCAGGAAATTGGGTTTGGACTTTCTGAGTATAACCAGTCTTTTCTCCCGAAATTAATAAATAAACAAACAAATTTTTACTGCGCTCATTCGGATGTTTTCTTCGCTTTTCTTTCTTTCTTTCTTTCTTTCTTCATGAATTGTTTAGTTTGATTTCTGACGAAGACATTTTTCCTTGCCCGGATTTTCACTATGATTGCAGGGATCGGCCCGGACCCGTGGCCCGGTGTGCCCGGTAGTCAGATACGGCCATGACTCCAACTATCAGTCCCCTACTCAGGCTCACACCCATAACCATTCTATTGATAATTATACCACTAGTTAAAAACTGACATAATTACATCAATAGTTAAGAATTAACATAATTAAGTTATGACATAACTTAAGTATTGACATAATTTAACCAATAGTTAGGAACTGATATAATTGCATCGATAGTTTTACAATTGACATAATTACACCAGTAGTTAAGAATTAATCCAGTAATTAAGAATTGACATAATTACATCAATATTCAAGAATTGATGTAATTAAACCAAGAGTTAGGCATTGACATAATTACATCAATATTCAAGAATTGATGCGATTAAACCAAGAGTTAGGCATTGACATAATTACATCAATATTCAAGAATTGATGCAATTAAACCAAGAGTTAGGTATTGACATAATTACATCAATATTCAAGAATTGATGCAATTAAACCAAGAGTTAGGTATTGACATAATTACATCAATATTCAAGAATTGATGCAATTAAACCAAGAGTTAGGCATTGACATAATTATATCAATATTGATTAGGCAGATTTTCCTGTAGTATATTGTCATTTCTTGCTGTTGTAGACTAGTTGTCAACCAAGGCTATAGAACTATAGCGGGTATCTCTTATTCCTTTTCTAGTTGTTGTGAGGGGTAGTTGTATTCCGTAGCAGGTTAATGGAATTTGGCCTTGTGGGAAGATAGCCCACTATAATTCATAAAATGATTATAAATTCAAGAAAGGCAATTAGAGTATAAAATAACATTTATATATATATATATACATTTCAATTAATGTTTTTCAAATAAAGTAATACTTGAAATAAAAGTCCAACGGAGGTTAGAGAGTTCATGACAAATATAATACTGAAAAGATAAAAGGCTTAGGAGTGTGGGAGCATCTTGAAGGTAAGGAATGTGCATTTAGAAGTTGCAGCTTCTAAGGTCAGTAGGTCAGCAATTTGGTTTGTGTGGAAGGTCTTTGAAGGGGTCGATAAGTACTTTTGAGAACAGGGAGAAAGTAAATAATAGTACTTATGAGACAGGGAAAGAATAGTAGCCGCTCGACTTAGGTCAAGGGAGAGACTAATTACATTCTTTTCCTCAAGTCCTGACTGTCTGACAAGCGTTTGTATCTTTGCTTTTTATATCAGCATTTTTGATCAAACGCAGCTAGTTTCAAATTTCATCCTTGTATTTGGTTTCGGGCTTCCCATTGGCTGGTAATTAAAAATGATAATTTGATATTTGATTAATTTTTATTTTTCAATCGGAACATCTGCGCGAATCCACTTGTGCAGGGGTGATTTTTATTCATTTACTTTCTGGTTGGCATAGAGCCAACATCCAGTTTGCTTGCTTTTGCTCGGTCGGTGGTATCACCACAGAACCAAAACTGCTTTTCTTTTCAACCTATAGCTGAAGAGAGAAGAGATTGATTAATACCTTTTCCCAAGGATATTTGTGCGTGAGCGAATGAAACGAATTTGAGTGGAATTCTAAGTCATCTCTCCATTTCACATTCCAAGCCAATACACACGTCAACAAGTACTTTTCTGTACTGTGAAGGTGGGCAGGAATGTTTCTTTAAATGTTGTGTGACAGAACTTGTATCTGACACATGGAGTGCCAGCTGTCATGATAATGTCATTGTAGTGAAGCCAACATATGTACTTACTTTTCTGTTAGAGATACAATGACATTTAAATTGATATATTAGGACATTGAATAAGATTTAGCTTATTTTTCATGAGAAGTAATGTTTTATTTATGAAAATTTGTAAGAAACCTGTCCATTTCTAGCCATTACTTTCTCTCATCCTTTCTGGCAGCATCTTTTGAGGCTAACCATGAGTCAACCGAGTTTTTGTATCTTCAAAAGAATGGAAGTACAGCTCAACCAGTCTTGTGCCATTGATTTGAACAAGTAATAATTGAATTCTGGTGAATACGGCAAGTGGTGTATGACTTTCCATATAAGTGTTTCCAAGTAAATTTTTAACCAGTTTTGCAACATGTGGCCTTCCATTGTTATGTTGCAAAATGTTGTGGATTCCGGGTGAGGAACCGCAGAAAATAATGAAAAACAAAAACACATAGATAGATAGATAGATAGATAGATAGATAGATAGATAGATAGATAGATAGATGTTGTGGATTCCGGATGAGGAACCGCACAAAATAATGAACAACATAGATAGATAGATAGATAGATAGATAGATAGATAGATAGATAGATGTTGTGGATTCCAGGTGAGGAACCACACAAAATAATGAAAAACAAAAACAGATAGATAGATAGATAGATAGATAGATAGATAGATAGATAGATAGATAGATGTTGTGGATTCCAGGTGAGGAACCACACAAAATAATGAAAAACAAAAACAGATAGATAGATAGATAGATAGATAGATAGATAGATGTTGTGGATTCCGGATGAGGAACCGTACAAAATAATGAACAACAAAGATAGATAGATAGATAGATAGATAGATAGATAGATAGATAGATAGATAGATAATGTTGTGGATTCCGGATGAGGAACTGCATAAAATAATGAAAAACAAAAACAGATATGAAGATAGAAAAGTAGGTGATATCGAACATAATATACAAACTTAAACAGGTTAGTAAATCTAAGAATACTATTAGTAGAAATAAATATATACAAGACTTGAAGTGAAGTCGTTGGAAATAGTATGTCCTGGTAACTTATTCTAGCTGAGTGGAGCTCAGAGCTAGTCTGGTTTCTGGGTAACTTCAGTATCTGTCAGAACTCTTTTGTAATGGATCTCTACGATTACTCTCCACTGCCAACTGCAACTACAACTCCCTCTATGGCAGGAGTATATGTACCCTCAGTCGAGTTCATTATCATATACAAAAGGGGGAAGATCACACAACACAAAACCACTTTGTTATGTCTCTGCTCATATCGCAGCTGTTTTTTCTTCAATGCTTGGCTCAAATGCATCAATTGTAGTTCATGCTTTGGCCGATCATGTCTTTTTCAAAACATGACTGACTGGGCAGAAGATTATCTTGCAGTAGGTTGTCATAACTTTCTGTTATTTAACTCATGGCTGGAGGGAGAAGAGATAAATTATATTACATAATTATATTAAGTATAATTAGTGGGGGATCAGTTTATTAATTCATAACAATAGAAAACCGATCCCCCACTTTATACCTAGTAAAAGTTTTAATTATGTTTCCAACTATTATATTCAGTCAGTCAGTTAAGTGCCATACATGATACACGCTTTCGTCGATCATGTCTCAAAAAAGACATAACTGACTGGGCTGAAGATTATCTTGCAGTAGGTTGTCATAACTTTCTGTGGTAGACTGATTGCCAGCCAAGGCTATAGAACCCAATCTGTTCTGTTATTTAACCCATAACTGGAGAGAAGAGATGGATTAATATTTTTTCTAAGGGTATTTGCATCATAATACAATGCAGAAATCCTTTCTTTTTGCTATTGAAGTAGCTTTGGGCAATCATGTCTTGAAAGAGACATGACTGACAGGGCAGAAGATTATCCCACAGTAGGTTGTCATAACTTTCTGCGGTAGACAGGTTGCCATCAAAGGTTATAGAACCCAATCTGTTCTGTTATTTAACCCATAACTGGAGGGAATAGATGGATTAATACTTTTTCCAAAGGGTATTTACAATGCAAAAACCATTTCTTTTTTGCCATTGAAGCAGCTGTTCACACATGACAAGGTGCTGTTTGACATCTCTTGGCTTTAACTTGTATGGCATCCAATGTCCTTGCTTCTGAATCATTTCTAATGCATTCAAACATTTCAAAACTGCTGTGTGATCAACTTCTAATTATTCTTTTGCCCAACAGGAGCCTTCATGAAGTAATGCCTTTTAATTCTTTGTCTTCAAACCTTTTTAGTGCGCTAGAGTATTTTTTACCGTCAAAATCAAAATCATTATTCTTAAATCGTCGAAACCAATCTCTGCATGTTGTTTCTGACAAAACGTGATCATTGAAAAACTTAACAAGAATTCTGTGTACTTCAACTGTAGATTTCTTTTGAATAAAATAGTGCAGTAAAATTTCCTGCAAATACGCCTCATTTGGCACGAAATCTGTCATGTTTAATGCGATGAAAAAATAAAGTTGTTTACACTTTAACAAAATTACATACACTGAATTTCAAGCTTCCTTAGAGTGTGTCCTTATAGACGTGTTCCAATCTGAAATTACATGCATGCAGTTCACAAAATGCTATCGGAGAAAAGTGAGAACTTACTCAAGGTCTTAATACAATGTTGGTCTTTTGAAAACCTCAGACAGAGCAAAGTTATTGCAGATGATTTTTTTTTTAATAATCATATCGCCCCAAGCAATAACTTACCTTTTATGTAACCCCCTGTTTTGCAGGGGGTTACAGAAAAGGAAAGTTATGAGAAAGAGTGACAAGTTATAGGGGTGTCAGGAAGTGGGTAAGAGAAGGATGACTGTGGACATAAAGTGTAATGTAGAATTGATCCCCCACTTTATAACCACATTATAATAGTACATAATTTTTTTTTAATAATCATATCACCCCAAGCAAGGCATTTTACTGCCACTGTTTTGCAGGGGGTTACATAGGAGGAAAGTTATGAGAAAGAGTGACGGTTATATAGGGTGTGTCAGGAAGTTGGTAAGAGAAAGATGATAGTGGCCATAAAGTGGGGGTTCAATGTATATATTGGTTTGTAATGTAGAATTGATCCCCCACTTTATAACCACATTATAATAGTACATAATTTTTTTTTAATAATCATATCACCCCAAGCAAGGCATTTTTCTGCCACTGTTTTGCAGGGGGTTACATAGGAGGAGTTATGAGAAAGAGTGACGGTTATATAGGGTGTGTCAGGAAGTTGGTAAGAGAAAGATGATAGTGGCCATAAAGTGGGGGGTTCAATTTATATATTGTTTGTAATGTAGAATTGATCCCCCAATTTATATCAGCATTATAATAGTATAGAATTTTTTTTTAATAATCATATTGCCCCAAGCAAGGCATTTTACTGCCACTGTTTTGCAGTGGGTTATATAGAAGGAAAGTTATGAGAATGAGTGTGCAAAAGTGTTACGACAAGGGTAATTTTAAACTTTATTTTGATGCCTCATAAAAGATAAAATATTTCTTGTCCTAATACTTTTGCACAGTACTATATATATATATATATATATATATATATATATATTAATTTTAAATAAAAAACAAATTTAATCATATATATCTAAGTAACATAAAGATAAAATTTGTCACTAATTGAGTCTAGAATTTTATAAACAGACCCTACCTCTAGTACTCATTCTACTTACCAGGGGAGTATCATCAATTGATTTTTTGGTGAACCTGAAGGAGACTACCACCGCCTTTAAATTGGCTGTTTTTCATTTACTTTTGACTTTTTTCAGTGCAATCTTATCGATTACACCCTAAACTTTCTGATTGACAAAAAAATTGGAAAAATTCAATATGGCAACATATTTAGTGGGAGCTCAGTTTTTCATACAATGTTTTCGTAAATCGATCCTCCATTTTGGAACCACTTGCCAGCATGACATTACCACCACCGGTAAATTTGTTAATTATCAATTTTTTTTTTACATTTTCAGTTTTTTTTAACTTTTTTCAATGCAATCTTATTGAATAAACTCTTAACTTTCCGACTGACAAAAAAATTTGTAAAAATCTAAACTTATTTATAAATGGAACTTTCTCTGTGGGTCTGTGTGCATGTGTGTGTGTGTGTCTGTTACCTATAGACTCCGATTTTCTTGAAAATTTACACAGTTGTACTATAAGCATCTGCGAGTGTTCTTAGCTGGGTTTTGTGTCGAGGTACCCCCAATAAATATCAAAAATCGATAATCGAAAAAATTGGGTTATAGGAGTGGTCCAATTTTAATCAAATTTCATGCATTCATAGACAAAGACATAAGAAATGATATTCAGAAGTTTCAAGGTTGCAGTTCTTACAATAGTGCAGAAAATCGACAATATATATATATAAAAGGCAAGATGTTTGTGTGTGTGTCTGTTTATCTGCCTGTATGTCTGTATTTTTTTCAGCCCTTTTATTTTAGTTTTTGCTTCGGGTTTGGCTCTAAGTAGGCATAATTGTAGTTTTTAGTCTCAGCCGTGATACCATTTACTCAGAGGACTTATTTAGCCTTCAAAATTCAGTTTACGATGAAAAAACTTATTTGATATAAATACCAGGAAATCAAAATTTGACTTACATCAATTCATTTTTCTTTCAGTCTACAGTTTCGCTTTAACTGGAAACAACTATTGCTTTTAGTCTTTTGTGCCAACATCCAAAGAGTCTGAGCTCCAGGACCATGGATTAGTTTTAAATCTTTCATTACACCCGGGCAACGCCAGGCTATACTGCTAGTTTATATATAAGGGCCACCAGGGAGCTAAGTTCATTAGAAGAAGGGGCCGTCTTTCTCTTCACTCTTCATATTGTGTATATGTGTATAATGTTTTTTTTTAATCATATCATTCCGAGCAAGGGGGTTAAGATTAGGAGATTGAAGAGAAGGACAAACCAGTTATAAAGGAGGAAGAGAAGGATGGAAATGCAGGTGTGATGACAGTTGCAAAGGTGGAAAGAAAGGAAAGGATATACAGGGCAGTGTGGAAAGAATTAGGGTCAAGTAGTTAAGAGATGAGTATTGACCTTACATTTAAAATTCTGGAGGTTGTAGCCCTCAAGAAAGCAAGAATATGGAAGCGAGTTCTACAGGCAGCAAGTGCGAGAAAAGAAACTGCAGGAGTAGAATTGTCGCCTGCATTTGGTTTATCTAATTGTGAATGGATGAGACCCAGTTGCCAGTCTGGTTGCACGAGTAAACATCTGTTGCAGAGGCACCAGTGACTTAAGTTCGTTGGAGCAGAAGCCATGAAAGTATTTATAGAACAGACAAAGGGAAACCACATCTTGTTGGTGGGAAATTTGCTGTAGTTGACCTGCCAAGTCTGTATCTCTCACATTACTGATTTTCTTTTGGAGCCTGTCAAGAACACGGAGATGAACAGCGAGCACACCAGACCATATACGGCAGCAGTACTCGATGTGTTGCAGTTATTTTCTTTTGTTGTCTTTTTTTCTTGTCTCTTTATACTCTCCTTTTATGGGTTTTATACTTCTTTCTTTCTCTTTTAATTTTGACCGAGACGAATGTTGCAAATCAATATCCAGTTTTTTTAAGAGTAATTGTTCTTATTATTTCTTAAGCATTCTAAGACATTCTTCAGTTGTGAAAAGCAGGGGAAGTTAATTCTTTTACTTATTTTTGTTATTCTGTTAGCTTGTAAGATTTTTTAGAGGTAAATATCATAAAATTACTACTAATTAACCCATAGGTAGTGGGGAGAATATGTAGATTTCTACCTATTCCAAAGTTATTTTTGTATTTTTCTGAGATGAGGTAATATTTACATTATTTACATTGTTCAAACAAAAGTCCTCATCTTTATTACTATTATTATGACGTTGTTTCAGCTGTTTTACAAAATAAAAGGTTTGGTTTGAAATTCTTAGCACCTGAAGTAGCTCCAGTCAGTTAAGTGCCAAACGTGAAACACACTGTCTAGTCAGTCATGTCTTGAAAGAGACATGACTGACTAGACAGAAGATTATCCTGCAGTAGGTTGCCATTGCTTTCTGCAGTAGACTGGTTGCTAGCCAAAGCTATAGAACCCAATCTGTCCTGTTATTTAACCCATAACTGGAAGGAAGAGACGGATTAATACCTTTCCCAAGAGTATTTGCGTGTAAGTGAATGCAATGAATTCAACTGGAATTCAAACTCGGCTCCCTGATTTCTCGTTTCGAGCCGATATCCACTATACCACAACGCACATGAAGTCGCTTACAATGGCCAAAATGTTGTAAAAAATGCCAATAAAAATGAGGACAGTAGTTTGAAAAATGTAACTAGCGCTTTCCCAAAGGTATTTGTATGTGTTGTATTGCCGAGGTGGATACGATATACAGAGAAAGTGTGCTGTGGTATTATTCAGCACAATATCCGATTCTAAATGGGTATAAACAAAGCAGTATAATAAGACAGAACTTACCACACAGAGAATGCTACTATTCGAATGCTACTATTCTTGACTTAAATAGCCCATTTCTAGCTATAAGACATTCAATCATTGAGAGTGCTGCTGGGGTGTCAGCCACTCTACAACAGTCAAACCTGACTGGAATTATATTTTTCCTCTTTGAATCCTGATGAATAGAGCGTACAGTAGAATCAGGCTAGAGATAGAATAAGAACGTTGTTGATAATAATTTTTGATATTCTTTATTGTTCACTTTACAGAAAATAATATATATATAAAATGGGTGCGATTGGTAAATTGTCGCAATTATTTACAGTATATTTATATACAGTAGTGTGCAAAGGTATTAGGACAAGAACTATTTTATCATTTATGAGGTATATTGACAGAAAATAAACAATTTAATTAAAGTACTCAACAAATGCTTTAACAAGAAAAAAATACTTGTTACAAAACAAATTTAATATTTAGTATAATAGCCTTTTGCTTTGATCACAGCCTTCAGGCATTGACATGACAAGCTTCTTCAATGGATCTAATGGTATCTCCTGCCAAGCAGCTTGTATTTGTTCCCAAAGTGTGTCTTGCAAAGTAACATTAGATTTATCTATTTTTTTATCTAAAATATCCCATAGATGTTCAGTAGGATTGAGATCAGGGCTTTGTGGGGGCCAATTCAAATTCCGAAGCCTTCCTTCCTCCTACTTTTTAATTAAATAATTCTTACAAAGGTTTGGCTTTTCACTCTGTATTTGAATTTCAGTCAGGTTTTTAAGAAAATCATCCCTGTCCTAATACTTTTGCACACTACCAGTAGTGTGCAAAAGTGTTAGGACAGGGGTGATTTTAAACTTTATTTTGATTCCTCATGAAAGATAAAATAGTTCTTGTCCTAATACTTTTGCACAGTACTGTGCCTTTATAAATTGTTCACTTTACTTTAGCAAATATTGGTTCGTCCACATCTCAAAATTGAATACAAAAAATAACAAAATGTGCACAGCAACTAAAAAACATCCAAACCAAAAACTGATGATATACGTTAAAATAAAGACCAATTACCTTTTATCCAACGAGTCACTCCTTTAAATTTAGAGGAAGAAATCTGTTGTTATTAATTTAGATCAGTTAACATTGCTATGTGATGTCAGTTCTTCAATATGGCAGTGAATGCTGAACATTATCATCGGAAATGAGGACAAACCTTAAGCAGCATATTTGTGGTTCTACAGAAGCATACTGGACATAAAGTGGGGGATCAGTTCTATATTGCAATCACTATATAAACTGACCCCTCATTTTTGTCGTCATAGCAGTTTCTATACATTTATATTCCTGTGATCCAAAGGCACAAGGATTCATTCCAGGAGCTGAGTAGAGTATTAAGAAACAGGACAATTTCGCTAGAAACAAAGAAGAGAGGACTGGATTGCTACGTGCTGTCCGTCCTTCACTCTGGCAGGGAATGCTGGACAATATCATCAAAGATGAAGGGAAAACTTGAAGCAACTGAAATGTGGTTCTACAGAAGAATGCTGCGGATATCATGAACTGAGCATGGGAGCAACGATGAGTTGTTGGAAAGAATGGCAACAAAAAGGAAATTAATACTGAGCATCAGGAAGAGACAACTGAAGTTCCTGGGACATGCAATAAGGAAGGAGAGTTTGTAGAACCTGATGCTGACTGGCCAGATAGAAGGAAAGAGAGACAGAGGAAGGCAGCGGATAACATATTTGCAGGGCCTGATCAGGTGGATGACAGAACGGAGGTTGTGAGGTATAACAGGAGTAAACATACTAAGAGCCACAAGTGATAAGGAGACGTGGAGAACCATGATCGCCTACGTCCTGAAGGGACATGGCACATAGAAGAAGAAGAATTATATTTAATGATTGATTTTTTTTCACAGTTATTTAAAGCTAAAAAATATTCTTAGCTTGTAAGAATTATTTTAGCGATTATAATGATTTAAATGATATAATCCTACTAATTAACCCATATCTGGAGGGGGAATATGTGGATTCATACCTTTCCCAAAAGTAACTGCATGTAAGTGAAAACATACTTGAATTGGATTTAGGCTCTATTCATTCTACCGCCCACACATCCAAGCTTATGGAATGTACATATATAGAGAAACGTAGCCATATTTTAATTTAATTTCATGAATAAAGCAAATACGGAAACAAAAGTAAGAAGAAAATATACAAAATGTATTGAATGGTTTAAGACAAAATGAATTTTGCAGATGGATTTTGTGTTGTAAGAATTGATTTTTTCATGGCATCATTCAGGTCTACATTTGGAAATTAAATAATCCATACATTGAACTAATCTCTCTTAAAGGAAATGCAAAATAACTGAACAAGCAACTAAATATCAAGGTAGTATAGGAAAGCAGGAAGAAAGGACTAAACATCAAGGGATAAAACAAATCAATTGGACCATCAATGCACTAAAAATCAAGGTAGTATTCTTTTTCTTCATGTGCTGTATTCTTTCAGGACATAGGTGATCAAAGACTTCTACTCGGCTCTGTCTCTTGTCGCTCTCAGTAATTCTTTCTCTTGTTACTCCTCCCTAACCCTGCTCTGCAATCCATTTGCTCAAACCCATAAATCTAGAATATAAATATATAGAACCTATCATGGTCACAAAGTGAGGGATCATTTTATATATTGATTATAATATAGAATTGATCTCCCACTTTATATTTTTACTGGAATATTAATAAAAATGTTTTCTACGTCTAGGAAGGCTTCTTTTACTTCTATGTGTCGTGTCCCTTCAGGATGCAGGCAATCATGGACTTCCACTTGGCTCTGTCTCTTGTCGCTTCCAATATTTTCTTCTCTTGTTACTCCTTCAAAACTATCAGGGTCACAAAGTGGGTGATCAGTCTATATATTGATTATAATAGAGAATTGACGCCCCACTTTATATCCACATTATAATTTCTAATTTGTTTATCAAATTCTGATTAGTTATGAATCCACCTCTTTTCATTACTAATTAACTACGCAGTCATGTCTTTTAGTTTTATTTCTTCTTCTTCTTCTTCATGTGCCATGTCCCTTCAGGACGTAGGCGATCATGGGTTTCTACTTGTCTCTGTCTCTTGTCGCTCTTTGTAATTTTTTTCTCTTGTTACTCCCCGAAACTATCATCGTCACAAAGTGGGGGATCAGGTTATATAGTGATTATAATAGATAATTGATCCCCCATTTTATATCCACTTTATAATTTCTCATTTGTTTATCAAATTCTGATTAGGTATAAATCCACCTCTTCTCATTACTGATTAGCTACGCAGTCATGTCTTTTAGTTTTATTTCTTCTTCTTCATGTGCCATGTCCCTTCAGGACGTAGGCGATCATGGGCTTCTACTTGGCTCTGTCTCTTGTCACTCTCAGTAATTTTTTCTCTTGTTACTCCTTCCAAACCCTGATCTGCAATCCATTTGCTCAAGCCCATAAATCTAGAATATAAATAAATAGAACCTATCATGCTCTCAAAGTGAGGGGTCAGTTTATATATTGATTATAATAGAGAATTGACCCCCCACTTTATATCTACATTATAATTTTTAATTTGTTTGTCAAATTCTGATTAGGTATGAATTCACCTCTTCTCATTAGTGATTAGCTACGCAGTCATGTCTTTTAGTTTTATTCCTTCTTTTTCGTGTGCCGTGTCCCTTCAGGACGTGGGTGATCATGGACTTGCCTCTTGTTTTTCTTAATATTTTTCCTCTTGGTATCTCTCCCAAACCCCGCTTCTCCATCCATTCTTCTTCATGTGCCGTGTCCCTTCAGGACGTAGACGATCATGGACTTCCACTTGGCTCTGTCTCGTGTCACTTTCAGTAATTTTTTCTCTTGTTACTCCTCCGAAACAATTATGGTCACAAAGTGGGGGATCAGGTTATATATTGATTATATTAGAGAATTGAACCCCCCACTTTATATCCACATTATAATTTCTAATTTGTTTATCAAATTCTGATTAGGTATGAATCCACCTCTTCTCATTACTGATTAGCTACGAAGTCATGTCTTTTAGTTTTATTCCTTCTTTTTCTTCTTCTTCTTCTTCTTCATGTGCCGTGTCCCTTCAGCACGTAGGCGATCATGGACTTCCACTTGGTTCTGTCTCTTGTTGCTCTCTGTAATTTTTTTCTCTTGGTATCTCTTTTAAGCCCCACTCCGCCCTCCATTTGCTCAGACCCAACAAGTACGTCCCGTGCTGCTTTCCTCTGTCTCTTCTTCCTTTTATCTAACCTGTGAGTATCAAGTTCTCCAGGGAGAAGAAAGAAATAAACATCAATTATAAGAAGACAGTATATTTGTTAACATATATATATATATATGTACTAGCAGTATAGCCCTGCATTGCTCGGGTGTAATGAAAGCTTTAAAACTAATCCATGGTCCTGCAGCTCAGACACTTTGGACATTGGCACAAAAGACTAAAAAGCAATTGTTTTTTCCAGTTAAAGTGAAACCATAGACCAAAAGAAAAATGAATGGATGTAAGTCAAATTTTGATTTCCTGGCATTGATATCAAATAAGTTTTTTCATTGTAAACTGAATTTTGAAGGCTAAATAAGTCCTCTGAGTAAATGGTATCATGGCTGAGACTAAAAACTACAATTACACCTACTTAGAGCCAAACCCGAAGCAAAAACTAAAATAAAAGGGCTGAAAAAAATATAGACATACAGACAGATAAACAAACACACATACAAACACCTTGCCTTTTATATATATATATATATATTATTGATTTTCTGCAATATTGTAAGAACTGCAACCTTGAAACTTCTGAATATCGTTTTTATGTCTTTGTCTATGAGTTTATCAAATATGATTAAAATCAGACCATTCCTTCTATAACCCGATTTTTTCGATTATCGATTTTCGATATTTATTGGGGGTACTGCGACACGAAACCTATATATAATTATTTTTAGAACTTTATCAAAATAAGTTTACTGAACTTTATATTTTGGAATTATATAATTTACTTTTATATCCAATTTTTTCCTTGATAAAATGTTCTTTGAAGCTTCAAAATAAAAAGTTATTTCATATTTAAACTTTATGCTCACTACTATATAGTTGGGCAGCAACATTTCTTTTAAAAATCTTTTGTTATGACAGACAAGAAAGATTCAATCATTATATATATATATATATATATATATATATATATATATATATATATTGATGCATGTTTCATAATATAATATAGACAAGTTTTGTCTATTTATTTAATGTCAATTCTTTTCATATCGTCTGATAAGCTGAATAGCATTATCATTAAAATACTATGAATAACACTTTTAGATTTCCCCATACTCTCTGAAATATCTCCAATCAAGAGTTTAGCGTCATTACCTAACTTGATTATCAGTTTTCTAAATTTCAATGACGTCACTGATTTTTTCGCCATGTTTACAAAGCAAGAGCCGGTGTAATTTAGTAAAACACCTGATTTTATATTTTTACCCTAAAACTTTTCAATAATGCAAAATAATTATTAAATTTTATGAATTTATTTAAATGTTCTGATGTTTTTGATCATTTATTTTTTTTAATGTTATATAATTATTCTTATAACTTTATTAAAATAAGTTTATTGAGTTTTATATTTTGGAATTATATAATTTACCTTTATATCCTTTTTTCTTTGATAAAATTTTCTTTGAAGTTTTAAAATAAAATGTTATTACATTATAATAGTGCAATAAAAAACATTTATTCATCCATAAGTTACAAGAGCCCTTAAGAAAAATTTTGATTGAAACTACAAAAATATTATTTACATATCAAAGGCACCTTGCCATAAGAGAGTCACTATGTATCAAAAAATATTCTCCTACCATCAATATAACATTATTTAACAGCTGAAATGGAATTTTGAAAGTTTTTAAAAAAATAGACGGACGCTCTCATGATCACGTGACATTGATAAAGAACTCTCCTTTTCAAAAAACAAAAAAAAAAAACAGGAAAAATAGGAAAAATTACATTAAGTCAAACTTGAGGACATCACAATACTGAAAAAATAACACCCTTGTAAATGGCCTATGAAGAGGTGGAAAGCGCTTAGAAAATCAAATATTATGGAACATTTTTACATTCCTCATTTCCAGCAAAAAAGAAACCTTAAGAATACTGGAAAAATTAAATAAAAAATTTGTAAAATTTTTCTGTTTTTTTTAAACATGTTTAAATAAAAATTGCTGCCTAAATATACATTTGAATTCGAACACTCTAACTACTGGCATATGTTTACATTGTATATCACATGCTAAAAGTCTGCCTCCTTCTACCAAGTGCCCATAGCTCAGAGGTAGAATCGCCGACTAATGCCAATTGGGTTGGGTTTCAATCCTGAGTAAAACCAATTGGCTGTCTAACGATGCTGATGAGCTGTGATACAGCAAAACAGATATGTCTGCGGATGACTATTTACGCTCTCACACCCTGATTGAGCACTCTGGAAGAATGGTAAAATTTCATAAAAAAGTAACTACTCTAGCATCTATGCAGCATTCATTCAGTAATGAATTAGAACACTCTAACTACTGGCATATTAATACATGGTATATCACACGCTAAAAGTCTGCCTCCTTCTACTGAGCACCCATAGCTGATAGGTAGAATCGCCGACTAACACAAATTTGGTCGGGTTTCAATCTTGCGTAAAAGCAATCATATGTCTAAACATACTGATGAGATGTGATTCAGTGAAACAAATCTGTCTGCGAATGACTATATATATATATATAAGAGTTGGATGTTCCCATATTCCTATCACTGTTTATACAATCTGTTATGTGCATTCTTCTTTTTCTTCTTTTTCTATGTGGGTTGTCCTTTCGGGATATAGGCTATCATGGCTTTCCACATCTCCCTCTCCCTGGCAGCTCTTAGCAAGCTTTCTCCTGTTACACCACAAAAACTCCATTCTGTCATCCACTAGCTCAAAACCATAAATCTGGAATATAAATGTATAGAAACTAGCATGCACATTAAATGAGGGATCAGTTTATATATTGATCATAATACAGAATAAATCCCCCAATTTAAATATCCACAAAATAATTTCTTATAAACAGTTGGCAGAAATATTCTTCTTCTATGTGGGTTGTCCTTTCAGGATATAGGCTATCATGGCTTTCCATGTCTCCCTATTCCTGATGGCTCTTAGCACACTTTCTCCTGTTACACCACGCAACCCACGTTCCGTCATCCACATTAGGACCTTCAAATATGTTATCCGCTGCTTTCCCCTGTCTCTTTTTTTCCTCTATCTAGCCTGTTAGTATCAGGTTCTCCAAGCCCTCCTTCCTCATTGCATGTCCCAGGAACTTTAGCTGTCTCTTCCTGATGCTCAGTATTAATTTCCTTTTCGTTTCCATTCTTTCCAAAACCTCATCATTGCTCACATGCTTGATCTATGATATCCGCAGCATCCTTCTGTAGAACCACATTTCAGTTGCTTCAAGTTTTTCCTTCATCTTCGATGATATTGTCCAGCATTCACTGCCATATTGAAGAACTGACATCACATAGCAATCCAGTACTCTCCTCTTTGTTTCTAGTTAATTGTCTTGTTTCTTAATATTTTACTCAATTTCTGGAATGCTTCCTTCGCCACGAAAATTCACCTTCAAAACTCTGTATTGCACTTTCCATCTTCTGTTAGAAAACTTCCCAGGTATTTTATTTTTTATCTGCTTGATTTTAATATCCCCCGCCCGTATTTGGCATTTTTGGCTGCTCTTTTTGCTGATGACAATGCATTTGATTTTCTTGCAGTTTATTTGTAGTCCTTTTTTGTCACTCTCTTCAGCTACCTTCTGTAGGAGGTCTTGTGGTGATATTGAGCAAAAGCGATGGAACGGATGTTTGCACTTTCACGACCAAAAAGCAAATGACCAAAAGTCGTTCGTGTGCCGCCGGCTCCATGCAGATGTTCCAGTTGAAAACTAAAAATTAATTAAATATTTAATTTCCAGTTCGTGAGCCTACACGAATTTTATTTATCAGCCAATTGGAAGCCCAGAACCAAATACAAGTGTGAAATCCCAAATGAGCTGCTGTGATCCAAAAAGAAGATATAAAAAGTGGATACAGAAAACATCGACAGGCAGACCGACGGTGACAGATGAGAGTGATTAGTATCTCCCTTGACTTAAGTCAAGCTACCATGCTCACCTTCCTTCACCTCTCCTTTCCTTCATCCCTACCTCAAAAACTACTTACTGACCTAAGGAGCAAATACATCAAAGACATTCCTTACTTACAGGCTCCCAAATTCCTAAGCACTAATTCTCTTTCAGCATTTTATTGCCATGAACATTTTAACCTCCGTTGGACCTATACTTCATGTATTACTTCAATTGTAAAAACATTGACATGTGTTATATATAAAATGTTATCTTTCAACTCAATTTGCTTTTCTTGGTTTATAACCTTTCTTTATGACTTATAGTGGGCTATCTACAACGAGGCCAAATTCCGTTAACCTGCAACAGTATACAACTGCCCTTCACTAGAACGGACTCTCCACTACTAACAGAAAAGAATAGATAAGCAACCCACTATACTATCAGCACTGTATCATCCGTGTACCTTATATTGTTCAAATTGTGGCCTCCGATTACAAATCCTGGTATAACATATAGAAATAAATATGAAATTTCAACAAACAGCAGGAGGCAAATTATTGGAAAAGTTCAATATATGAAATGCTAAAAAGGAAATTCTCTCGAACCTCAAATATAATTACAGGCGATTTCTGTCAACAGGACAAAAATTGCAGAAATATTCAAATGTAATTCTCGTAATAAAAATTTTGCAAATATAATCACATTTTCTTCCCTCTTAAGATGAAGTTGGAATAAAATTTATCAAATTAACATTCGTTGTCTTGTTCCTTTTTCATTCTTTTATTTCTCACTTCTCCCTCTGTAAATACAAAAATAATATGATTTTTAAATTAGGGCTGTGGAAAAATTTAATTACTTTCAGCATGGTAATAATAAAAAACATGAATTTGGTGGTTTGCAAACAACTGTTTTTTGTCTCATCTCTTTTTTTCTTTCCTCTTTTATATGTCTTCGGAACTTTTTTCTGGCTTAAGACTTTTATTCCAACATAATTGTCATATAAATGTTTATTAACACAATCACTGTCATAGAGCTGTATTTGTAACTAACTGAAGAGGTGCTAATTTCGTTAGTATAACACAGATGTAATATATGATATCTGTTGTGGTAAGAGCCAGTGACCCACCTTACTATCATGAATGGACTGATCCATTCATAATAAGCAGTTCTTGGTTACTGTCCCAGGAAGATAATATCATTGCAGTGACTTGGCTTGCTGGGTATTGAATACTACTGTTGTGGACTGGTCAACTTGAGTACCATTTGTGGTGGTTCAAATGTCGAGGTAGTAATTTTAACAGTGGAAAGTAGATTGCATGTCCAATCAACTACATTTATAAATAAAATAACTCAAAGCACAATGTAACAAGAATAACAACATTGTATTAAGCATGGTTACAGGACTGATTAATTTGAATCCATAGCAAAATCTACTGCTAAGAAGATTGGGTCACTATGTCGATCCAGGATGTTTTTTCCACCTGAATCCATCCTGCATATATACAAGTCAACCATTCGTCCGTGCATGGAGTACTGCTGCCATTTATGGTCAGGTGCCCCTGCCGTTCTCCTCAGTGTTCTTGACAAGCGCCAAAGGAGAGTCTGTAATGTGATAGGTACTGATCTGGCATCTCGACTGCAGCCACTTTACCATCGTCGAAATGTGGCCTCCCTTTGTCTCTTCTACAAATACTTTCATGGCTTCTGCTCGGATGAGCTTAAGTCACTGATGCCTCCTCAACAGGTGTTTGCTCATGCAACCAGACTGGCAACTGGGTCCCACCCATTCACAGTCAAGTTAGCCAAATGCAGACGACAATTCTACTCCTGCAGCTTCTTCTCTCGCACTTCCCGCCTGTGGAACTCACTCCCGTATTCTTGCTTTCCTGACGGCTACAACCTCCAGAAATTTAAATGCAAAGTCAATACTCATCTATTAACCACTGGACTCTAGCTTTCTCCCCTCCCCTGTATAACCTTCCCTTTCTCTCCACCTATGTATCTGTCATCGCACCTGCTTGCTCAGCTTTCTATTGTTCCTTTCTAACTAGTTTGTACTCCTCACTCTTTTCTAATTAATCTTGTTACATTTATGTAACCCCCTGCACATCAGTGGTGTTTCCGCCTTGCTCGGGGTGAAATGATTAAAAAAAAAAAAAAAATATAGTGAAGAAAGTTCTTAGATATTGAAGAAAATGTATTAAAATTCACACTGGAAGAGTTCCTGAAAAAGGAAATAATGTTTGTACTGAACAGTCATTGAATAATATTTTACAAGTAGTGAAGTATGCTTATAAGAGAGAGAAACATTTTGATGTAGCTAATTGCTGAATGCAATTAGCGCAGTATGTAAGTTGAAAAGGAACTAACGGCATTCGGACTGTTAGCCCCGAAAAGCAGGATCCAACTTGGTATAAGCACGTGTGAACATCCGCTTATATATTTCTTAATAATGCGTGGGAAAAAGAGGTTTCACGTGCAGTACTAATGTAAGAGTATGTGGGTATATGTGAATGAACGTGTGTACATGGCGATATGTATGTAAGTATGTACGTGCATGTAGAAGTGATTCTGCACTACCATCACGACTGACTGTCGAGTTAAGATTATTCACAAACTGACTGGGTTAACTGAAGTGAGAGTTTGAGATTTTTGTCAAGTATGAATAAAACTCAGTGAAGGTAGCTAAAGAAAGAGGACATGAAGAACTACTTATAAATTATGAGAAAACTGAATGCATGGTCATCAGTAAAAATAATTTTGGGTACCTTGATGTGGAGTAATGGCTAGCAAGCCTGTCTTGCTAATATCATTACAACTTACTCGTGAGTTTGATTATCACTGGGTGCTCCACACTTTCAGCCTTGGGCCACATCTAAGCTACACTTAGAAAATTTTCTATCTGTTTCACTAAGTGCAAGTAATAATGTCTTTTATCAAAAAGTCAGGTTTTATTATTGTTGTAGTAAGAGCCACTTACCCACCCCCCTTCTAATAAGAATAAACTGATACATTCATGATAAGTAGTCCTGGTTAATTGTCTTCGAGGAAGGAGATAATAATATTGTAGTAAGATCCACTTACTCTCCTTACTATCATGAATGGACTAATATATTAATGGTAAGTAGCTCGACATTTTTGGCAAAGACATAAGAATAATCAAGAATCTCTATTGGCAGCAAACGGCCTGCATCCGAACAGGTAACGACCTCAGTAGATACACAAAGATAGAAAAAGGCGTAAGACAAGGATGTGTCTTTTCACGGGATTTGTTCAACCTATACAGCAAGAATATTTTGAGGACCCTAGATGACACGCCAGGATTTGTTATTGGAGGCCACAACCTGAACAACATAAGATATGCGGACGATACAGTGCTGATTGCGGACACGGAAAGGAAACTACAAGACCTCATACAGAAAGTAGCAGTGGAGAGTGACAAGAAGGGACTACAAATAAACTTTAAGAAAACTGAGTGCATGGTCATCAGCAAAAGATACAAGCCAAAATGCCAAATACAGGTCGAGGATAACAGAATCAAACAATTACAAGAATTTAAGTACTTAGGAAGTGTTCTAACAGGAGATGGAAAGTGCGACACGGAGATCCGAAGGTGAATTGGCATGGCAAAGGACGCGTTCCAGAAGATGAGCAAAATACTAACACACAGGAAAATCTCAATAGAAATGAAGAAAAGAGTTCTAGACTGCTACGTGATATCAGTTCTTCAATACGGCTGTGAATGCTGGACAATATCATCGAAAATGAGGACAAAACTGGAAGCGGCCGAAATGTGGTTCTACAGAAGGACGCTATGAATATCATGGACTGAGGATACAAGCAACGATGAGGTGTTAGAAAGAATGGCAACAAAAAGGAAATTGATGCTGAGCATCAGGAAGAGACAACTGAAGTTCCTGGGACATGCAATGAGGAAGGAGAGCCTGGAGAACCTGATACTGACTGGTCAGATAGAAGGAAAGAGAGACAGAGGAAGGTAGCGGATAACATATTTGCAGGGCCTGATCAGGTGGATGACAGAACGGGGTTTGCCAGGAGCAACAGGAGCAAACATACTAAGAACCACAAGGGATAGGGAGACATGGAGAGCCATGATCGCCTACGTCCTGAAGGGACAGGGCACATAGAAGAAGAAGAAGAAGAAGAAGAAGAAGTACAGGCTAATTGTCTAGAACGAAGAAGTTAATAATATTATGGTAAGAGACACTTACCCTCCTTACTATCAGGAATAGACTGATACATTCATGATATGTAGTCCTAAGTAATTTTCGAGGACAAAATAGATAATAATATTGCAGTGATTTGTCTAGCTGAGTATTGAATAGTCAGATTTACAGTAATTTTTAGCAACACAGTTTTGCAGTTATTTTTTGTTACTATAACTTACACCCCTGAAGATGATCTCAGAAGGAGATTGAAAGTACTTGGGAACATTGAGAAATGTATGATAATAATGTCTGTCAGTGTTACAGCTCATTTCTGACATCTTTCAATTATAATATGCGAAAGATTATCTGTGAGTATGAATGGATTTTATCAAAAATAAGCAGACACAATGTTTGTAATTTATTTAATCTGACATGTATGAAAGAAAATTTGTTGCCTTAATATATATATATATATATATATATATATAAACACCCTTGTGCACATTAATTCAAACTGCTTCAGTTTCCTTTCTTTCATCCTACAGTTAGTTTTTAGACCCACTGGTGTGACAGGGTGTAATCGATTTCTATTTTTTCCTCAGATTAGGTCATTTGCAGTGGTGTGCAGTAATATGAATCCATTTTCAGGGTGTATGTTGAAAATTGTTTGGTCTGGAACAATATTGTGCTATCCATGATTGTATTAGATTTTTATCATGCCCAGACACTTGACTGTTGATGAGTTGTCTTATACCCATTGTTTGCGATGGACATTACCCCAAGAAAACATACAAGAATTAAGATGCTGCATGAACACACTGGCAGACCTTATAGAGACATTGTGGATATTGTCAGTCATGTGATCAATGCAAAGAAACAAACTGACCCCATCAGTCCAAAACATAAAGAAAAAGGTGGTCGGAAAAGAAAAACAATGCCATGTAGGTGATCAGGAAAAGCGTGGATGGTGCTAGAAAGACATTATACATTTTGTTTCAATTAATTATCACAAGGGTCTATGGATCTATCTATCTATCTATCTATGTATCTATCTATCTATCTCAGGTTACTCGAATCTATCTATCTATCTCAGTTTGCTTAAATCTATCTATCTATCTCTCTATGACTGTTATTCTATCTATCTATCTATCTATCTATCTATCTATCTATCTATCTCTCTATCTATTTATGACTGTTCATATCTATCTATCTATCTATCTATCTATGACTGTTCATATCTATCTATCTATCTATCTATCTATCTATCTATCTATCTATCTATCTCAGTCTGTTCATTATCTATCTATCTATCTATCTATCTATCTATGACTGTTCATACTATCTATCTATCTATCTATCTATCTATCTATCTATCTATCTCAGTTTATTCATAATCTATCTATCTATCTATCTATCTATCTATCTATCTATCTATCTATCTCAGGTTACTTGAATCTATCTATCTATCTATCTCAGTTTGCTTAAATCTATCTATCTATCTCTCTATGACTGTTATTCTATCTATCTATCTATTTATCTATCTATCTATTTATCTATCTATCTATCTATGACTGTTCATATCTATCTATCTATCTATCTATCTATCTATCTATCTCAGTTTATTCAAAATCTATCTATCTATCTATCTATCTATCTATCTATCTATCTATCTCAGTCTGTTCATTATCTATCTATCTATATATCTATCTATCTATCTATCTATCTATCTATCTATCTATGACTGTTCATATCTATCTATCTATCTATCTATCTATCTATCTATCTATCTTTATTCATAATCTATCTATCTATCTATCTTTATTCATATCTATCTATCTATCTATCTATCTATCTATCTATCTATCTATCTCAGGTTACTCGAATCTATCTATCTATGTATCTCAGTTTGCTTAAATCTATCTATCTATCTCTCTATGACTGTTATTCTATCTATCTATCTATTTATCTATCTATCTATTTATCTATCTATCTATCTATGACTGTTCATATCTATCTATCTATCTATCTATCTATCTATCTATCTATGCCTGTTATTCTATCTATCTATCTATCTATCTATCTATCTATCTATCTATCTATCTATCTATCTATCTTAGTTTGCTTTATCTATCTATCTCTCTAATTAAAGCCATATTTTCAATTAACAATTCTGAGTTGTAATACATTACATCACTCACATATCCAAGGATACAGTATCTAGTATTTCAAAGCATTCACCTGTCTAATACTGATCAGGTTCAGCATTGTTTAACTTCAGTGATCCAATGGCAACTAGTGTTTTAATATGACACAGCCATAAGCCAAGGATTTTGTTGTGCTGTTACAAATGCTATATAAGATTTTGTGGGGTACTGATATTATTAATTGTATTTTTTTTTTTGCTTTTATGATACGAGTTTCAATTATTTCTTCCATCTGGACAAAGAGCTCAACAAGAGAATTGGAAATGTAGCCATAACCCTTGCACGCCTCACAACACATATTTGGATGAACTCCAAGCTGACAGTGAAGACAAAGATGGCAGTGTACAATGCCTGTGTTAAGAGCAAACTGCTATATGGCAGTGATATATGGACTAGATATGCTAGGCAAGAGAAGCGTCTAAACACCTTCCATATGAAAATTTCTACTGCGCGCTCTGTTCATATGAAATTTGAAGGATGGGTTATTGATCTCCCTTACAGTTATAAAAATGGAAGCATACTGCTTCTTGAGGTTCAAAACAGTTTTGGAGGTCTGTTTGATATACACATGCATACACACAAACAAATGCACCCAACAGAAGGGATGAACCAACAACTGCAAACACTAATGCCTTGTCTAAACACTGACAAAAACATTAGGATGATCATCACAAAGTAAGTGTTTGCACATTTCCAACCACATTATGAACACTTAATTAATTTATAAGAAAAAACTTTACTTGAGGAAAATTGAACATTTTATTGATATTTCACATTTCTGTTATATCCTCTTATGCCAAAATACCCTTGGGAAAAGTGTGAATCAATCTCTGCTCTTCCCCCATATATGGATCAACTAATAAGACTTGTATTCCTAAAAACCATTATTATCTCAAAACCAAAGTTGCAAAACAAAAACAACAACCAACCGAATTTTATATTTTGGAAAAGAATTTTAAAATGTTATTGCAACTGATGTTCTGCTGTTACTTTTCCTTCAGAAAATTGCCATTCTTAGATTTCATTTAAAAGACATGTTGTTAAATGTTTGGAATCAAGTTAACGACAAAAAATCCCAACTCCGTTCTTGATGTTTAAGCCATAAATTGATTTTTTTTATCATTTTATGAACATTTATTTTCAATTTTCTTTTCTGCCATGAAGAGTCTTTGTGCTAAGAAATTGCAGTCAGATGTTTTTGTCGACTGATTCATGATTCTGCAAACAGAGTTACAAGAAAAACAAGCATCTTCAAAGCCTGTTCGGATATAATGGATGAAACCACTTTGGAAGCATGTTTGTTAGGGCACACAGGTTGTAGACCAATGAAAGTCACTTTCCTCGCTGGACAAAAAAACCCACGTGTCATGTGTATTCTCTGCAAAATAAAAAATAAAAAAAATAACGCGTCTCAAGTTTGTTGATAAAGATATCAACAAATAAGCAAATTTTTTTCATCTTACTTTATTTTTTTAATGTGGACATCTCAGATGTCATATTTATGTGCCAAGTAAAAAATATTCTACCTGTTCATGTGTGTTGGTATTAACTGTTGGCGTATTAGTAAGAGTCTGGTGACCGCTGGTATTCTTGTGATAATTTGGTCTACAGTCACTTTCCAACTGATGAGATGTGGCTTCTTTTTGTCTGTTCTATAAATACTTCCATGGCTTCTGCTCCAACAAGCTTGAGTCACTGGTGCCTTCGCAACAGGTGTTTACTCATGCAACCAGACTGGCAACTGGGTATCACCCATTCACAGTTAGATCAACCAAATGCAGACGACAATTCTACTCCTGCAGCTTCTTTTCCCGCACTTCCCGCCTGTGGAACTCGCTTCCTTATTCTTGCTTTCCTGATGGATACAACCTCCAGGAATTTAAATGCAAGGTCAATACTCATCTCTTAACTGCTTGACCCTACTTCTTTCCACAGTGTCCTGTAGATCCTTTCCTTTCTCTCCACCTTTGCAACTGTCATCACACCTGTATTCCCATCCTTCTCTTGCTCCTTTCTAACTGATTCATCCTTCTCCTCATTCTTCTCTAATCCTTTTACTCTTATGTAGCCCCCTGCACATCAGTAGTGTTCCCGCCTTGATCGGGGTGATATGATTGAAAAAATAGAGAGATAGATAGATAGATAGATAGATAGAAACTATAATAGATAGATAGACACCGGTATTCCCATCCTTCTCTTGCTCCTTTCTAACTGGTTCGTCCTTCCCCTCACTTTCCTCTCATTCTTTTACTCTTATGTAGCCCTCTGCACATCAGTGGCGTTACCGCCTTGATCGGGGTGATATGATTGAAAAAATAGATAGATAGATAGATAGATAGATAGATATAAACTATAATAGATAGATAGACACCTGTATTCCCATCCTTCTCTTGCTCCTTTCTAACTGGTTCATCCTTCTCCTCACTCTCCTCTAATCCTTTTACTCTTATGTAGCCCCCTGCACATCAGTGGCATTACTGCCTTGTTCGGGGTGATATGATTAAAAAAAAAATTAGTATGTTGACAACAGCCTGGCAATCATTGATTCTGACTGTTTGCGATATTGCACAAATTCTTTTTATTGTAGCTGTTCACTAATCGATCATGGTTAAATGTGACTGACAAAAATGCCCAATAATCAGAATTGAGAAAAGATTGCAAGAGAAAGAAAAGGACGAGGCAAAACAATATATGAAAGTCAAAGCAAGAACGGTAAAATAAAGCAACTATAATGTAACAAAATATTCAAAAATTAAGAACACGTTAAACAGTGTGAGAGAATTAAAAAACGGAATTATTACTCAGAAGTGAGAACAATAGACGAGTAATCAGGCAGACGACCGATAGGAATTGACATTGCATTTAAATTTTTGACGAGCAAACTGGTCTGTAAAGCAAACAATCAAGAAGAGAGTTCTATAAGAGAAAGAAAAGAAACTGTTAGCATAGAACTATGAGTTACATCTAACCAATTCAACTCTAAGCTAAAGGAATCTTGTCATTAACCTAGTCAGTCAATTAAGTGCCATTTGTGATAAACACTTGGATGATCATGTCTTAAAAGAGACATGACTGATAAAATATATTCTTGCAGTAGGTTGCCATTACTTTCAACAGTAGACTGGTTGCCAAACAAGGCTAAAGAACCAAATCTGTTCTGCTATTTAATCCATAGCTGGAGGAAGATGAGATGGATTAATGCCTTTATTTGCACATAAGTGAATACAATGAATATAACTGGAATTTGAACTCAGCTCTCCGGTTTCTTATTCGATGCTGTTATTCACTGCACTTGAATTCCTAAAGCCTAGGTCCATAGCAAAGAGCCTATCTGAACAATTACTGTGAGAGTATTTAAAGAAAAGTTACAGGGACTCAAAATTATGACAGTGACTAAATCTGAGGCACCAGGTCAGGACTACTAATATTGCTGATTCTTTGGATTTTATCAAGAATCTCTAAATATAATACAAGAGCCCCAGTCCATAAATACATTTTTGGTTCTTAAATTCAGTGATATCATGCCTTCATTGCCGATTTTGGGTTTTTAAACATCATATCGACTCCGGCAATAACCTCGACTTTTGGTCAAGAAATACTAAGTCGGCTCCTTATTTTTGTGCTACTCGTCTGGATTTTCTTTTTTTTTTCTTTTCTGCAGAATTTATACTTTTTATTGTTATCTCTAACCAATGGGAAGAGTTCATTTTCCTGCCCTCCCCTATTTAATAACAAATCCGAGTTTTTTTATAATTTAATTCCAAATCCTGTTTTTTTTTTATCTTTAATCGCGGCCATTCTTACTTTTATGTTCGTCCATTTTTTTCTTTCTTCACTAAATTTATCTTTATACTTTGAAATGCCAATACTAATTATACTTTATTTCTATTTATTAACATAGATTTTCAAACGTAATTTTACTATTCAGACGAAATGTGGCATCAATTTTTGAAGCATTCAGGCAGTGATGTATAGAGGTTTGGTGATGCTCAAGGCCAACTTCTTGATTGTACGCCCGTAAGACTAAAGTAGTGGGTCTTATTCTAGTCTCACTTATTAAAACATGGGTCCACATTCAGACCAGTTTGTGGGTCTGTAGAGCTCTTCTATAATGAAGTTACAGAAACAATTTAAAACTTCAAAAACTAAATTTTTTATTTCACTCTGATTAGATACTTTCCCAGTATAAATGTTCCAGGCCATCACACTCTTTGCCCCACTTATGCACACTATTGTATGGATGAATGATAAACTTATAGATATGTAAGATAGATCAATCTTTCCACTTTATGTCAACTGAGAATGTTAGCCCAAGAAGGTGTAACAAAGCCACTTTCTAGGAGGTTAGCATCAGCCATACTGATTGAAAGTAGAAAGGAGTTTCTTAAATGATTAATAGAGAGTAGTTTTATCTAGGAGTTGTTAAAATTAATGAGCCATCTTTTGCTCCAGTTAACTGTAGTTAAAACAAAAAATAAATCAATACAATACAGTATTTACATTATTCGTACTATTGTCCTCATCTTTGTTGTCATTTGTATGACGTTTCAGCTGTTGTACACTCCAGCCTTCTTCAGGTGCTAGGAATTTTGAACTGAACCCTTTATTAAAGACAAATGGCCCAGTAGATATAGATGTTGTTTAGTTCCTGTGACTTGACCCAAAGAGTTGTGAGTTCAATACCAGGCTACAACAGTGGTGAACAAATAACTTACAGGATTAGAGGGAGATAACTCATGACTTCCACTTGAGGTATTACTACGCAAAGAATGAGGATGATATATCCCAGTGATTGTAATAAAGGGTTCTGTACAAATTTCCTAGCACCTGAAGAAGGCCGGAGTATACAATGGCTGAAATGTTGTACAAATGGCAACAAATATGAGGACAATAGTCCGAATAATGTAAACACTGTAAATACTACCTCATCTCAGAAATATAGACAATTAGAATGATCTATTATTAAACATCGTACAAATGGCAACAAAGATGAGGACAATAGTCCGAATAATGTAAATACTATAAATACTACCTCATCTCAGAAATACAGACAAATAGAATGATTGATTATTAAACGTTGTACAAATGGCAACCAAGATGAGGACAATAGTCTGAATAATGTAAATACTGTAAATACTACCTCATCTCAGAAATATAGACAAATAGAATGATCTATTATTAAACGTTGTACAAATGGCAACAAATATGAGGACAATAGTCCGAATAATGTAAATACTGTAAATACTACCTCATCTCAGAAATACAGACAAATAGAATGATTGATTATTAAACGTTGTACAAATGGCAACCAAGATGAGGACAATAGTCTGAATAATGTAAATACTGTAAATACTACCTCATCTCAGAAATATAGACAAATAGAATGATCTATTATTAAACGTTGTACAAATGGCAACAAATATGTGGACATTAGTCCGAATAATGTAAATACTGTAAATACTACCTCATCTCAAAAATACAGACAAATAGAATGATCTATTATTAAACGTCGTACAAATGGCAACCAAGATGAGGACAATAATCTGAATAATGTAAATACTGTAAATACTACCATATCTCAGAAATATAGACAAATACTAAATCACTACAATATTTACATTGTTTGCTCTGTTGTTCTCATCTTTGTAGGTTTCAGCCAGTGTACACTCTGACCTTTGATTGATTGAAATTTTGAACTGAACCCTTTTATTTTAATCACTGAGGTAGATTGTTCTTGTTTCATGAGTCATGCCACTTCCGGATGTCTCAGTTACTTTATTTAACTTTGCTCTCTTTGTTTGTTCCCCACTACTGTAGCCAGGTAATGAACTCACAACTCTTTGGGTCAAGTTTATAAAAGTTTTGGTTGGATCCATATAACTGAGATATCTGGAAGTTGTATAACTCATACCAACCCAGAAGCGTCTTAGCCACCGACCAGTCATATTGACAAAATGTCATGACAGCCAGTAATCTTAATTCCTCAGAAGAGGAATCAAGGAACTCCAACCAAAACTGAAGACAAGGCATTAACACTTACTTCAGTTCAAAAGACAAGAAAAAAGTGTGAACCAAGTGATAGGTTAAAAAATAATTAGCTTTAACTTAACTACTAGGTAGCTTAGTGTTATGGACCAGGTTAAGGTCCATAAAACTTCTATTGGCCATAAAGTGAGGGATCGGTTTTGTATTGTTATGAAGTTGTTAAAGACCTGGTTAAGGTCCAAAAAGAACAACACGACCACAAGGGTAGAAATAACAAATATATATTAACAAGAAATAACAATACAAAATGTGGAAGGTTTTAGTATGACTGTCAGTCTGGTTTGGAGTGAACTACTACTAACTCTACTGTTATGGACCAGGTTAAGGTCCGAAAAGAACAACACGACTACAAGGGTAGAAATAAGAAATATATATTAACAAGAAATAACAATACAAAATGTGGAAGGTTTTAGTATGACTGTCAGTCTGGTTTGGAGTGAACTACTACTAACTCTACTGTTATGGACCAGGTTAAGGTCCGAAAAGAACAACACGACTACAAGGGTAGAAATAAGAAATATATATTAACAAGAAATAACAATACAAAATGTGGAAGGTTTTAGTATGACTGTCAGTCTGGTTTGGAGTGAACTACTACTAACTCTACTGTTATGGACCAGGTTAAGGTCCGAAAAGAACAACACGACTACAAGGGTAGAAATAAGAAATATATATTAACAAGAAATAACAATACAAAATGTGGAAGGTTTTAGTATGACTGTCAGTCTGGTTTGGAGTGAACTACTACCTAACTCTACTGTTATGGACCAGGTTAAGGTCCGAAAAGAACAACACGACTACAAGAGTAGAAATAAGAAATATATATTAACAAGAAATAACAATACAAAATGTGGAAGGTGTTTGTATGACTGTCAGTCTGGTTTGGAGTGAACTACTACCAACTCTACTGTTATGGACCAGGTTAAGGTCCGAAAAGAACAACACGACCACAAGGGTAGAAATAACAAATATATATTAACAAGAAATAACAATACAAAATGTGGAAGGTGTTTGTATGACTGTCAGTCTGGTTTGGAGTGAACTACTACCAACTCTACTGTTATGGACCAGGTTAAGGTCTGAAAAGAACAACACGACCACAAGGGTAGAAATAAGAAATATATATTAACAAGAAATAACAATACAAAATGTGGAAGGTTTTAGTATGACTGTCAGTCTGGTTTGGAGTGAACTACTACTAACTCTACTGTTATGGACCAGGTTAAGGTCCGAAAAGAACAACACGACTACAAGGGTAGAAATAAGAAATATATATTAACAAGAAATAACAATACAAAATGTGGAAGGTGTTAGTATGACTGTCAGTCTGGTTTGGAGTGAACTACTACTAACTCTACTGTTATGGACCAGGTTAAGGTCCGAAAAGAACAACACGACTACAAGGGTAGAAATAACAAATATCTATTAACAAGAAATAACAATACAAAATGTGGAAGGTTTTAGTATGACTGTCAGTCTGGTTTGGAGTGAACTACTACTAACTCTACTGTTATGGACCAGGTTAAGGTCCGAAAAGAACAACACGACTACAAGGGTAGAAATAAGAAATATATATTAACAAGAAATAACAATACAAAATGTGGAAGGTGTTAGTATGACTGTCAGTCTGGTTTGGAGTGAACTACTACTAACTCTACTGTTATGGACCAGGTTAAGGTCCGAAAAGAACAACACGACCACAAGGGTAGAAATAACAAATATATATTAACAAGAAATAACAATACAAAATGTGGAAGGTGTTTGTATGACTGTCAGTCTGGTTTGGAGTGAACTACTACCAACTCTACTGTTATGGACCAGGTTAAGGTCCGAAAAGAACAACACGACCACAAGGGTAGAAATAACAAATATATATTAACAAGAAATAACAATACAAAATGTGGAAGGTGTTTGTATGACTGTCAGTCTGGTTTGGAGTGAACTACTACCAACTCTACTGTTATGGACCAGGTTAAGGTCCGAAAAGAACAACACGACCACAAGGGTAGAAATAACAAATATATATTAACAAGAAATAACAATACAAAATGTGGAAGGTTTTAGTATGACTGTCAGTCTGGTTTGGAGTGAACTACTACTAACTCTACTGTTATGGACCAGGTTAAGGTCCGAAAAGAACAACACGACTACAAGGGTAGAAATAAGAAATATATATTAACAAGAAATAACAATACAAAATGTGGAAGGTGTTAGTATGAGTGTCAGTCTGGTTTGGAGTGAACTACTACTAACTCGACTCTCTCTCTCTCTCTCTCTCTCTCTCTCTCTCTCTTGAGAGGTGTAGTATATATAGTGTTAGGAAGAGTTCATTCTGGAGTTATAGGTAAGGACACATGACACCCCCCTCCCAAGCTTTTATCTCACAGGGGTTTTAATATTTTTTCTTCTTCGGATTAATCATCAAAGGCTCTGTAAATTTTCTTTTTCTGCTAGATTTCCGTGGTTCTGAAACTGCTTGAGGCCTTTGCATATCGAATGAGTCAAATATTGTGTCTATTACATTCCTCACTTCCTGAGGTTGACCGTTAGAATCCTCTAGCACTTAGTAAAAGTTGTGTTGACTCATTACAAAAAAAACTAAACTACCCTTATTACAAGCATTTTATTTTATTTCTTAAGCACTATGGAGAAGAAAAATGTCTAACTAATTAAAAACTAGTATAAATGGACATCTGTGTTGAGAAGACCTCTGGTAGGTCAGATTTCTTAACATTTGGTAAGTTAGTGTTACTTAGGAAATGGGATTATCTTGCAGATTTATTACTCAAATCTCTACTGTCCGCTGGCCCATTGGGTTGTGGAGAAGGGAAATGGTTGAGTTGTGCGGTAATAAATACGAACAACAGAAAATTATATTAAATAAATGTATTACGGAAGAAAATAGTATTTACAAAGTGTGGTTAGTAATCATACAGGAAACAAGGTATTAATTGTACGTCTCTTCGTACTATGTAGAGTCCTATTATAATCACTTCCGGTTGACTACCGGAAGTATCCGACTGACTTGCTAGCACAGTTCCAATCACTCTAGCACTGGTATATCGCTACTGTGACATTACCGCCAACAATACCAAGGTCTTGACTCTACCACTATTTGTAGTGCATGGAATAGTTCATTTATCATTAAAAGGGTGGAGAGCGCCCTATGTCGGAAATTTACAGATGTAACGGGTCTCCTGATTGGCTGATTTAACCCGAACCTCGTTTTGAACTTTAGGCGGGCTTTACCAGAGGTTTTATGTTTTTTTTACACGATGGTTTTGTTCACTCCTCCTTTTTTCCAGCTAGCACGAACAGTATCGGACGTATTTGTGCCGCTCCAGATTTTTGTTGCAGCAGGGCCTAAATTGGCGCCCACTTGTCTCGCTATATCGAGACCATCTTACCAATTCTTTGTAATCTTTTAGGCTAATGCCACAACTTTGTAACAGAGAAAATCTCTTGTTACCCTTCTTACCTTAAAAAGGATACCCTATGGGCAAAGCCTTGCCTTCCTAGAGAAAAATTCTCTAAGCACTATCATCTTATACCAAGATAAGAAACTGTGAAAGAAGCTGACCCAGAAGAAAGTTCCTGTACGTCACGGATCGCAGTTCCTTGTGTTTTTTTCATCCCACTCCTAGACGGAGGATACTATACCAAGCTAAGCAGAGAAAAGAGACTATACCAAGCTACACTGTAGCAGCAAAATTCAGCATATTTTTGCAAGACAAATAAATTGTTTTTTCTATACCAGGTATGTCTTGTTATGTTTGATAATTTCCTTTCACTGCTTAAGCGCTAAGCTATGTGAATATATTTCTCACACCTAACAGAAATCAAAGAGACAGAGGAAAAAGTTAGTGTACATTTGCTTGTTTGCATACAGGCCAATTGATAATCAAGGTTCCCCATTTTTCTTAGTATTATGGTGCCCTTCTATGAGGAATGGATTCTTCCTCTTACTATGTAATTACCTGCAGGAATGCAGTCAAGGACAGCAGTTAATGGTAGTTAAGGATGACAGTGTTGTTCCTGGCCTGTTCCCAGCTTTGTCTTTTGTTATGATTCAGGTCGAGATTCCCATCGTCCCCAGAATTTGGGGTCAGAATTTTGTTTTTCCCATCCGTCTTTTTTTCTCCTCCCCACTCCCTGTAGAAAGAGTGCCTCTTGATTTTGTCATAAAGGCCTCTTTATTCTGTCGGATGGATGGGTTCTGCAAACATTAATTGATTTATTTTGTACTAGCAGTATAGCCCAGCATTGCTCACGTATAATGAAAACTTTAAAACTAATACATGGTCCTGGAGCTTAGACTTTTTGGACGTTGGCATGAAAGACTAAAAAGCAATAGTTGTTTCCAGTTAAAGCAAAACCATAGACTGAAAGAAAAATGAATGGATGTAAGTCAAATTTTGATTTCCTGGTATCGATATCAAATAAGTTTTTTCGTTGTAAACTGAATTTTGAAGGCTAAATAAGTCCTCTGAGTAAATGGTATCATGGCTGAGACTAAGAACAACAATTATACCTACTTAGAGCCAAACCCGAAGCAAAATCTAAAATAAAAGGGCTGAAAAAAATACAGACATACAGGCAGATAAACAGACACGCACACAAACATCTTGCCTTTTATATATATATATATATATATATATATATATATATATATAATCGATTTTCTGCACTATCGTAAGAACTGCAACCTTGAAACTTCTGAATATCGTTTCTTATGTCTTTGTCTATTAGTGTATCAAATTTGATTAAAATCGGACCACTCCTTCTATAATCCGATTTTTTCAGTTATTGATTTTTGATATTTATCTGGGGTACCTCAACACAAAACCTAGCTAAGAACACTCACAGACGCTTATAGTATGACTGTATAAATTTTTTAAGAAAATTGGTTCAGCTATTTCGGTGTCTATAGGTAATGGACACACACACACACACACACACACACACACACACACACACACACACACAAACTTCCATTTATAAATAAGTTTATATTTTTAAATTGAAAATTCTATTATTGATTTTTTTTCCATGTACTCCCACTTACATTTCATGTATAAACTTTATATATATATATATATATATATATATATATATGTAGATGAATTTTTATTCTTGTGGGGATTCTTTTGTAGATTCCCTAATGCGGATGTGGCATTTTGGTACATGGAAGAATGAGTGTTGATGGATGAGTCCTTATGGTGAATGGAAAATTGGAAAGAATGTTTGGGTCATGATTCTGATTAGCTAGGTATAGGATAGTTATTGTTGACCAACCTCAGTTTTTGTCCCCACTCCAAACACTGGCCCTGTGTCATAATTGTATATTTTGCTACAATAAATATTGTTAAGGATGATAGCAAGTACACAGTTAAAGTCAGCTACTAGTCAGGCAATAAGCAGCATAACTCTACCATTCAGACTTACTTATTTCTAGTTGCTTCTTACAAACACTACTTAGTATATATTGTTCTTGTTATACTAATACACCATTTTGAACCTACCTCCTGTGTTCTGTGTTTTACTTCCAGCACAAACTGGTCACCACAGCTTTGCAGCAAAGTTTCGCTACAACAACACGACAAGAAATTGGTGACAAATATCCACAACACTTAAAAAGCCAAAAGAATTTCAGGTTGCATGAAGATTCATAAGGTATTGGTTTTCATGGGAGTCTAAAATGTTAGAATTTGGTCTGGTTTGTACAAGAATCCAAAAAGTTAGACATCGATCTGGTTTGCAAGAGAGTCTAAAAAGTTAGACATCTTTCTGGTTTGTAAGAAAGTCTAAAAAGTTAGACATCTTTCTCCTTTGCATGACAGTCTAAAAATTAAACATGTTCAATTTTCACAAGAGTTAAGAAGATTTGATTTCCTTGAGAGTGAGAAAGGTAGATATACAGTACTGTGCAAAAGTATTAGGACAAGAACTATTTTATCTCTTATGAGGCATATTGACAGAAAATAAACAATTTAATTAAAGTAATTTTATTTGATTTACTCAACAAATGCTTTATGAAGAAAACAAATACTTGTTACAAAATAAATTTAATATTTAGTACAATAGCCTTTTACTTTGATCACAGCCTTCATTCTGTCAGGCATTGACATCACAAGCTTCTTCAATGTATCTAATGGTATCTCCTGCCAAGCAGCTTGTATTTGTTCCCAAAGTGTGTCTTGCAAAGTAACATTAGATTTGTCAATTTTTTTATTCAAAATATCCAATAGATGTTCAATAGGATTGAGATTAGGGCTTTGTGGGGGCCAATTCAAATTCTGAAGCCTTCCTTCCTCTTCCTTTTTAGTTAAATCATTCTTACAAAGGTTTTGCTTTTTACCCTGTATTTGAATTTCAGTGAGGTTTTAGGAAAATCACCCTTGTTCTAATACTTTTGCACACTACCGGTAGTGTAGTGTGCAAAAGACAGAGGGGATTTTAAACTTAGTTTTTATGCCTCATAAAAGATAAAATAGTTCTTGTCCTAATACTTTTGCACAGTACTGTATATATACTAGGTGCGATTGGTAAATTGTCGCAATTATTTTGATGCCTCATAAAAGATAAAATAGTTCTTGTCCTAATACTTTTGCACAGTACTGTCTATCAGTTTTGCACAAAATCCAGAAAGGTAGATGTATCCACAATAAATAAGCGTTCCCTTTTAGGTAATATTTTTGATCTCTTAATGATGAAGCAGATGTCATAGTTCTAACCAATACCAACAGAAGTAAATATCTTTATGGACAAATTTACATCTTTACCTTTAAAATTATTCATGGCTGACATGTTTTCGTATCATCAAAAGCATCTTGCTTTTACACCAATTTCTTGCCATCGTCTCTTAGAGGAAAATGGAGCAAAAGATAAGTATTTAATCTTATCAGTTCTAAACGACTAAAATTGTTGTTTTGATGAAAGATGATGGAATAGATGGTCACTGACCTTCCATCCCATAAACTCTCATTTTGACCAGAATTCCATCAATCTTATTGAATTGTTATTAACATCAGTTACTTCAGAAAAACCTCTAATTCAGCAAGACTTGTGAACCTCAAAGGCTAAAAAATAACTGGTAATCTCATTTACAATAAAACACAATAAATAAAGTCGAGAAAGCATGACAATGAAATTAATTTGCTATTTCATCTTGATTATCTTAGACAAAACAGATAAAAAAGTTTTGTATTGATAAAGATTCATGTTGTGCATCCAAGGTAAATTAGTCTTATATTTTAACCAGGTAAGGATTTGTACATCAAAACGGTTATTTCTGTTTAATATTTAACAAGAAATATTACCATACGCTTAACAACATAGAATATGATTTGCTTGTTCAGGAAGGGGCCATATTACGAAGTAATAAATTTGTCTTCAAGTTAATCGAAAACATTAATTAAATGAAAAAAAAGTGTAGTCTGTACAAGAGTCAAGAAACTAAATTTACATAAGAGTTTCAAAATGTAGTCATAGGTCTGGATTACATGAAAAGCTGCAAAAGGCTACACAGAAGTTTGGTTTGAACAATAGTTTCTAAAAAGAGATTTATTTAACTTAATTGAGTGAGAGACTCTAAAAATGAGACACATTGGTCTGGGTTTTCAAGTGAGTCTGTAAAAGGAGACACATAGGCCTGGTTTTTATAAGAGTCTGTAAAAGGAGACACATAGGCCTGGTTTTTATAAGAGTCTGTGAAAGGTGACACATAGGTCTGGTTATTATGAGAGTCTGTAAAAGTTGACATATAGTCTGGTTTTTAGGAGAGTCTGTAAAAAGTGACATATAGGTCTGATTTTCGTAAGAGTCTGTAAAAGGAGAAATATAGGTATAGTTTTCATAAGAGTCTGTAAAAGGTTACACATAGGTATCGTTTTTATGAGTCTGTAAAAGGAGACACATAGGTCTAGTTTTTCATGTGAGTCTGTAAAAGGAGACACATAGATCTGGTTTTCATAAGAGTCTGTAAAAGTGGCACATAGGTTTGGTTATTATGAGAGTCTGTAAGAGTTGACATATAGTCTGGTTTTTATGAGAGTCTGTAAAAGGAGACATATAGTCTGATTTTTATAAGAATCTGTAAAAGGTTACACATATGCCTGCTTTTTATGTGAGTCTGTAAAAGGAGACACATAGATCTGGTTTTTATGAGAATCTGTAAAAGGTGACACATATATATGGTTTTTATGAAAGTCTGTAAAAAGGTTACACATAGGTTTGGTTTTTATGTGAGTCTGTGAAAGGTGACACAAAGGTCTAGTATTTATGTGAGTCTGTAAAAGGAGACACATAAGTCTGGTTTTTACGAGAGTCTGTAAAAGGAGACACATTGGTATAGTTTTTATGTGAATCTGTAAAAGGAGACACATTGGTCTGGTTTTTCTGTGAGTCTGTAAAAGGTGACACATAAGTCTGGTTTTTATGAGAGTCTGTAAAAGTTCACATATAGTCTGGTTTTTATGACAGTCTGTAAAAGGAAACACATAGGTCTGGTTTTCAGAAGAGTCTGTAAAGGGTTACACATATGTATGGTTTCTCTGAGAGTCTGTATATGGTGACAAATAAGTCTGGTTTTTATGAGAGTCTGTAAATGGAGACACACTGGTCTAGTTTTTATGTGAGTCTGTAAAAGGAGACACATTGATCTGCTTTTCATAAGAGTCTGTAAGAGGTGACACATAGGTCTGGCTTTTATGTGAGTCTGTAAAAGGAGACACAGAGGTCTGGTTTTTATAAGAGTCTGTAAAAGGTGACACACAGATCTAGTTTTCATAAGAGTCTGTAAAATTACACATATGTCTGGTTTTTATGTGAGTCTGTAAAAGGAGACGCATAGGTCTAGTTTTTATGTGAGTCTGTAAAAGGAGACGCATAGGTCTGGTTTTTATGAGAGTCTGTAAAAGGAGACACATTGGTCTGCTTTTTATTTGAGTCTGTAAAAGGAGATGCAAAACTCTGTTTTTTATGAGAGTCTGTAAAAGGAGACACATTGGTCTGAGTTTTCATGAGAGTCTATAAAAGGAGACACATTGGACTGATTTTTTATGTGAGTCTGTAAAAAGAGACAAGTTTGTCAAATTTGTATGTGAGTCTTTAAAAGGAGACATATATGTCTGGTTTTCATAAGAGTCTGTAAAAGGTGACACATAGATCTGGTTTTTATGTGAGTCTGTATAAGGTTACACGTAGGTCAGGTTATTATGAGAGTCTGTAAAAGTTGACATGTAGTCTGAATTTTATGAGAGTCTATAAAAGGTTACACATATGTCTGCTTTTTATGTGAGTCTGTAAAAGGAGACACATTGGTTTGTTTTTTATGAGAGTCTGTAAAAGGAGACACATAGGTCTGGTTATTATGCAAGTCTGTAAAAGTTGATATATAGTCTGGTTTTAATGAGAATCTGTAAAAGGAAACACATAGGTCTGGTTTTCATAAGAGTCTGTAAAATATTACATATATGTCTGGTTTTTATTTGAGTCTGTAAAACCTGACAAATTTGTCTAGTTTTTATGTGAGTCTGGTAGAGGAGACAGATAGGTCTGGTTTTTATGAGAGTTTGTAAAAGGAGACACATATGTCTGGTATTTTTTATGTGAGTCTGTAAAAGGATACACATAGGTCTGCTTATTATAAGATTCTGTAAAAGTTGATAATTTGTCTGGTTTTATGAGAGTCTGTAAAAGGAGACACATTGATCTGGTTTTCATAAGAGTCTGGAAATGGTGACACATATGTCTGTTTTTTTTTCAGAGTTTGTAAAAGGAGACACATTGGTCTGGTTTTTATAAGAGTCTGTAAAAGGAGAGAAATTGGTCTGGTTTTATGTGAGTCTGTAAAATGTTACACATTAGTCTGCTTTTATGTGAGTCTGTAAAAGGAGACACATAGGTCTGGTTTTTATAAGAGTCTGTAAAAAGAGACACATAGGTCTGATTTTTATGTGAGTCTGTAAATGTTGACACAGGTCTGGTTTTTCTGAGAGTCTATATATGGTGACAAATAGGTTTGGTTTTTATGAGAGTCTGTAAAAGGAGACACATAGGTTTGCTTTTCATAAGATTCCGTAAAAGGTGACATATAGGTCCGGTTTTTATAAGAGTCTGCAAAAGGTAACAAATCGGTCTGGTTTTCGTAAGAGTCTGTAGAAGTTGACACATCGGTTTTATTTTTATGAGAGTCTGTAAAAGTTGATGCATTAATTTGCATAATAGTGTAAATTTTATAAAATGGCCTGGTTTGCATAAAGAAATATTTTTACATGCTTTGCTTTATAGAGCTGCATTATTATCTGCGATGTAGAAAGAAATTGTCTCTACCGATATGTGTGATAGAACATTGATCTTGATGTAACATAGCCGTTGAATGAATTGGGTCACTGGAATCACATATCCATAAGTATTTAACATATAAAACACTCAGACCTCTGTCTGAGAGTGTTCTGTGTTGTGCATCCTTCTGGTGTTGTCTCTCGTTGAAGGAATTTTTTCCGAGTGAATTACGCAAGGTAATTATTCTGAGAGTGTTATTGTGTATTATTCAAAGGATTAGTTTGCGTACGTTGGCTGACATAAAAATACCGAAATATTATAACTCACTAATAGCGAGTTACCAAATTTCACTTCAGAATAACGTTACAGAAATCTAGCATTAGAAAATTGTTCACTCGATTTTTGCTTCCACTGAACCAGTGTGTTGTGGTGCAGTGGATATCAGCTTGGAACAAGAAATCGGGGAGCCGAGATCAAATTCCAGTTGAATTCATTGCATTCACTTACGTGCAAATACCCTTGGGAAAGATATTAATCCGTCTCTTCCTTCCAGTTATGGGTCAAATAACAGGACAGATTGGGTTCTATAGCCTTGGTCGGCAACCAGTCTACTGCAGAAAGCAATGGCAACCTACTGCGAGATAATCTTCTGCCCAGTCAGTCATGTTTCTTTCGAGACATGATCTCCCAAAGCATGTATCACACATGGCACTTAAGTGACTGACTGAATATAACAATTGGAAAGAATTAAAACTTTTACTGGGCATAAAGTGAGGGATCGGTTTTCTATTGTTATAAGTAATAAACTGATCCTCCACTAATTATAGTTAATATAATGATGCAATTTAATCTATCTCTTCTCCCTCCAGCTATGAGTTAAATGGCAGGACGGATTGGGTTCTATAGCTTTGGCTGGCAACCAGTCTACTGAAGAAAGCAATGGCAACCTACATCGGAATAATCTTCTGCCCAGTCATTCCCAGACATGATCGCCCAAAGCGTGTATCACGTATGGCATTTAACTGACTGACTGAATATAATAGTTGGAAACATAATTAAAATTTCTACTGGGCATAAAATAGGGGATCGGTTTTCTACTGTTATGAAGTAATAAACTGATCCCCCACTAATTATACTTAATATAATAATGTAATATAATCTATCTCTCCTCCCTCCATCTATGAGTTAAATAACAGGACAGATTTGGTTTATATAGCCTTGGCTGGCAACCAGTCTACTGCAGAAAAGCAATGGTAACCTACTGTGGGGAAATCTTCTACCCAGTCATTCATGTCTCTTTCCAGACATGATCGCCCAAAGCGTGTATCACGTATGCCACTTAACTCACTGAAAGAAGTAATATACCACGATTATTGCGGAGACAGAAATTAATAGCCTGAAATGAAGATCCTTGTTCTTGTGTTATTGCTGGGGATGTTAATTCCTTCTCTGCCTCAGCAAATGTAAATCCAAGCCTGAAACAAAATAAATGTACAATTTATTTGCATATATACAAAAGCTAGCAGCTTCAATTAGTTTCTGTTGCTCAGGAAACAGGAGAGGAAGAATAGTGAAATCAGAGGTGAAATGTACAATGATGTTGGCTGCTTTCATTGATGACATTTCTCTCTCAGCCAGTTGGTGTTGACATCAAACACTGATCTGTGTCATTTCTCTTTTTCTATCTTTCTTAGTATGCAAGTGTTGGTATCAAATGCTGGACTGTTTCAGGTCTGTTTGAATTAGAATATTCTCTTGTTTTACTGATTGAGCTCTATAGAGGGGAATATTTTTAAAACAGTAGCCGCTTTTGAAATTTCCACATTACTCTTTAGTCATGAATTGAGTTCCCTTGGCTGCTGGTGCTTGTATACATTGAGCATATAGCACGTTAAAATCTCCCCTTCTCTCAGTTGTGTGCTGATAGCTTAGGGGTAGAATCTCTGACTGATGCCAAAATCGTTCAAGTTTCAATCCTGGCTGGAAGCAACTGAATGTTTAGCCATACTGTGATACCGCCAAACAGGCTTCTATGTGGATGACTATTTTATATATATATATATATATATATATATATATATATATATTAGTCATCCACATACAAGCCTGTTTCACTGTATCACAGCTCTATCAGTGTGGCCAGATGCATCCACTTGCTTCTGGCCGAGATCAAAACTCGACTGATTTGGTGTCAGTCGGAGTCGCTACTCCCTAAGCCATCGATGCATGGAATCAGAGAAGGGAAATTTTAACGTGTTGTATATAAGCAGTGTATACACACGCCAGTTACCGAAAGAACTCAATTCATTTCTGAAGAGTCACGCATATAGCAGAAGTGGAAACTGTTTTTAAAATTTTCTTCTCCAGAGAGCTCAATCGTAATGAGAGCATAATATATTAGTCATCCATAATTTGTGGTCAAGAGGTTTAAGACGTGCCAGATCAATAGGTGGCTTCTCCTATGTGAATAGGGGTCGCAGGTTCGAATCCTGCCAAATGACACACATTTTGGTAACAAAAATTTGTTGTAAATAATCGGGCCATTAGGAATAAATATATAATACTGTTTGATTATAAAACACAATATCTACTTAAATACGAGGATAGATCAAACAAATAATTTGATATGAAATTATTTGTTTGAACATTATTTTTGATCGATACTCAATTTCATATATATATATATATAAATATATATTTTTTTTTAATTTATAATTTTCTTTGTTATTTAGTTTGTCAATACCTAAAAATATCTTTAATTAGATTAACTTAATTAAATTTTTAAAATCTTATTTTTATTTTTTTCCCCTAAGTATACTTTTTCAAATAAGTCTCTTTTTTTTCAAATCTTTAACCCTTTTAAACATTTAAAGTTAAATTTATTTGACACGTATTGAGCATTTTCTATTTGATATTTTCTCCTTTTTCTGTCTTTTCTTTTTTTCCCCTTTATTATTTTTCTAGACACTCTTTTTATATCCCACCCCTTCCATTTCTGTTTTGTTTTGTTTAACCCAATTCTCAATTTAACAACCTCCCATTCCTTAACTCTTTGTCTATTAAGCAAGACATGCCAAATTTCCCATCTCTTCACTTACAACTCTATCAAAAAGTAAAAACCAAAAATAGACTGATTTTTAACAAAAATTTTTTTGTGACGAAATCTTAACCGTCATTTTTTTTCTCCATTTTAATCTTATTTTTCTTCATCTTGATATAGACTGTGTTGCTGAGGAGACGTGAATTCTCTCTTAGGGATTTCATGTTGAAATGTTCATTCAACATTTTTGAATTTTGAAAATTTATTTTAATTTATATATATATATATATATTTTAATTCAGATACTTCAATCCAAGGGAAAAAAGCAGGAAGGTAAATTCCAAAAAACCCGATCCTAATTAATATCAAAAATTTATTTTAATATTAACACGGCTGTCTGTTAATTTTTAGTTACATTCTCCCTTTTTTTTGCGAACCCAGACGATGTCAATTTTTTTTCTTTTCTTATTTATTTGATTTTATTCTATCTTTTTCTTTTTCTTTTTCGTTTTCTTTTTCTTTTTCTTTCCCTTTATTTTTATTTTTATTTTATTTTATTTTATTATTTATTTTTTAATTTCTTTGCAATCTATTTAAAAAGGAAAAGTAGACTAATTTTTCTCCAGTTTCTGAAAGGTTTTTTCTGTTGCTGAGGTGGTGTGTCGTCCACCGTGGGGATCTTCATATCGAAATGGCCATTCAACATCTTTGAATTAATCCTTTTTTAATATATATATATATATATATATATATATATGAAATCAAGTATCAATCAAAATAATGTTCAAACAAATATTTTCATATATATACATATATATATCCAGGTATAGGTTAGGTATGGATGGAATAATATTCCTTATCCAAAGAAACACTATTCTTAAAAAAAGTGCTAAATACAAAATAGATCTAGGAATATATGTATAACTTTCCAAATCTAATAAATTGTTAAATTTAGAAATTTTTTTAAAATTTCGCAAGAATAATAAAGTAGATGTAATAGTTAATTAATAATGCTGGTCTCAATTTAATCAAATTTTAATACTAATTCCCCCCCCAAAAAATATTGTTAAGTCTGCTCACAAATTCTTCAAATTAGAAGTTGCTCTGATTGGTCCACATTGTACATACAATAATGCCTCCCTGATTAAAGGGGTTTTGCTTGTTTTTAAGCTTTTAAAACCATTCAATTTAAAATAAACTGCATCACTTGACAAGACACAAGCAGTGTCGAAACAAAATAGCTACTTTTGTAGTGATATTATAACATATCCCTGTTATAATTTCTGAATAAATATATATATATATATATATATAGATGAAATTATTTGTTTGAACATTATTTTTGATTGATACTCATATCATAAGTTAGAGATTATGCTATTTCCAAACAAAAACAAACTATTGAATGAAAGAACGGAAATTATGACTAAGTGTAACCAGACTAAAAAATACATCTTAGTTGCATACAAACATGGATGAAAACGGGATAATTTCTTGTAATTTTAAAAATTGCGTATTCAGAAAAAAACCACCACATGAACATTAAAAAAAAACCACCGTCAGTTTGTTTTGCTTAATGCAGATGTAAGTGTGAAGCTGATGTGCAGAAAAGGTATTTAAGCAGTCTGTTTTAATTTATCGAGCATTCAACATCTGGCTTGTGTAGAATTTTCTACCTAAGGTTGATTTTGACCATTGTATGGTACCCAGATGATACAGTGCTGATTGCAGACACGGAAAGGAAACTACAAGACCACCTACAGAAGGTAGCTGAAAAGTGACAAAAAAGATAAAAAGATATAGAAAGTGGGCTAAGACAACAATGTGTTTTTTGACCGTATCTATTCAACTTGTACAGTGAGACTATTCTAATAATCCTAGATGTGCCAGGATTCACTATTGAAGGCCACAATTTAAACAACATAAGGTACGCAGATGATACAGTGCTGATTGCAGACATGGAAAGCAAACTACAAGACTTTCTACAGAAGGTAGCTGAAGAGAGTGACGAGAAAGGACTACAAATAAGCTGTAAGAAAATCAAATGCATGGTCATCAGCAAAAAGAGCAACCCAAATTGTCAAATACAGGTGAGGGATACTAAAATCAAGCAGGTACACAAATTTAGATACCAAGGAAGTGTTCTAACAGAAGATGGAAAGTGTGACACAATGATCCGAAGGTGAATTGGCATGGTGAAGGAAGTGTTCCAGAAGCTGAGAAAAGTATGAAGAGACAGGAAACTTTCGCTGGAAACAAAGAAGAGAGTACTGGATTGCTATGTGATGTCAGTTCTTCAATATGGCAGTGAATGCTGGACAATATCATCAAAGATGAAGGAAAAACTTGAAGCAGCTGAAATAGGGTTCTATAGAAGGATGCTATGGATATCGTGGACTGAGCATGTGAGCAATGTTGAGGTGTTGGAAAGGATGGAAACGAAAAGGAAATTAATACTGAGCATCAGGAAGAGACAACTAAAGTTCCTGGGGCATGCAATAAGGAAGGAGAACTTTGAGAACCTGATACTAACAGGCCAGATAGAGGGAAAAAGAGACAGGGGAAAGCAGCAGATAACATATTTGAAGGGCCTGAGCAGGTGAATGGCAGAACAGGTGTTGTGTGGTGTAACAGGAGAAAGTGTGCTAAGAACCACCAGGAATAGGGAGACATGGGAGGCCATGATTGCCTTTTGTCCTGAAAGGACAACCCACACAGAAAGAAAAGCTGCACAACGCAATAACGCGGATTAATGAGTATAACAGATGCAAAGCAATAAAGATTTATGTTTCGAGATCAACTAATTGTGCTCTTGATCAGTACTTTTTATTGGAATTTCGCATTTACTTTCAGCAGTCAATTTTTTTTAATAATCATATCGCCCCAAGGCAAGGCATTTTACTGCCACTGTTTTGCAGGGTGTTACATATGAAGAAAGTTATGAGAAAGAGTGACAGGTTATAGGAGGTGTCAGGAAGTGGGTAAGAGAAAATTGATAGTGGTCATAAACTGGGGGATCAATTTATATATTTATTTTAATGTAGAATTGATCCCCCACTTTATATCCATATTATAATAATGTAGAATTTTTTTTATAATCATATCACTCCAAGCAAGGCATTTTACTGCCACTGGTTTGCAATGGATGACATAGGAAAAAAGTTATGAGAAAGAGTGACAGGTTACAGGGGTGTCAGGAAGTGGGTAAGAGAAGGATGAGAATACTGATGAGTGCGGAGTGGATGGAGAAGGGACAAGAGAGAGAGGATGCAGGTTAGTGAGATAAGAGATGACTATTGACTTAAATTCTTGGAGATTGTAGCTGTTGAGGAAGCAAATAAATGAAAGAGAATTCCACAGGCTGGAAGTGTGAGAAAAGAAGCTGTTGGAGTAGAATTTGCATTTCCAATTTAAAAGGGTGGGACCTAGTTGCTAATCTTGTGGCTCAAGTAAATTCATATATATGGGGCACCAGTGAGCTAAGTGCATCGGAGCAGAAGCCGTGAAAGTATTTGTAGAAGAGACATAAGTAATTGATGCAAACACAAACTGAAATGAAAAAAAAAATCTTCACTCCCTGAAGAACGAGACGATTTGAGATAGACCTTTATTTCTAGATTTGACTTGCATGATGACATGATACGAAATAAAGATCACCATGGCCGAGCAAAATAAATGATCTTTATCATTAGACTACAAACAATAAGGCTCATATATTCATCACTCAATTAAGTGCATTGACAAGGAAGGAGATTATGTTGAAAACTAAATATTTCTTGCCTAAAATAAATTTTAGACTACACACCCATTGATATATCTCCATATTTATAAGTAAATTAAGTACATTGACAAGGAAGGAGATTATGTTGAAAACTAAATATTTCTTGCCTAAAATGAATTTTAGACTACACACCCATTGATATATCTCCATATTTATAAGTAAATTAAGTACGTTGACAAGGAAGGAGATTATGTTGAAAACTAAATATTTCTTGCCTAAAATGAATTTTAGACTACACACCCATTGATATATATCCATATTTATAACTAAATTAAGTGCACTGACAAGGAAGGAGATTATGTTGAAAATATTTGCTGTGTAAAATACTTTTTTCATTTTTATGTTACAGACATTGATGTATTTACATATTCACAACTGAATTACGTGCATCGACAAAGGAGATTATGTCGAAAAAAAATTCTTGTGTAAAATGAATGATTTTTCTTTCATCAACAGGTTAAAGACTTCTATTCCTTTTATTTATTTTTTCCATCATTTTCTCATTTTTTGGTGAGCCTTCGGCCTTCTTCAGAATCTAACTCTATATGTGAATTTAGGTATTCCATCTATTCTGTTATCCTTATCTTTGTTATTATTTTTTTAAAAAACCAAGTGCAAACGTACTCTGTTATAGATATTTAGAGTTTTTAAATTTTTTGTTGTAGTTTTGGAATTTTTTTGCAAAGCAAACGTTACAATTATGTGCGCGCTGATATTAAATGTTATGTGCACTTTAACCCTTTGCTGCATATTGGTTACAATTGTAACCAATATGCAATAAAGGGTTAATATGTTGTTGCCATATTTGTGATAAATTTTGTTGAGTTCATGCCTTTTTTTAGATATCTTGGTGTCAATTTTTTTTCCTTTAGTGACTAAGTCTCCAAATTCTTGTCCACATCTACTTTGGTGAGGTATTGAACCCACAACTGTTTGGGTCAAGTAACTCGGTTACCTCAACCAACACTTTTATCCACTGGGGCACGGGTCCTTGGGGCATTGCTGGTAATAATTTTTTCTCTTCAAAAATGTATTATGGCAATATTTTTTTTTCCTTCAAAGATGTATTGGTGTTAATATTTTTCCTTCAAAAAATTTTTTTGTTATATATATATATATAATTGTGTGGCTCCAAGCAAGGCATTTTACTGCTACTTGTTCCGTTACCTCGCTAAAACCCCATTATCTTTCATCCTTTCCTCAATACCCCACCACTGAACTGAGTCTTTACTCTCACTCTAACCTCTAGTGCACTAGTCTTGATCCACCTGACCAGATATGGCGGCAATATTCAATGCACGGGCAAAGGCATAGGGTACACTTCATTCTTCTACTGCAACCATAATATCTCTTTTTCAGTAAAATTCTACTCTGAGTGGCGCTTGAGCCTTTTATTTAGTTATCTAAAACAACTGAAAAATAATATTAATAAGAATACCAATTATTACCATGAATTTTTTTTTTATAATCGTGTGACCCCAAGCAAGGCATTTTACTGTCACTATTGCGCAGGGGGTTACATAGGAGGAATCTTATGAGAAAGAGTGACAGGTTACAGAGGGTGTCAGGGAGAGAGTATGAGAAGGAAGAGAATACTGATTAGTGGGGTGGAGGAAGAAAAAAGCATGAGAGAGAGAGAGGATGTAAGTTAGTGAGACAGGAGATGATTATTGATTTTACATGTATATTTTTCTGATAAAAGTCTATTTTTATGCTTTCAAAGTGTTTTGGGGGTTAACTATTTGCCCACAGGTGGGGTTTTAAGCTAATTTTTTTAACTTTCAGTTATAGAAGGTTGACATTACGGAGGCTGGAGTTTTCAGTGGCCAAAATGTCATGAATATGACAACAAAGATGAGGACAAGAGCCCGAAAAATGTAAATAGTATAAATACTTTTCTCGGTCGTTAATTCTTTTTACATTTTCTCCCTTTCTTTTCTCCGTTTTATTTCTCGACTTCATTTTGTTTTGCATAAAATTTTTTTATTCTTATTCATTTTTCTTTATCTTTTTTTACCAATTTAAAGGCGTTCAGACAATGGCACAATGCTATTTCCATATTGCATTTTTCTCCAAAGTCATGGGTTTGCAATTTCCATTGTCTAAACTTACAAAGAATTCCATCAGGAATCAATTGGATTATTTTGCAGAAAAGTCATGCTTAATCTAAGAAGCAACCCTTCACTTTGAATATATTTTTCAAAGCTTTTATTCTCGAACATGCATTCGTTCTTTGAACAATTCTAACTTTCAGTTAAGTCTATACTGGATAAAAATAAGTAAGACAAAGCCAAAGAAAAATGAGCCAAAGAATTCTGTTCCGGTATATGAGTGAATTCAAAATTATTTTAACACAACTGATTTGCACTTATGAAATCCAAAATGTAAAAAATTATTCAATCCTCCACATATACCTTCAAAATAAGTCAGACAACGGCAGAGAGAAAAAGAAAAAGTCAAGGTAAAAAGGTACCCAACATTTTTTTTCTATCATTCTACTAACACTGAGTAAGCAGGTGAGTTTGAGTTTTGTTTAACGGCATATCAACACCTCTGTGGGTTATTTGATGCCAAAAAGGTGGGGTTTTAAGCTAGTTTTTTCTTTAATGTTCAGTTATAGCGAGAAAGTTGATTTAGTCAGATTTTGATGAAAATTTTATTTTTTTATTTTAGAAAACTGAAGATGTTTTCTTGTTTCGTATTTAGAAATGTATTGCTGGTAATATTTTTTTCCTTCAAAAATGTATTATGGCAGTAATTTTTTTTCCATCAAAAATATGTTATGGTAATAATTTTTCCTTCAAAATATATTGTTGGTAATATCTTTCCTTCAAAAATATATATTTTTTATAAAAGTCTATTTTTATGTATATATTTCTATAAAAGTCTATTTTTATGATTTCATAGTGTTTTGACCCCAGTTTGGGGGTTAACTATTTACCCATAGCTGGGACCCTAACAAGTGCTACCACTCCAGGTTAGGGTGGACTTTTTCTCTCCCATTCTTTCCAGTGGAGATAGAGTCTGAGTTTGAGTTTGAGTTTTGTTTTACAGCATATCAACACCTCTGTGGGTTATTTAATGCCAAAAAGGTGGGATTTTAAGGTATTTTTTTTAATATTCAGTTATAGTGAGAAGGTTGATTTAGTCAGATTTTGATGAAAATTTTATTTTTTTTATTTTAGAAAACTGAAGATGTCTTCTAGTTTTGGATTCAAAAATGTATTTCTGGTAATAATTTTTTCTCTTCAAAAATGTATCGCAGGTAATGTTTTTCCTTCAAAAATGTATATTTTCCCTATAAAAGTCTGTTTTTATGCATATATTTCTATAAAAGTTAATTTTTATACTTTTATAGTGTCTTGACCCCAGTTTGGGGGTTAACTATTTGCCCATAGCAGGGACCCTAACAGGTGCTACCACCTCGAGTCAGGGTGGAACTGGGAACAACAGCAATTAAGAGGTGGTCCATGCTCCTCACAAGCTCCAAATCAGAGGCCTTGCTGCCGGATGCAGTTTACTGTCATACCCAGGACCAACATTCTCTGTTCTGGAATCATATCAGGATATTTTGTTTGTATTATAAAATTTGTTTTTCTTAAAAACAGTAAAATACAAGGACAATAATTTTTGTTTTGAAATGAAGAAAATAAAAAAAGTTTCTGAAAAATTCAATGTATTTTTCTTATGTTTTTCTTATGCTTCTTGGTCATTTTCCTTCTATCCATACAAACTACCTCCTAACATAACCCTTTACCTCAAGTGGTCCCACTTCTCTGTTGAATAGACTCCCAAGAGGATGCTTCCCTGATCACTACAATCTTAACCTGTTCAAGTTAAGAGTTAACCATTAACTCCCCTTCCTATCCATTCAAACTACCTCCTACCATAACCCTCTACTTCAAGTAGTCCCACTGCACTTTGAAACAGACTCCCAAGAGGATGCTTCCCTGATCACTACAATCTTAACCTGTTCAAGTTAAGAGTTAACCATTAACTACCCCTCCTATCCATTCAAACTGCCTCCTACCATAACCCTCTACCTCAAGTAGTCCCACTGCACTTTGAAACAGACTCCCAAGAGGATGTTTCCCTGATCACTACAATCTTAACCTATTCAAATCTAGGATTAACCATTATCTTTCCCTTTTCTTCACTCAAATTGCTTGTTAGTCTAACCCTCTACATTGAGTGGCCCCAAGCCTTGTACAGTCAGAGTGAAATGGTAATCACCAGATCTCCTAGTGTCAGAGTGAAATGAGAATCACCACCTGTTCTCCATTCAGAGCAAAATGGTAATCACCAGATGTCCATATGAGTGCAATCTCATGAAGATTCTCAAATTCACCAATCAGCTAACTTGTGAGTTTATTTTTTTTTTTTAATCATATCACCTCGAGCAAGGCGGTAATGCCACAGATGTGCAGAGGGCTACATAAGAGTAAAAGCACTAAATAGAAGAGAGTGAAGAGAAGGACAATCCACTTAGAAAGGAGCAAGAGAAGTTAGGGAATACAGGTGCGATGACAGTTGCAGAGGTGGAGAGAAAGGAAAGGATATACAGGGTGGTGAGGAAAGAACTAGGGTCAATGCAGGGGGGCTACATAAGAGTAAAAGCACTAAATAGAAGAGAGTGAAGAGAAGGACAAACCATTTAGAAAGGAGCGAGAGAAGGGACGGAATAAAGGTGTGATGACAGTTGCAGAGGTGGAGAGAAAGGAAAGGATATACAGGGTGGTGAGGAAAGAACTAGGGTCAATGCAGGGGGGCTACATCAGAGTAAAAGCCCTAAATAGAAGAGAGTGAAGAGAAGGACAAACCATTTAGAAAGGAGCGAGAGAAGGGACGGAATACAGGTGTGATGACAGTTGCAGAGGTGGAGAGAAAGGAAAGGATATACAGGGTGGTGAGGAAAGAACTAGGGTCAATGCAGGGGGGTACATAAGAGTATAAGCACTAAATAGAAGAGAGTGAAGAGAAGGACAAACCATTTAGAAAGGAGCAAGAGAAGGAAGGGAATACAGGTGTGATGACAGTTGCAGAGGTGGAGAGAAAGGAAAGGATATACAGGGCGGTGAGGAAAGAACTAGGGTCAATGCAGGGGGGCTACATAAGAGTATAAGCACTAAATAGAAGAGAGTGAAGAGAAGGACAAACCATTTAGAAAGGAGCGAGAGAAGGGAGGGAATACAGGTGTGATGACAGTTGCAGAGGTGGAGAGAAAGGAAAGGATATACAGGGCGGTGAGGAAAGAACTAGGGTCAATGCAGGTGGGCTACATAAGAGTATAAGCACTAAATAGAAGAGAGTGAAGAGAAGGACAAACCATTTAGAAAGGAGCGAGAGAAGGGAGGGAATACAGGTGTGATGACAGTTGCAGAGGTGGAGAGAAGGGAAAGGATATACAGGGTGGTGAGGAAAGAACTAGGGTCAATGCAGGGGGGGGCTACATAAGAGTAAAAGCACTAAATAGAAGAGAGTGAAGAGAAGGACAAACCATTTAGAAAGGAGCAAGAGAAGGGAGGGAATACAGGTATGATGACAGTTGCAGAGGTGGAGAGAAAGGAAAGGATATACAGGGTGGTGAGGAAAGAACTAGGGTCAATGCAGGGGGGGCTACATAAGAGTATAAGCACTAAATAGAAGAGAGTGAAGAGAAGGACAAACCATTTAGAAAGGAGCGAGAGAAGGGAGGGAATACAGGTGTGATGACAGTTGCAGAGGTGGAGAGAAAGGAAAGGATATACAGGGTGGTGAGGAAAGAACTAGGGTCAATGCAGGTGGGCTACATAAGAGTATAAGCACTAAATAGAAGAGAGTGAAGAGAAGGACAAACCATTTAGAAAGGAGCAAGAGAAGGGAGGGAATACAGGTGTGATGACAGTTGCAGAGGTGGAGAGAAAGGAAAGGATATACAGGGTGGTGAGGAAAGAACTAGGGTCAATGCAGGGGGGCTACATAAGAGTAAAAGCACTAAATAGAAGAGAGTGAAGAGAAGGACAAACCATTTAGAAAGGAGCGAGAGAAGGGAGGGAATACAGGTATGATGACAGTTGCAGAGGTGGAGAGAAAGGAAAGGATATACAGGGTGGTGAGGAAAGAACTAGGGTCAATGCAGGGGGGTACATAAGAGTATAAGCACTAAATAGAAGAGAGTGAAGAGAAGGACAAACCATTTAGAAAGGAGCAAGAGAAGGAAGGGAATACAGGTGTGATGACAGTTGCAGAGGTGGAGAGAAAGGAAAGGATATACAGGGCGGTGAGGAAAGAACTAGGGTCAATGCAGGTGGGCTACATAAGAGTATAAGCACTAAATAGAAGAGAGTGAAGAGAAGGACAAACCATTTAGAAAGGAGCGAGAGAAGGGAGGGAATACAGGTGTGATGACAGTTGCAGAGGTGGAGAGAAAGGAAAGGATATACAGGGTGGTGAGGAAAGAACTAGGGTCAATGCAGGGGGGGGCTACATAAGAGTAAAAGCACTAAATAGAAGAGAGTGAAGAGAAGGACAAACCATTTAGAAAGGAGCAAGAGAAGGGAGGGAATACAGGTGTGATGACAGTTGCAGAGGTGGAGAGAAAGGAAAGGATATACAGGGTGGTGAGGAAAGAACTAGGGTCAATGCAGGGGGGGTACATAAGAGTATAAGCACTAAATAGAAGAGAGTGAAGAGAAGGACAACCATTTAGAAAGGAGCAGAGAAGGAAGGGAATACAGGTGTGATGACAGTTGCAGAGGTGGAGAGAAAGGAAAGGATATACAGGGCGGTGAGGAAAGAACTAGGGTCAATGCAGGGGCTACATAAGAGTATAAGCACTAAATAGAAGAGAGTGAAGAGAAGGACAAACCATTTAGAAAGGAGCGAGAGAAGGGAGGGAATACAGGTGTGATGACAGTTGCAGAGGTGGAGAGAAAGGAAAGGATATACAGGGTGGTGAGGAAAGAACTAGGGTCAATGCAGGTGGGCTACATAAGAGTATAAGCACTAAATAGAAGAGAGTGAAGAGAAGGACAAACCATTTAGAAAGGAGCAAGAGAAGGAGGGAATACAGGTGTGATGACAGTTGCAGAGGTGGAGAGAAAGGAAAGGATATACAGGGTGGTGAGGAAAGAACTAGGGTCAATGCAGGGGGCTACATAAGAGTAAAAGCACTAAATAGAAGAGAGTGAAGAGAAGGACAAAAACCATTTAGAAAGGAGCGAGAGAAGGGAGGGAATACAGGTATGATGACAGTTGCAGAGGTGGAGAGAAAGGAAAGGATATACAGGGTGGTGAGGAAAGAACTAGGGTCACGCAGGGGGGGCTACATAAGAGTAAAAGCACTAAATAGAAGAGAGTGAAGAGAAGGACAAAACCATTTAGAAAGGAGCAAGAGAAGGAAGGGAATACAGGTATGATGACAGCTGCAGAGGCGGAGAGAAAGGAAGGGATATACAGGGCGGAGAAAGAACTAGGGTCAATGCAGGGGGGCTACATAAGAGTAAAAGCACTAAATAGAAGAGAGTGAAGAGAAGGACAAAACCATTTAGAAAGGAGCAAGAGAAGGGAGGGAATACAGGTATGATGACAGTTGCAGAGGTGGAGAGAAAGGAAAGGATATACAGGGTGGTGAGGAAAGAACTAGGTCAATGCAGGGGGGGGCTACATAAGAGTAAAAGCACTAAATAGAAGAGAGTGAAGAGAAGGACAAACCATTTAGAAAGGAGTAAGAGAAGGAAGGGAATACAGGTATGATGACAGTTGCAGAGGTGGAGAGAAAGGAAAGGATATACAGGGTGGTGAGGAAAGAACTTAGGTCAATGCAGGGGGCTACATAAGAGTATAAGCACTAAATAGAAGAGAGGAAGAGAAGGACAAACCATTTAGAAAGGAGCGAGAGAAGGAGGGAATACAGGTGTGATGACAGTTGCAGAGGTGGAGAGAAAGGAAAGGATATAAGCAGGGTGGTGAGGAAAGAACTAGGGTCAATGCAGGGTGGGGGCTACATAAGAGTAAAAGCACTAAATAGAAGAGAGGAAGAGAAGGACAAACCATTTAGAAAGGAGTAAGAGAAGGAAGGGAATACAGGTGTGATGACAGTTGTAGAGGTGGAGAGAAAGGAAAGGATATACAGAGGGTGGTGAGGAAAGAACTAGGGTCAATGCAGGTGGGCTACATAAGAGTATAAGCACTAAATAGAAAGTGAAGAGAAGGACAGCCATTTTTAGAAGGAGCGAGAGAAGGGAGGGAATACAGGTGTGATGACGGTGCAGAGGTGGAGAGAAAGGAAAGGATATACAGGGTGATGAGGAAAGAACTAGGGTCAATGCAGGTGGGCTACATAGAGTATAAGCATAAATAGAAGAAAGTGAAGAGAAGGATAATGACAGAAAGGGCAGAGGAAGGAGACCTGGGTGATGACAATTGCAGAGGTGGAAGAAGAAGGATATACAGGGTGGTGGGAAAGAACTAGGGTCAATGCAGGGGCTACATAAGAGTATAAGCACTAAATAGAAGAGAGTGAAGAGAAGGACAAACCATTTGAAAGGGCAGAGGAGAATACAGGTATGATGACAGTTGCAGGAGTGGAGAAAGGAAAGGATATACAGGGTGGTGAGGAAAGAACTAGGGTCAATGCAGGGGGGCTACATAAGAGTAAACACTAAATGAAAGTGAAGAGAAGGACAAACCATTTAGAAGGAGCGAGAGAGAAGGGAGGAATACAGGTGTGATGACAGTTGCAGAGGTGGAGAGAAAGGGAAAGGATATACAGGGTGGTGAGGAAAGAACTAGGTCAATGCAGAGGCTACATAGGTATAAGCACTAAATAGAAGAGAGTGAAGAGAAGGACAAACCATTTAGAAAGGAAGCAGAGAAAGGAGGAGCCACAGGTGTGATGACAGTTGCAGGAGTGGAGAGAAAGGAAAGGATGCCAGGAGTGATGAGGAAGAACTAGGGTCAATGGGGGGGGCTACATAAGAGTAAGCACTAAATAGAAGAGAGTGAAGAGAAGGACAAACCATTTAGAAAGGAGTAAGAAGGAGGAATAGGTGTGATGACAGTGCAGAGATGGAGAGAAAGGAAAGGATATACAGGTGGTGAGAAGAACTAAGTTAATGGAGGGCTACATAAGAGTATAAGCACTAGAGAAAGTGAAGAAGGACAAACCATTTAGAAAGGAGCGAAGGAGGAATACAGGTGTGATGACAGTTGCAGAGGTGGAGAGAGAAAGAGAAGGATAACACAGGGTGGTGAAGAACTAAGGTCAGCCAGGAGGGGAATACACAGAGTAAAAGCACTAAATAGAAGAGAGTGAAGAGAAGGACAAACCATTTTAGAAAGGAGCGAGAAGGAGAGGCAGGTGTGATGACAGTTGCAGAGGTGGAGAGAAAGGAAAGGATAACCACAGGGTGGTGAAAGAACTGAGGTCAATACAAGGGGGCTACATAGAGTAAAAGCACTAAATAGAGAAAGGTAGAGAAGGACAAACCAGGCCCCAGAAGGCAGAGAAGGGAGGGAATACAGATGTAATCATGGGTGCGAGGTGGAGAGGAAGGAAAGGATATACAGGGTGGTGAGGAAAGAACTAGGGTCAATGCAGGGGAGCTACATAAAATTATAAACACTAAATAGAAGAGAGAGTGAAGAGAAGGACAAACCATTTAGAAAGGAAGCAGAGAGAGAGGCAGGTGTGATGACAGTTGCAGAGGTGGAGAGAAAGAGAAGGATATACAGGGTGGTGAGGAAAGAACTGAGGTCCAATGCAGGGGGCTACATAAGAGTAAAAGCACTAAATAGAAGAGAGAGTGAAAGGACAAACCATTTAGAAAGGAGCGAGGAGAATAGTGTGAAATGACAGTTACAGAGGTGGAGAGAAAGGAAAGGATAACTGCAGGTGGTGAGAGGAAAAGGAACTAGGGTCAATGCAGGGGGGGCTACATAAGAGTAAAAGCACTAAATAGAAGAGAGTGAAGAGAAGGACAAACCATTTAGAAAGGAGCGAGAGAAGGGAGGGAATACAGGTGTGATGACAGTTGCAGAGGTGGAGAGAAAGGAAAGGATATACAGGGTGGTGAGGAAAAGAACTAGGGTCAATGCAGGGGGAGCTACATAAGAGTAAAACACTAAATAGAAGAGAGTGAAGAGAAGGACAAACCATTTAGAAAGGGCTTGAGAAGGAGGCAGGTGTGATGACAGTTACACAAGGAAGTGGAGAAAGAAGGATATACAGGTGGTGAGGAAAGAACTAGGGTCAATGCAGGGGGGCTACATAAGAGAGTATAAGCACTAAATAGAAGAGAGTGAAGAGAAGGACAAACCATTTGAAAAGGCTAGAGAGGAGGGAATAGAGGTGTGATGACAGTTGCAGAGGTGGAGAAAGGAAAGGATATACAGGGTGGTGAGGAAAGAACTAGGGTCAATGCAGGGGGGGCTACATAGAGTAAAAGCACTAAATAGAAGAGAGTGAAGAGAAGGACAAGCCATTTAGAAAGAGACGAGAGAAGAGGAGGAATACAGGTGTGATGACAGTTGCAGAGGTGGAGAGAAAGGAAAGGATATACAGGGTGGTGAGGAAAGAACTAGGGTCAATGCAGGGGGGGCTACACCAAGAGTAAAGCACCCCAAATAGAGAAAGTGAAGAGAAAGGACAAGCAAACCATTTAGAAAGGAGCGAGAGAAGGGAGGGAATACAGGTGAAAACGATGACAGTTGCAGAGGTGGAGAAAGGAAAGGATAACACAGGGGGTGGTGAAAGAAGAAGAAAAGACAGGGTCAATGGAGACACATGATAGAACACTAAATAGAAAGTGAAGAGAAGGACAAACCATTTAGAAAGGAGCGAGAGAAGGGAGGGAATACAGGTGTGATGACAGTTGCAGAGGTGGAGAGAAAGGAAAGGATATACAGGGTGGTGAAGGAAAGAACAGGGGATTAATGGGGGGCTACATAAGAGTATAAGCACTAAATAGAAGAGTGAAGAGAAGGACAAACCATTTAGAAAGGAGCGAGAGAAGGGGGAATAAGAAGTTATGATGACAGTTGCAGAGGTGGAGAGAAAGGAAAGGATATACAGGGTGGTGAGGAAAGAACTAAGGTCAATACAGGGGGGCTTTACATAAGGAGGCAGCACTAAATAGAAGAAGTGTGAAGAAGATGAAAACCATTTGAAAGGCAGAGAAGGAGGCCAAGGTGTGATGACAGTTGCAGAGGTGGAGAGAAAGGAAAGGATATACAGGGTGGTGAGGAAAGAACTAGGGTCAATGCAAAGGGGGAGCTACATAAGAGTAAAAGCACTAAATAGAGAGAAGAGAGTGAAGAGAAGGACAAGCCATTGAAAAAGGCCTTGAGAGAAGGAGAATGCAGGTATGATGACTCAGGTGCAGAGGTGGAGAAAGGAAGGATATACAGGGTGGTGAGGAAAGAACCAGGGTCAATGCAGGGGGGCTACATAGAGTATAAGCACTAAATAGAAGAGTGAGGACAAACCATTTAGAAAGAGGTAAGAGAAGGAAGGGAATACAGGTGTGATGACAGTTGCAGAGGTGGAGAGAAAGGATATACAGGGTGGTGAGGAAAGAACTAGGGTCAATGCAGGTGGGCTACATAAGAGTAAAAACACTAAATAGAAGAGAGTCAGGAGAAGGACAAATACCATTTAGAAAGGAGCAAAGAGAAGGAAGGGAATACAGGTGTGATGACAGTTGCAGAGGTGGAAAGAAAGGAAAGGATATACAGGGTGGTGAGGAAAGAACTAGGGTCAATGCAGGGGGGCTACATAGAGTATAGCACTAAATGAAGAGAGTGAAGAGAAAGGACAAGCAGGTAGAAAACAGAAAGAGGAAGATGCAGTGTGATGACAGTTGCAGAGGTGGAGAGAAAGGAAAGGATATACAGGGGTGGTGAGGAAAGAACTAGGGTCAATGCAGGGGGGCTACATAAGAGTAAAAGCACTAAATAGAGAGTGAAGAGAAGGACAAACCATTTAGAAAAGAACTTAGGGAAGAATAAGGTGTGATGACAGTTGCAGAGGTGGAAAAGAAAGGAAAGGATATACAGGGTGGTGAGGAAAGAACTAGGGTCAATGCAGGTGGGCTACATAAAGTATAAGCACTAAATAGAAAGTCAGGAGAAGGACAAACCATTTAGAAGAGAACAGAGAAGGAAGGGAATACAGGTGTGATGACAGTTGCAGAGAGGAGAGAAAGGAAAAGGATATGGGGTGGTGAGAGAACAGGGTCAATGCAGGTGGGCTACACATAAGAGTAAAAGCACTAAATAGAAGAGTCAAGGAGGATTGCTCATTTAGAAAGGAGCAAGAGAAGGAAAGGGGAATACAGGTGTGATGACAGTTGCAGTGGAAAGAAAGGAAAGGATATACAGGGTGGTGAGGAAAGAACTAGGGTCAATGCAGGTGGGCTACATAAGAGTATAAGCACTAAATAGAAGAGAGTGAAGAGAAGGACAAACCATTTAGAAAGGAGCAAGAAGGAGAATACAAGTGTGATGATTTAGGTGGAGAGAAAGGAAAGGATATACAGGGTGGTGAGGAAAGAACTAGGGTCAATGCAGGGGGCTGTAAGAGTAAAGCAGACAGAAGGAAATTGAAGAGAAGGACAAACCATTTAGAAAGGAGCAAGAGAAGGAAGGGAATACAGGTGTGATGACAGTTGCAGAGGTGGAGAGAAAGGAAAGGATATACAGGGTGGTGAGGAAAGAGCAGGGTCTGTCCCAAGAGAGCTGCATAAGAGTATAAGCACTGGTAGAAGAGAGTGAAGAGAAGGACAAACCATTTAGCAAGGAGCAAGAGAAGGAAGGGAATACAGGTGTGATGACAGTTGCAGAGGTGGAGAGAAAGGAAAGGATATACAGGGTGGTGAGGAAAGAACTAGGGTCAATGCAGGGGGGCTACATAAGAGTAAAAGCCCTAAATAGAAGAGAGTGAAGAGAAGGACAAACCATTTAGAAAGGAGCAAGAGAAGGGAGGGAATACAGGTGTGATGACAGTTGCAGAGGTGGAGAGAAAGGAAAGGATATACAGGGTGGTGAGGAAAGAACTAGGGTCAATGCAGGGGGGCTACATAAGAGTAAAAGCACTAAATAGAAGAGAGTGAAGAGAAGGACAAACCATTTAGAAAGGAGCAAGAGAAGGAAGGGAATACAGGTGTGATGACAGTTGCAGAGGTGGAGAGAAAGGAAAGGATATACAGGGTGGTGAGGAAAGAACTAGGGTCTATGCAGGGGGGCTACATAAGAGTATAAGCACTAAATAGAAGAGAGTGAAGAGAAGGACAAACCATTTAGAAAGGAGCAAGAGAAGGAAGGGAATGCAGGTGTGATGACAGTTGCAGAGGTGGAGAGAAAGGAAAGGATATACAGGGTGGTGAGGAAAGAACTAGGGTCAATGCAGGGGGGCTACATAAGAGTAAAAGCACTAAATAGAAGAGAGTGAAGAGAAGGACAAACCATTTAGAAAGGAGCAAGAGAAGGAAGGGAATGCAGGTGTGATGACAGTTGCAGAGGTGGAGAGAAAGGAAAGGATATACAGGGTGGTGAGGAAAGAACTAGGGTCTATGCAGGGGGGCTACATAAGAGTATAAGCACTAAATAGAAGAGAGTGAAGAGAAGGACAAACCATTTAGAAAGGAGCAAGAGAAGGAAGGGAATGCAGGTGTGATGACAGTTGCAGAGGTGGAGAGAAAGGAAAGGATATACAGGGTGGTGAGGAAAGAACTAGGGTCTATGCAGGGGGGCTACATAAAAGTAAAAGCACTAAATAGAAGAGAGTGAAGAGAAGGACAAACCATTTAGAAAGGAGCAAGAGAAGGGAGGGAATACAGGTGTGATGACAGTTGCAGAGGTGGAGAGAAAGGAAAGGATATACAGGGTGGTGAGGAAAGAACTAGGGTCAATGCAGGGGGGCTACATAAGAGTATAAGCACTAAATAGAAGAGAGTGAAGAGAAGGACAAACCATTTAGAAAGGAGCAAGAGAAGGAAGGGAATACAGGTGTGATGACAGTTGCAGAGGTGGAGAGAAAGGAAAGGATATACAGGGTGGTGAGGAAAGAACTAGGGTCAATGCAGGGGAGGGGGGCTACATAAGAGTATAAGCACTAAATAGAAGAGAGTGAAGAGAAGGACAAACCATTTAGAAAGGAGCAAGAGAAGGGAGGGAATACAGGTGTGATGACAGTTGCAGAGGTGGAGAGAAAGGTAAGGATATACAGGGTGGTGAGGAAAGAACTAGGGTCAATGCAGGTGGGCTACATAAGAGTAAAAGCACTAAAGAGAAGAGAGTGAAGAGAAGAACAAACCATTTAGAAAGGAGCGAGAGAAGGGAGGGAATACAGGTGTGATGACAGTTGCAGAGGTGGAGAGAAAGGAAAGGATATACAGGGTGGTGAGGAAAGAACTAGGGTCAATGCAGGGGGGCTACATAAGAGTAAAAGCCCTAAATAGAAGAGAGTGAAGAGAAGGACAAACCATTTAGAAAGGAGCAAGAGAAGGAAGGGAATACAGGTGTGATGACAGTTGCAGAGGTGGAGAGAAAGGAAAGGATATACAGGGTGGTGAGGAAAGAACTAGGGTCAATGCAGGTGGGCTACATAAGTGTATAAGCACTAAATAGAAGAGAGTGAAGAGAAGGACAAACCATTTAGAAAGGAGCAAGAGAAGGGAGGGAATACAGGTGTGATGACAGTTGCAGAGGTGGAGAGAAAGGAAAGGATATACAGGGTGGTGAGGAAAGAACTAGGGTCAATGCAGGGGGGCTACATAAGAGTATAAGCACTAAATAGAAGAGAGTGAAGAGAAGGACAAACCATTTAGAAAGGAGCAAGAGAAGGGAGGGAATACAGGTGTGATGACAGTTGCAGAGGTGGAGAGAAAGGAAAGGATATACAGGGTGGTGAGGAAAGAACTAGGGTCAATGCAGGGGGGCTACATAAGAGTAAAAGCCCTAAATAGAAGAGAGTGAAGAGAAGGACAAACCATTTAGAAAGGAGCGATAGAAGGGAGGGAATACAGGTGTGAAGACAGTTGCAGAGGTGGAGAGAAAGGAAAAGATATACAGGGTGGTGAGGAAAGAACTAGGGTCAATGCAGGTGGGCTACATAAGAGTAAAAGCCCTAAATAGAAGAGAGTGAAGAGAAGGACAAACCATTTAGAAAGGAGCAAGAGAAGGGAGGGAATACAGGTGTGATGACAGTTGCAGAGGTGGAGAGAAAGGTAAGGATATACAGGGTGGTGAGGAAAGAACTAGGGTCAATGCAGGTAGGCTACATAAGAGTAAGCCACCATCGAAGAGAAGTGAAGAGAAGGACAAACCATTTAGAAAGGAGCAAGGAAAGGAGGAATACAGGTGTGATGACAATTGCAGAGGTGGAGAGAAAGGAAAGGATATACAGGGTGGTGAGGAAAGAACTAGGGTCAATGCAGAGGGGGCTACATAAGAGTAAGCACTAGTAAAGAGTGAAGAGAAGGACAAACCATTTAGAAAGGAGCAAGAGAAAGGAAGAGAATACAGGTGTGATGACAGTTGCAGAGGTGGAGAGAGAAGGATATACAGGGTGGTGAGGAAAGAACTAGGGTCAATGCAGGTGGGCTACAGAATATAAGCACTAAATAGAGAGTGAAGAGAAGGACAAACCATTTAGAAAGGAGCAAGAGAAGGAAGGGAATACAGGTGTGATGACAGTTGCAGAGGTGGAGAGAAAGGAAAGGATATACAGGGCGGTGAGGAAAGAGACTAGGGTCAATGCAGGGGGGCTACATAAGGAGTAAAAGCACTAAATAGAAGAGAGTGAAGAGAAAGGACAAACCATTTAAAGAAAAGGAGTGAAGAGAGAGAAGGAAGGAAAATACAGGTGTGATGACAGTTGCAGAGGTGGAGAGAAAGGAAAGGATATACAGGGCGGTGAGGAAAATAGGGTCAATGCAGGGGCTACATAAGAGTAAAAGCACCTAAATAGAAGAGAGTGAAGAGAAGGACAAACCATTTAGAAAGGAGCAAGAGAAGGAAGGGAATACAGGTGTGATGACAGTTGCAGAGGTGGAGAGAAAGAAGGATATACAGGGCGGTGAGGAAAGAACTAGGGTCAATGCAGGGGGGCTACATAAAGAGTAAAAGCACTAAATAGAAGGGAGTGAAGAGAAAGGACAAACCATTTAGAAAGGAGCAAGAGAAGGAAGGGAATACAGGTATGATGACAGTTGCAGAGGCGGAGAGAAAAGGAAAGGATATACAGGGTGGTGAAAGAACTAGGGTCAATGCAGGGGGGCTACATAAGAGTAAAAGCACTAAATAGAAGAGAGTGAAGAGAAGGACAAACCATTTAGAAAGGAGCAAGAAAGGAGAGGAATACAGGTGTGATGACAGTTGCAGAGGAGTGGAGAGAAAGGAAAGGATATACAGAGCGGTGAGGAAAAGACTAGGGTCAATGCAGGGGGGCTACATAAGAGTAAAGCACTAAATAGAAGAGAGTGAAGAGAAGGACAAACCATTTAGAAAGGAGCAAGAGAAGGAAGAGGAATACAGGTGTGATGACAGTTGCAGAGGTGGAGAGAAAGGAAAGGATATCCAGGGCGGTGAGGAAAGAACCAGGGTCAATGCAGGGGAATTTTACATAGAGTAAAAGCACTAAATAGAGAGAGTGAAGAAGGACAAACCATTTAGAAAGGAGCAAGAGAAGAAGGGAATACAGGTGTGATGACAGTTGCAGAGGTGGAGAGAAAGGAAAGGATATACAGGGCGGTGAGAAGAACTGGGGTCAATGCAGGGGGGCTACATAAGAGTAAAAGCACTAAATAGAAGAGAGTGAAGAGAAGGACAAACCATTTAGAAAGGAGCAAGAGAAGGAAGGAATACCCAGGTGTGATGACAGTTGCAGAGGTGGAGAGAAAGGAAAAGGATATACAGGGTGGTGAGGAAAGAACTAGGGTCAATGCAGGGGGGCTACATGAGTAAAAGCACTAAATAGAAGAGAGTGAAAGAGAAGGACAAACCATTTAGAAAGGAGCAAGAGAAGGAAGGGAATACAGGTGTGATGACAGTTGCAGGGTGGAGAGAGAAAGGAAAAGAATCCTCCTAGAGGCGGTGAGAAGAGACTAGGGTCAATGCCCAGGGAGGCTACATAAGAGTAAAAGCACTAAATAGAGAGAGTGAAGAGAAGGACAAACCATTTAGAAAGGAGCAAGAGAAGGGAATACAGGTGTGATGACAGTTGCAGAGGTGGAGAGAAAGGAAGGATATACAGGGTGGTGAGGAAAGAACTAGGGTCAATGCAGAGGGGGCTACATGAGTAAAAGCACTAAATAGAAGAGAGTGAAGAGAAGGACAAACCATTTAGAAAGGAGCAAGAGAAGGAAGGGAATACAGGTGTGATGACAGTTGCAGAGGTGGAAAGAAGGAAAGGTACAGGGTGGTGAGGAAAGAACTAGGGTCAATGAGGGCTACATAAGAGTTAAAGCACTAAATAGAAAGGAGTGAAGAGAAAGGACAAACCATTTAGAAAGGAGCAAAGAAGGGAGGGAATACAGGTATGATGACAGTTGCAAAGGTGGAAGAGAAAGGAAAGGATATACAGGGTGGTAAGGAAAGAACTAGGGTCAATGGAGGGCTACATAAGAGTAAAAGCACTAAATAGAAGAGAGTCAGGAGAAGGACAAACCATTTAGAAAGGAGCAAGAGAAGGAAGGGAATACAGGTGTGATGACAGTTGCAGAGGTGGAGAGAAAGGAGAAGGATATACAGGGTGGTGAGGAAAGAGCTGAGGTCAATGCAGGGGGCTACATAAAGGTAAAAGCCCTAAATAGAAGAGAGTGAAGAGAAGGACAAACCATTTAGGAGCGATAGAAGGGAGAGAATACAGGTGTGAAGAAGATAGTTGCAGAGGTGGAGAGAAAGGAAAGATATACAGGGTGGTGAGGAAAGAACTAGGGTCAATGCAGGTGGGCTACATAAGAGTAAAAGCCCTAAATAGAAGAGAGTGAAGAGAAGGACAAACCATTTAGAAAGGAGCAAGAGAAGGAGGGAATACAGGTGTGATGACAGTTGCAGAGGTGGAGAGAAAGGTAAGGATATACAGGGTGGTGAGGAAAAGAACTAGGGTCAATGCAGGGGGGCTACATAAGAGTAAAAGCACTAAATAGAAGAGAGTGAAGAGAAGGACAAACCATTTAGAAAGGAGCAAGAGAAGGAAGGGAATACAGGTGTGATGACAATTGCAGAGGTGGAGAGAAAGGAAAGGATATACAGGGTGGAGGAAAGAACTAGGGTCAATGCAGGGGGGCTACATAAGAGTAAAAGCACTAAATAGAAGAGAGTGAAGAGAAGGACAAACCATTTAGAAAGGAGCAAGAGAAGGAAGGAATACAGGTGTGATGACAGTTGCAGAGGTGGAGAGAAAGGAAAAGGATATCAGGGCGGTGAGGAAAGAACTAGGGTCAATGCAGGGGAGCTACATAAGAGTAAAAGCACTAAATAGAAGAGAGTGAGAGAAGGACAAACCATTTAGAAAGGAGCAAGAGAAGGAAGGGAATACAGGTGTGATGACAATTGCAGAGGTGGGGAGAGAAAGAGAAAAGGATATACAGGGTGGTGAGGAAAGAACTAGGGTCAATGCAGAGGCTACATAAGAGTAAAAGCACTAAATAGAAGAGAGTGAAGAGAAGGACAAACCATTTAGAAAGGAGCAAGAGAAGGAAGGGAATACAGGTGTGATGACAGTTGCAGAGGTGGAGAGAAAGGATATCCAGGGCGGTGAGGAAAGAACTAGGGTCAATGCAGGGGGGCTACATAAGAGTAAAAGCACTAAAATGAGAGAGTGAAGAGAAGGACAAACCATTTTAGAAAGGAGCAAGAGAAGGAAGGGAATACAGGTGTGATGACAGTTGCAGAGGTGGAGAGAAAGGAAAGGATATACAGGGCGGTGAGGAAAGAACTAGGGTCAATGCAGGGGGGCTACATAAGAGTAAAAGCACTAAATAGAAGAGAGTGAAGAGAAGGACAAACCATTTAGAAAGGAGCAAGAGAAGGAAGGGAATACAGGTGTGATGACAGTTGCAGAGGTGGAGAGAAAGGAAGGATATACAGGGTGGTGAGGAAAGAACTAGGGTCAATGCAGGGGAGCTACATAAGAGTAAAAGCACTAAATAGAAGAGAGTGAAGAGAAGGACAAACCATTTAGAAAGGAGCAAGAGAAGGGAGGGAATACAGGTGTGATGACAGTTGCAGAGGTGGAGAGAAGGAAAGGATATACAGGGTGGTGAGGAAAGAACTAGGGTCAATGCAGGTGGGCTACATAAGAGTAGAAAGCACTAAAATAGAAGAGAGTGAAGAGAAGGACAAACCATTTAGAAAGGAGCAAGAGAAGGAAGGGAATACAGGTGTGATGACAGTTGCAGAGGTGGAGAGAAAGGAAAGGATATACAGGGTGGTGAGGAAAGAACTAGAAGGTCAATGCAGGGGAGCTACATAAGAGTAAAAGCACTAAATAGAAGAGAGAGTGAAGAGAAGGACAAACCATTTAGAAAGGAGCAAGAGAAGGGAGGGAATACAGGTGTGATGACAGTTGCAGAGGTGGAGAGAAAGGTAAGGATATACAGGGTGGTGAGGAAAGAACTAGGGTCAATGCAGGTGGGCTACATAAGAGTAAAAGCACTAAATAGAAGAGAGTGAAGAGAAGGACAAACCATTTAGAAAAAGGAGCAAGAGAAGGAAGAGAATACAGGTGTGATGACAGTTGCAGAGGTGGAGAGAAAGGAAAGGATATACAGGGTGGTGAGGAAAGAACTAGGGTCAATGCAGGGGGGCTACATAAGAGTAAAAGCCCTAAATAGAAGAGAGTGAAGAGAAGGACAAACCATTTAGAAAGAGGCAAGAGAAGGGAGGGAATGCAGGGTGTGATGACAGTTGCAGAGGTGGAGAGAAAGGTAAGGATATACAGGGTGGTGAGGAAAGAACTAGGGTCAATGCAGGTGGGCTACATAAGAGTAAAAGCACTAAATAGAAGAGAGTGAAGAGAAGGACAAACCATTTAGAAAGGAGCAAGAGAAGGAAGGGAATACAGGTGTGATGACAGTTGCAGAGGTGGAGAGAAAGGAAAGGATATACAGGGTGGTGAGGAAAGAACTAGGGTCAATGCAGGTGGGCTACATAAGAGTAAAAGCTTCAAATAGAGAGTGAAGAGAAGGACAAACCATTTAGAAAGGAGCAAGAGAAGGAAGGGAATACAGGTGTGATGACAGTTGCAGAGGTGGAGAGAAAGGAAAGGATATACAGGGTGGTGAGGAAAGAACTAGGGTCAATGCAGGGGAGCTACATAAGAGTAAAAGCACTAAATAGAAGAGAGTGAAGAGAAGGACAAACCATTTAGAAAGGAGCAAGAGAAGGAGGGAATACAGGTGTGATGACAGTTGCAGAGGTGGAGAGAAAGGTAAGGATATACAGGGTGGTGAGGAAAGAACTAGGGTCAATGCAGGTGGGCTACATAAGAGTAAAAGCACTAAATAGAAAGGAAGTGAAGAGAAGGACAAACCATTTAGAAAAGGAGCAAGAGAAGGAAGGGAATACAGGTGTGATGACAGTTGCAGAGGTGGAGAGAAAGGAAAGGATATACAGGGTGGTGAGGAAAGAACTAGGGTCAATGCAGGGGAGCTACATAAGAGTAAAAGCCCTAAATAGAAGAGAGTGAAGAGAAGGACAAACCATTTAGAAAGGAGCAAGAGAAGGGGAGGGAATACAGGTGTGATGACAGTTGCAGAGAGGTGGAGAAAGGTAAGGATATACAGGGTGGTGAGGAAAGAACTAGGGTCAATGCAGGTGGGCTACATAAGAGTAAAAGCACTAAATAGAAGAGAGTGAAGAGAAGGACAAACCATTTAGAAAGGAGCAAGAGAAGGAAGGGAATACAGGTGTGATGACAGTTGCAGAGGTGGAGAGAAAGGTAAGGATATACAGGGTGGTGAGGAAAGAACTAGGGTCAATGCAGGTGGGCTACATAAGAGTAAAAGCACTAAATAGAAGAGAGTGAAGAGAAGGACAAACCATTTAGAAAGGAGCAAGAGAAGGAAGGGAATACAGGTGTGATGACAGTTGCAGAGGTGGAGAGAAAGGTAAGGATATGCAGGGTGGTGAGGAAAGAACTAGGGTCAATGCAGGTGGGCTACATAAGAGTAAAAGCACTAAATAGAAGAGAGTGAAGAGAAGGACAAACCATTTAGAAAGGAGCAAGAGAAGGGGAGGGAATACAGGTGTGATGACAGTTGCAGAGGTGGAGAGAAAGGTAAGGATATACAGGGTGGTGAGGAAAGAACTAGGGTCAATGCAGGTGGGCTACATAAGAGTAAAAGCACTAAATAGAAGAGAGAGTGAAGAGAAGGACAAACCATTTAGAAAGGAGCAAGAGAAGGAAGGGAATACTGGAATTGATGACAGTTACCAGAGAGTGGAGAGAAAGGTAAGGATATACAGGGTGGTGAGGAAAGAACTAGGGTCAATGCAGGTGGGCTACATAAGAGTAAAAGCACTAAATAGAAGAGAGTGAAGAGAAGGACAAACCATTTAGAAAGGAGCAAGAGAAGGAAGGGAATACAGGTGTGATGACAGTTGCAGAGGTGGAGAGAAAGGAAAGGATATACAGGGTGGTGAGGAAAGAACTAGGGTCAATGCAGGGGGGCTACATAAGAGTAAAAGCACTAAATAGAAGAGAGTGAAGAGAAGGACAAACCATTTAGAAAGGAGCAAGAGAAGGGAGGGGGCTGGGTGTGATGACAGTTGCAGAGGTGGAGAGAAAGGTAAGGATATACAGGGTGGTGAGGAAAGAACTAGGGTCAATGCAGGTGGGCTACATAAGAGTAAAAGCACTAAATAGAAGAGAGTGAAGAGAAGGACAAACCATTTAGAAAGGAGCAAGAGAAGGAAGGGGAATACAGGTGTGATGACAGTTGCAGAGGTGGAAGAAAGGAAAGGATATACAGGGTGGTGAGGAAAGAACTAGGGTCAATGCAGAGGGGCTACATAGAGTAAAAGCCCTAAATAGAAGAGAGTGAAGAGAAGGACAAACCATTTAGAAAGGAGCGATAGAAGGGAGGGAATACAGGTGTGAAGACAGTTGCAGAGGTGGAGAGAAAGGAAAAGATATACAGGGTGGTGAGGAAAGAACTAGGGTCCAATGCAGGTACAGGCTACCACATAAGAGTAAAAGCCCTAAATAGAAGAGAGTGAAGAGAAGGACAAACCATTTAGAAAGGAGCAAGAGAAGGGAGGGAATACAGGTGTGATGACAGTTGCAGAGGTGGAGAGAAAGGTAAGGATATACAGGGTGGTGAAGAGGAAGAACTCGGGTCAATGCAGGTGGGCTACATAAGAGTAAGCTTACTAAATAGAGAAAGTGAAAGAGAAGGACAAACCATTTGAAAGGAGCAAGAGAAGGGAATACAGGTGTGATGACAATTGCAGAGGTGGAGAGAAAGGAAAGGATATACAGAATTGGTGAGGAAAGAACTAGGGTCAATGCAGAAGTCTACATAAGAGTAAAAGCACTAAATAGAAGAGAGTGAAGAGAAGGACAAACCATTTAGAAAGGAGCAAGAGAAGGAAGGGAATACAGGTGTGATGACAGTTGCAGAGGTGGAGAGAAAGGAAAGGATATCAGGGCGGTGAGGAAAGAACTAGGGTCAATGCAGGGGAGCTACATAAGAGTAAAAGCACTAAATAGAAGAGAGTGAAAGGACAAACCATTTTAGAAAGGAGCAAAGAGAAGGAAGGGAATACAGGTGTGATGACAATTGCAGAGGTGGAGAGAAAGGAAAGGATATACAGGGTGGTGAGGAAAGAACTAGGGTCAATGCAGGGGCTACATAAGAGTAAAGCACTAAATAGAAGAGAAGTGAAGAAGGACAAAACCATTTAGAAAGGAGCAAGAGAAGGAAGGGAATACAGGTGTGATGACAGTTGCAGAGGTGGAGAGAAAGGAAAGGATATCCAGGGCGGTGAGGAAAGAACTAGGGTCAATGCAGGGGAGCTACATAAGAGTAAAAGCACTAAATAGAAAGTGAAGAGAAGGACAAACCATTTAGAAAGGAGCAAGAGAAGGAAGGGAATACAGGTGTGATGACAATTGCAGGAGGTGGAGAGAAAGGAAAGGATATACGGGGTGGTGGGAAAGAACTAGGGTCAATGCAGGGGCTACATAAGAGTAAAAGCACTAAATAGAAGAGAGTGAAGAGAAGGACAAACCATTTAGAAAGGAGCAAGAGAAGGAGAGAATGCAGGTGTGATGACAGTTGCAGAGGTGGAGAGAAAGGAAAGGATATCCAGGGCGGTGAGGAAAGAACTAGGGTCAATGCAGGGGGCTACATAAGAGTAAAAGCACTAAATAGAAGAGAGTGAAGAGAAGGACAAACCATTTAGAAAGGAGCAAGAGAAGGAAGAATACAGGTGTGATGACAATTGCAGAGGTGGAGAGAAAGGAAAGGATATACAGGGTGGTGAGGAAAGAACTAGGGTCAATGCAGAGGCTACATAAGAGTAAAAGCACTAAATAGAAGAGAGTGAAGAGAAGGACAAACCATTTAGAAAGAACAAGAGAAGGAAGGGAATACAGGTGTGATGACAGTTGCAGAGGTGGAAAGGAAAGGATATCCAGGGCGGTGAGGAAAGAACTAGGGTCAATGCAGGGGCTACATAGGTAAGCACTAAATAGAAGAGAGTGAAGAGAAGGACAAACCATTTAGAAAGGAGCAAGAGAAGGAAGGGAATACAGGTGTGATGACAATTGCAGAGGTGGAGAGAAAGGAAAGGATATACAGGGTGGTGAGGAAAGAACTAGGGTCAATGCAGGGGGGCTACATAAGAGTAAAAGCACTAAATGAAGAGTGAAGAGAAGGACAAACCATTTAGAAAGGAGCAAGAGAAGGAAGGAATACAGGTGTGATGACAGTTGCAGAGGTGGAGAGAAAGGAAAGGATATCCAGGGCGGTGAGGAAAGAACTAGGGTCAATGCAGGGGGGCTACATAAGAGTAAAAGCACTAAATAGAAGAGAGTGAAGAGAAGGACAAACCATTTAGAAAGGAGCAAGAAGGAAGGGAATACAGGTGTGATGACAATTGCAGAGTGGAGAGAAAGGAAAGGATATACAGGGTGGTGAGGAAAGAACTGAGGTCAATGCAGGGGAGCTACATAAGAGTAAAAGCACTAATGAGAGTGAAGAGAAGGACAAACCATTTAGAAGGGAGCAAGAGAAGGAAGGGAATACAGGTGTGATGACAGTTGCAGAGGTGGAGAGAAAGGAAAGGATATCCAGGGCGGTGAGGAAAGAACTAGGGTCAATGCAGGGGGGCTACATAAAATTAAAAGCACTAAATAGAAGAGAGAGTGAAGAGAAGGACAAACCATTTAGAAAGGAGCAAGAGAAGGAAGAGGGAATACAGGTGTGATGACAATTGCAGAGGTGGAGAGAAAGGAGAAGGATATACAGGGTGGTGAGGAAAGAACAAGGTCAATACAGGGGCTGTAAGAGTAAAAGCACTAAATAGAAGAGAGTGAAGAAGGACAAACCATTTAGAAAGGAGCAAGAGAAGGAAGAGGAATACAGGTGTGATGACAGTTGCAGAGGTGGAGAAAGGAAAGGATATCAGGGCGGTGAGGAAAGAACTAGGGTCAATGCAGAGGGGCTACATAAGAGTAAAAGCACTAAATAAGAAGAGAGTGAAGAGAAGGACAAACCATTTAGAAAGGAGCAAGAGAAAGGAAGGGAATACAGGTGTGATGACAGTTGCAGAGGTGGAGGAAAGGAAAGGATATCCAGGGCGGTGAGGAAAGAACTAGGGTCAATGCAGGGGCTACATAAGAGTAAAAGCACTAAATAGAAGAGAGTGAAAGAGAAGGACAAACCATTTAGAAAGGAGCAAGAGAGGAAGGGAATACAGGTGTGATGACAATTGCAGAGGTGGAGAGAAAGGAAAGGATATACAGGGTGGTGAGGAAAGAACTAGGGTCAATGCAGGGGCTACATAAGAGTAAAGCACTAAATAGAAGAGAGTGAAGAGAAGGACAAACCATTTAGAAAGGAGCAAGAGAAGGAAGGGAATACAGGTGTAGTAATAGTTGCAGAGGTGGAGAGAAAGGAAAGGATATCAGGGCGGTGAGAAAGAACTAGGGTCAATGCAGGGGGGCTACATAAGTAAAAGCTTTAAATAGAAGAGAGTAGAAGAGAAGGACAAACCATTTAGAAAGGAGCAAGAGAAGGAAGGGAATACAGGTGTGATGACAATTGCAGAGGTGGAGAAAGGAAAGGATATACAGGGTGGTGAGGAAAGAACTAGGGTCAATGCAGGGGGGCTACATAAGAGTAAAAGCACTAAATAGAAGAGAGTGAAGAGAAGGACAAACCATTTTAGAAAGGAGCAAGAGAAGGAAGGGAATACAGGTGTGATGACAATTGCAGAGGTGGAGAGAAAGGAAAGGATATACAGGGTGGTGAGAAGAACTAGGGTCAATGCAGGGGGGCTACATATAAGAGTAAAAGCACTAAATGAAGAGAGTGAAGAGAAGGACAAACCATTTAGAAGGGAGCAAGAGAAGGAAGGGGAATACAGGTGTGATGACAATTGCAGAGGTGGAGAGAAAGGAAAGGATATGTAGGGGTGGTGAGGAAAGAACTAGGGTCAATGCAGGAAACATAAAATCAAAAGCACTAAATAGAGAGTGAAGAAGGACAAACCATTTAGAAAGGAGCAAGAGAAGGAAGGGAATACAGGTGTGATGACAATTGCAGAGGTGGAGAGAAAGGAAAGGATATACAGGGTGGTGAGGAAAGAACTAGGGTCAATGCAGGGGGGCTACATAAGAGTAAAAGCACTAAATAGAAGAGTGAAGAGAAGGACAAACCATTTAGAAAGGAGCAAGAGAAGGAAGGGAATACAGGTGTGATGACAATTGCAGAGGTGGAGAGAAAGGAAAGGATATACAGGGTGGTGAGGAAAGAGTAGGGTCAATGCAGGGGGGCTACATAAGAGTAAAAGCACTAAATAGAAGAGGTGAAGAGAAGGACAAACCATTTAGAAAGGAGCAAGAGAAGGAAGGGAATACAGGTGTGATGACAGTTGCAGAGGTGGAGAGAAAGGAAAGGATATCCAGAGGCGGTGAGGAAAGAACTAGGGTCAATGCAGGGGCTACATAAGAGTAAAAGCACTAAATGAAGAGAGTGAAGGAAAGGACAAACCATTTAGAAAGGAGCAAAGAGAAGGAAGGGAATACAGGTGTGATGACAATTGCAGAGGTGGAGAGAAAGGAAAGGATATACAGGGTGGTGAGAAAGAACTAGGGTCAATGCAGGGGGGCTACCACATAAGGTAAAAGCACTAAATAGAAGAGAGTGAAAGAGAAGGACAAACCATTTGAAAGGAGCAAGAGAAGGAAGGGAATACAGGTGTGATGACAGTTGCAAGTGGAGAGAAAGGAAAGGATATCCAGGGCGGTGAGGAAAGAACTAGGGTCAATGCAGGGGAGCTACATAAGAGTAAAAGAAACATAAATAGAAGAGAGTGAAGAGAAGGACAAACCATTTAGAAAGGAGCAAGAGAAGAGGAAGGGAATACAGGTGTGATGACAATTGCAGAGGTGGAGAGAAAGGAAAGGATATACAGGGTGGTGAGGAAAGAACTAGGGTCAATGCAGGGGAGCTACATAAGAGTAAAAGCACTAAATAGAGAGAGTGAAGAGGACAAACCATTTAGAAAGGAGCAAGAGAAGGAAGAAGGGAATACAGGTGTGATGACAGTTGCAGAGGTGGAGAGAAAGGAAAGGATATCCAGGAGAGTGAGGAAAGAGCTAGGGTCAATGCAGAGGGGCTACATAAGAGTAAAAACACTAAATAGAAGAGAGTGAAGAAGGACAAACCATTTAGAAAGGAGCAAGAGAAGGAAGGGGAGATACAGGTGTGATGACAGTTGCAGAGGTGGAGAGAAAGAGAAGGATATCCAGGGGCGGTGAGGAAAGAAGAGAACTAGGGTCAATGCAGGGGCTACATAAGAGTAAAAGCACTAAATAGAAGAGAGTGAAGAGAAGGACAAACCATTTAGAAAGGAGCAAGAGAAGGAAGGGAATACAGTGTGATGACAATTGCAGAGGTGGAGAGAAGGAAAGGATATACAGGGTGGTGAGGAAAGAACTAGGGTCAATGCAGGGGGGCTACATAAGAGTAAAAGCACTAAATAGAAAGTGAAAGAGAAGGACAAACCATTTAGAAAGGAGCAAGAGAAGGAAGAGAATACAGTTGTGATGACAGTTGCAGAGGTGGAGAGAAAGGAAAGGATATCAGGGCGGTGAGGAAAGAGCTAGGGTCAATGCAGAGGGCTACATAAGAGTAAAAGCACTAAATAGAAGAGAGGTGAGAGAGAAGGACAAGCCATTAGAAAGGAGCAAGAAGGAAGGGAATACAGGTGTGATGACAATTGCAGAGGTGGAGAGAAAGGAAAGGATATACAGGGTGGTGAGGAAAGAACTAGAGATTCTGAGGGCTACATAAGAGTAAAAGCACTAAATAGAAGAGAGTGAAGAGAAGGACAAACCATTTAAGAAGGAGCAAGAGAAGGAAGGGAATACAGGTGTGATGACAGTTGCAGAGGTGGAGAGAAAGGAAAGGATATCCAGGGCGGTGAGGAAAGAACTAGGGTCAATGCAGGGGGGCTACATAAGAGTAAAACTGAAATGAGAGAGTGAAGAGAAGGAGGACAAACCATTTAGAAAGGAGCAAGAGAAGGAAGGAATACAGGTGTGATGACAATTGCAGAGGTGGAGAGAAAGGAAAGGATATACAGGGTGGTGAGGAAAGAACTAGGGTCAATGCAGGGGCTACATAAGAGTAAAAGCACTAAATAGAAGAAAGTGAAGAGAAGGACAAACCATTTAGAAAGGAGCAAGAGAAGGAAGGGAATACAGGTGTGATGACAGTTGCAGAGGTGGAGAGAAGAAGGATATCCAGGGCGGTGAGGAAAAGGACGGGTCAATGCAGGGGGGCTACATAAGAGTAAAAGCACTAAATAGAAGAGAGTGAAGAGAAGGACAAACCATTTAGAGAAAGGAGCAAGAGAGAGGAATACAGGTGTGATGACAGTTGCAGAGGTGGAGAGAAAGGAAAGGATATCCAGGGCGGTGAGGAAAGAACTAGGGTCAATGCAGGGGGGCTACATAAGAGTAAAAGCACTAAATAGAAGAGAGTGAAAGAGAAGGACAAACCATTTAGAAAGGAGCAAGAAGGAAGGGAATACAGGTGTGATGACAATTGCAGAGGGTGGAGAGAAAGGAAAGGATATACAGGGTGGTGAGGAAGAACTAGGGTCAATGCAGGGGGGCTACATAAGAGTAAAAGCACTAAATAGAGAGTGAAGAAGGACAAACCATTTAGAAAGGAGCAAGAGAAGGAAGGGAATACAGGTGTGATGACAGTTGCAGAGGTGGAGAGAAAGGAAAAGGATATCCAGGGCGGTGAGAAAGAACTAGAGGTCCAATGCAGAGGGGCTACATGAGTAAAAGCACTAAATAGAAGAGAGTGAAGAGAAGGACAAACCATTTAGAAAGGAGCAAGAGAAGGAGAGAATACAGGTGTGATGACAATTGCAGAGGTGGAGAGAAAGGAAAGGATATACAGGGTGGTGAGGAAAGAACTAGGGTCAATGCAGGGGGGCTACATAAGAGTAAAAGCACTAAATAGAAGAGAGTGAAGAGAAGGACAAACCATTTAGAAAGGAGCAAGAGAAGGAAGGAGATACAGGTGTGATGACAATTGCAGAGAGTGGAGAGAAAGGAAAGGATATACAAGGTGGGTAGAGGAAAGAACTAAGGTCAATGCAGGGGGCTACATGAGTAAAAGCACTAAATGAAGTGAAGAGAAGGACAAACCATTTAGAAAGGAGCAAAGGAAAGGAAGGAATACAGGTGTGATGACAATTGCAGAGGTGGAGAGAAAGGAAAGGATATACAGAATTGGTGAGGAAAGAACTAGGGTCAATGCAGAGACTACATAAGAGTAAAAGCACTAAATAGAAGAGAGTGAAGAGAAGGACAAACCATTTAGAAAGGAGCAAGAAGAGGAAGGGAATACAGGTGTGATGACAATTGCAGAGGTGGAGAGAAAGGAAAGGATATACAGGGTGGTGAGGAAAGAACTAGGGTCAATGCAGAGGCTACATAAGAGTAAAAGCACTAAATAGAAGAGAGTGAAGAGAAGGACAAACCATTTAGAAAGGAGCAAGAGAAGGAAGGGAATACAAGGTGTGATGACAATTGCAGAGGTGGAGAGAAAGGAAAGGATATACAGGGTGGTGAGGAAAGAACTAGGGTCAATGCAGGGCTACATAAGAGTAAAAAGCACTAAATAGAAGAGAGTGAGAAAGGACAAACCATTTAGAAAGGAGCAGAGAAGGAAGGGAATACAGGTGTGATGACAGTTGCAGAGGTGGAGAGAAAGGAAAGGATATCCAGGGCGGTGAGAAAGAACTAGGGTCAATACAGGGGAGCTACATAAGAGTAAAAGCACTAAATAGAAGAGAGTGAAGAGAAGGACAAACCATTTAGAAAGGAGCAAGAGAAGGAAGAGATACAGGTGTGATGACAATTGCAGAGGTGGAGAGAAAGGAAAGGATATACAGGGTGGTGAGGAAAGAACTAGGGTCAATGCAGGGGCTACAGAGTAAAAGCACTAAATAGAAGAGAGTGAAGAGAAGGACAAACCATTTAGAAAGGAGCCAGAGAAGGAAGGGAATACAGGTGTGATGACAGTTGCAGAGGTGGAGAGAAAGGAAAGGATATCCAGGGCGGTGAGGGAAGAACTAGGGTCAATGCAGGGCTACATAAGAGTAAAAGCACTAAATAGAAGAGAGTGAAGAGAAGGACAAACCATTTAGAAAGGAGCAAGAGAAGGAAGGGAATACAGGTGTGATGACAATTGCAGAGGTGGAGAGAAAGGAAAGGATATACAGGGTGGTGAGGAAAGAACTAGGGTCAATGCAGGGGGGCTACAAGAGTAAAAGCACTAAATAGAAGAGAGTGAAGAGAAGGACAAACCATTTAGAAAGGAGCAAAGAGAAGAAGGGAATACAGGTGTGATGACAGTTGCAGAGGTGGAGAGAAAGGAAAAGGATATCCAGGGCGGTGAGGAAAGAACTAGGGTCAATGCAGGGGGGCTACATAAGAGTAAAAGCACTAAATAGAGAGAGTGAAGAGAAGGACAAACCATTTAGAAAGGAGCAAGAGAAGGAAGGAATTCTGAGTGTGATAGTAATTCATGAATGTGGAAAGGAAAAGGATATACAGGGTGGTGAGGAAAGAACTAGGGTCAATGCAGGGGAGCTGCATGAGAGTAAAGCACTAAATAGAAGAGAGTGAAGAGAAGGACAAACCATTTAGAAAGGAGCAAGAGAAGGAAGGAATACAGGTGTGATGACAGTTGCAGAGGTGGAGAGAAAGGAAAGGATATCCAGGGCGGTGAGGAAAGAACTAAGGTCAATGCAGGGGAGCTACATAAGAGTAAAAGCACTAGAAAGTGAAGAGAAGGACAAACCATTTAGAAAGGAGCAAGAGAAGGAAGGGAATACAGGTGTGATGACAATTGCAGAGGTGGAGAGAAAGGAAAGGATATACAGGGTGGTGAGGAAAGAACTAGGGTCAATGCAGGGGGGCTACATAGAAAGTAGCACTAAATAGAAGAGAGTGAAGAGAAGGACAAAACCATTTGAAAGGAGCAGAAGGAAAGAGGAAGGGAATACAGGTGTGATGACAGTTGCAGAGGTGGAGAGAAAGGAAAGGATATCAGGGCGGTGAGGAAAGAACTAGGGTCAATGCAGGGGAACACATAAAGGCAAAAGCACTAAACTAGAAGAGAGTGAAGAGAAGGACAAACCATTCAGAAAGGAGCAAGAGAAGGAAGGGAATACAGGTGATGACAGTTGCAGAGGTGGAGAGAAAGGAAGGATATACAGGGCGGTGAGGAAGAACTAGGGTCAATGCAGGGGAGCTACATAAGAGTAAAAGCACTAAATAGAAGAGAGTGAAGAGAAGGACAAACCATTTAGAAAGGAGCAAGAGAAGGAAGGGAATAGGTGTGATGACAGTTGCAGAGGTGGAGAGAAAGGAAAGGATATACAGGGTGGTGAGGAAAGAACTAGGGTCAATGCAGGGGAGCTACATAAGAGTAAAAGCACTAAATAGAAGAGAAGTGAAGAGAAGGACAAACCATTTAGAAAGGAGCAAGAGAAGGGAGGGAATACAGGTGTGATGACAGTTGCGAGAGGTGGAGAGAAGGTAAGGATATACAGGGTGGTGAGGGAAAAAGAACTAGGGTCAATGCCTGAGGTGGGCTACATAAGAGTAAAAGCACTAAATAGAAGAGAGTGAAGAGAAGGACAAACCATTTAGAAAGGAGCAAGAGAAGGAAGGGAATACAGGTGTGATGACAGTTGCAGAGGTGGAGAGAAAGGTAAGGATATACAGGGTGGTGAGGGAAGAACTAGGGTCAATGCAGGTGGGCTACATAAGAGTAAAAGCACTAAATGAAGAGAGTGAAGAGAAGGACAAACCATTTAGAAAGGAGCAAGAGAAGGAAGAGGAATACAGGTGTGATGACAGTTGCAGAGGTGGAGAGAAAGGTAAGGATATACAGGGTGGTGAGGAAAGAACTAGAGGTCAATGCAGGTGGGCTACATAGATAGAAAGCACTAAATAGAAGAGAGTGAAGAGAAGGACAAACTGTTAGAAAGGAGCAAGAAGGAAGGGCTACAGGTGTGATGACAGTTGCAGAGGTGGAGAGAAAGGTAGGGATATACAGGGTGGTGAGGAAAGAACTAGAGACCAAATGCAGGTGGGCTACATAAAATTAAAAGCACTAAATAGAAGAGAGTGAAGAAGAAGGACAAACCATTTAGAAAGGAGCAAGAAGGAAGGGAATACAGGTGTGATGACAGTTGCAGAGTGGAGAGAAAGGAAAAGGATATACAGGGTGGTGAGGAAAGAACTAGGGTCAATGCAGGGGGGCTACATAAGAGTAAAAGCACTAAATGAAGAGTGAAGAGAAGGACAAACCATTTAGAAAGGAGCAAGAGAAGGGAGGGAATACAGGTGTGATGACAGTTGCAGAGGTGGAGAGAAAGGTAAGGATTATACAGGGTGGTGAGGAAAGAACTAAGGTCAATGCAGGTGGGCTACATAAGAGTAAAAGCACTAAATAGAAGAGAGTGAAAGGAAAGGACAAACCATTTAGAAAGGAGCAAGAGAAGGAAGGGAATACAGGTGTGATGACAGTTGCAGGAGTGGAGAGAAAGGTAAGGATATACAGGGTGGTGAGGAAAGAACTAGGGTCAATGCAGGTGGGCTACATAAGAGTAAAAGCACTAAATGAAGAGAGTGAAGAGAAGGACAAACCATTTAGAAAGGAGCAAGGAAGGAATACAGGTGTGATGACGTTAAGGAGTGGAGAGAAAGGTAAGGATATACAGGGTGGTGAGGAAAGAACTAGGGTCAATGCAGGTGGGCTACATAAGAGTAAAAGCACTAAATAGAAGAGAGTGAAGAAGGATGAAACCACAGAGAAAGGAGCAAGAGAAGGAAGAGAATGCAGGTGTGATGACAGTTGCAGAGGTGGAGAGAAAGGTAAGGATATACAGGGTGGTGAGGAAAGAACTAGGGTCAATGCAGGTGGAGCACACATAAGAGTAAAAGCACTAAATAGAAGAGAGTGAAGAGAAGGACAAACCATTTAGAAAGACAAGGGGAAGGGAATGCAGGTGTGATGACAGTTGCAGAGGTGGAGAGAAAGGTAAGAGTTATACAGGGTGGTGAGGAAAGAACTAGGGTCAATGCAGGTGGGCTACATAAGAGTAAAAAGCACTAAATAGAAGAGAGTGAAGAGAAGGACAAACCATTTAGAAAGGAGCAAGAGAAGGAAGGGAATACAGGTGTGATGACAGTTGCAGAGGTGGAGAGAAAGGTAAGGATATACAGGGTGGTGAGGAAAGAACTAGGGTCAATGCAGGTGGGCTACATAAGAATTAAAAGCACTAAATAGAAGAGAGTGAAGAGAAGGACAAACCATTTAGAAAGGAGCAAGAGAAGGAAGGGAATACAGGTGTGATGACAGTTGCAGAGGTGGAGAGAAAGGAAAGGACCACAGGGTGGTGAGGAAAGAACTAGGGTCAATGCAGGGGGGCTACATAAGAGTAAGCACTAAATAGAAGAGAGTGAAGAGAAGGACAAACCATTTAGAAAGGAGCAAGAGAAGGGGAGAATACAGGTGTGATGACAGTTGCAGAGGTGGAGAGAAGGTAAAGGATATACAGGGTGGTGAGGAAAGAACTAGGGTCAATGCAGGTGGGCTACATAAGAGTAAAAGCACTAAATAGAAGAGAGTGAAGAGAAGGACAAACCATTTAGAAAAAGACAAGAGAAGGAAGGAATACAGGTGTGATGACAGTTGCAGAGGTGGAGAGAAAGGAAAGGATATACAGGGTGGTGAGGAAAGAACTAGGGTCAATGCAGAGGGGCTACATAAGAGTAAAAGCCTAAATGAAGAGAGTGAAGAGAAGGACAAACCATTTAGAAAGGAGCGATAGAAGGGAGGGAGAGGGAATACAGGTGTGAAGACAGTTGCAGAGGTGGAGAGAAAGAGAGAAAGATATACAGGGTGGTGAGGAAAGAACTAGGGTCAATGCAGGTGGGCTACATAAGAGTAAAAGCCCTAAATGAAGAGAGTGAAGAGAAGGACAAACCATTTAGAAAGGAGCAAGAGAAGGGAGGGAATACAGGTGTGATGACAGTTGCAGAGGTGGAGAGAAAGGTAAGGATATACAGGGTGGTGAGGAAAGAACTAGGGTCAATGCAGGTGGGCTACATAAGAGTAAAAGCACTAAATAGAAGAGAGTGAAGAGAAGGACAAACCATTTAGAAAGGAGCAAGAGAAGGAAGGGAATACAGGTGTGATGACAATTGCAGAGGTGGAGAGAAAGAGAAGGATATACAGGGTGGTACAGGAAAGAACTAGGGTCAATGCAGGGGAGACTACATAAGAGTAAAAGCACTAAATAGAAGAGAGTGAAGAGAAGGACAAACCATTTAGAAAATTAAGAGAAGGAAGGGAATACAGGTGTGATGACAGTTGCAGAGGGTGGAGAGAAAGGAAAGGATATACAGGGTGAGGAAAGAACTAGGGTCAATGCAGGGGGGCTACATAAGAGTAAAAGCACTAAATAGAAAGTGAAGAGAAGGACAAACCATTTAGAAAGGAGCAAGAGAAGGAAGAGGGAATACAGGTATGATGACAGTTGCAGAGGTGGAAAGGAAAGGATATACAGGGTGGTGAGGAAAGAACTAGGGTCAATGCAGGGGGGCTACATAAGAGTAAAAGCACTAAATAGAAGAGAGTGAAGAGAAGGATGAAGTAATTTAGAAAGGAGCAAGAGAAGAAGGGAATACAGGTATGATGTGTGTGGTTGCAGAGGTGGAAAGAAAGAAGGATATACAGGGTGGTGAGGAAAAGAACTAGGGTCAATGCAGGGGGCTACATAAGGTAAAAGCACTAAATAGAGAAGTGAAGAGAAAGGACAAACCATTTAGAAGACAAGAGAAGGAAGGGAATACAGGTATGATGACAGTTGCAGAGGTGGAGAGAAAGGGAAAAGGATATACAGAGATTGGTAGGAAAGAACTAGGGTCAATGCAGGGGGGCTACATAAGAGTAAAAGCACTAAATAGAAGAGAGTGAAGAGAAGGACAAACCATTTAGAAAGGAGCAAGAGAAGGAAGGGAATACAGGTGTGATGACAGTTGCAGAGGTGGAGAGAAAGGAAAGGATATACAGGGCGGTGAGGAAAGAACTGAGGTCAATGCAGGGGGCTACATAAGAGTAAAGCACTAAATAGAAGAGAGTGAAGAGAAGGACAAACCATTTAGAAAGGAGCAATAGAAGGAAGGGAATACAGGTGTGATGACAGTTGCAGAGGTGGAGAGAAAAGGAAAGGATATCAGGGCGGTGAGGAAAGAACTAGGGTCAATGCAGGGCTACATAAGAGTAAAAGCACTAAATAGAAGAGAGTGAAGAGAAGGACAAACCATTTAGAAAGGAGCAAAGAGAAGGAGAATACAGGTGTGATGACAGTTGCAGAGGCGGAGAGAAAGGAAAGGATATACAGGGTGGTGAGGAAAGAACTAGGGTCAATGCAGGGGCTACATAAGAGTAAAAGCACTAAATAGAAGAGAGTGAAAGAAGGACAAACCATTTAGAAAGGAGCAAGAGAAGGAAGAGGAATACAGGTGTGATGACAGTTGCAGAGGTGGAGAGAAAGGAAAGGATATACAGGGCGGTGAGGAAAGAACTAGGGTCAATGCAGGGGGGCTACATAAGAGTAAAAGCACTAAATAGAAGAGAGTGAAAGGACAAACCATTTAGAAAGGAGCAAGAGAAGGAAGAGAATACAGGTGTGATGACAGTTGCAGAGGTGGAGAGAAAGAGGATATACAGGGCGGGTGAGGAAAGAACTAGGGTCAATGCAGGGGGCACATGAGTAAAAGCTTACTAAATAGAAGAGAGTGAAGAGAAGGACAAACCATTTAGAAAGGAGCAAGAGAGGGAAGGAATACAGGTGTGATGACAGTTGCAGAGGTGGAGAGAAAGGAAAGGATATACAGGGCGGTGAGGAAAGAACTAGGGTCAATGCAGGGGGGCTACATAAGAGTAAAAGCACTAAATAGAAGAGAGTGAAGAGAAGGACAAACCATTTAGAAAGGAGCAAGAGAAGGAAGGGAATACAGGTGTGATGACAGTTGCAGAGGTGGAGAGAAGGATATACAGGGCGGTGAGGAAAGAACTAGGGTCAATGCAGGGGAGCTACATAAGAGTAAAAGCACTAAGTAGAAGAAGTGAAGAGAAAGGACAAACCATTTAGAAAGGAGCAAGAGAAGGAAGGAATACAGTGTGATGACAGTTGCAGAGGTGGAGAGAAGGAAAGGATAGCAATACAGGGCGGTGAGGAAAGAACTAGAGATGCAGGGGGGGCTACATAAGAGTAAAAGCACTAAATAGAAGAGAGTGAAGAGAAGGACAAACCATTTAGAAAGGAGCAATAGAAGGAAGGAATACAGGTGTGATGACAGTTGCAGAGGTGGAGAGAAAGGAAAGGATATCCAGGGCGGTGAGGAAAGAACTAGGGTCAATGCAGGGGGGCTACATAAGAGTAAAAGCACTAAATAGAAGAGAGTGAAGAGAAGGACAAACCATTTAGAAAGGAGCAAGAGAAGGAAGGGAATACAGGTGTGATGACAGTTGCAGAGGCGGAGAAGGAAGGATATACAGGGTGGTGAGGAAAGAACTAGGGTCAATGCAGGGGAGCTACATAAGAGTAAAAAGCACTAAATAGAAGAGAGTGAAGAGAAGGACAAACCATTTAGAAAGGAGCAAGAGAAGGAAGGGAATACAGGTGTGATGACAGTTGCAGAGGTGGAGAGAAAGGAAAGGATATACAGGGCGGTGAGGAAAGAACTAGGGTCAATGCAGGGGGGCTACATAAGAGTAAAAGCACTAAATAGAAGAGAGTGAAAGAGAAGGACAAACCATTTAGAAAGGAGCAAGAGAAGGAAGGGAATACAGGTGTGATGACAGTTGCAGAGGTGGAGAGAAAGGAAAGGATATCAGGGCGGTGAGGAAAGAACAGGGTCAATGCAGGGGGGGCTACATAAGAGTAAAAGCACTAAATAGAAGAGAGTGAAGAGAAGGACAAACCATTTAGAAAGGAGCAAGAGAAGGAAGGGAATACAGGTGTGATGACAGTTGCAGGAGTGGAGAGAAAGGAAAGGATATACAGGGGCGGTGAGGAAAGAACTAGGGTCAATGCAGGGGGGCTACATAAGAGTAAAAGCACTAAATAGAAGTGAAGAGAAGGACAAACCATTTAGAAAGGAGCAAGAGAAGGAAGGGAATACAGGTGTGATGACAGTTGCAGAGGTGGAGAGAAAGGAAAGGATATACAGGGTGGTGAGGAAAGAACTAGGGTCAATGCAGGGGAGCTACATAAGAGTAAAAGCACTAAATAGAAGAGAGTGAAGAGAAGGACAAACCATTTAGAAAGGAGCAAGAGAAGGAAGAGAATACAGGTGTGATGACAGTTGCAGAGGTGGAGAGAAAGGAAAGGATATACAGGGCGGTGAGGAAAGAACTAGGGTCAATGCAGGGCACATAAGAGTAAAAGCACTAAATAGAAAGTGAAGAGAAGGACAAACCATTTAGAAAGGAGCAAGAGAAGGAAGGGAATACAGGGTGTGATGACAGTTGCAGAGGAGTGGAGAGAAAGGAAAGGATATACAGGGTGGTGAGGAAGAACTAGGGTCAATGCAAGGGGGCTACATAAGAGTAAAAGCACTAAATAGAAGAGAGTGAAGAGAAGGACAAACCATTTAGAAAGGAGCAAGAAAGGAAGGGAATACAGGTGTGATGACAGTTGCAGAGGGAGTGGAAAAGAAAGGAAGGATATACAGGGTGGTGAGGAAAGAACTAGGGTCAATGCAGAGGGCTACATAAGAGTTGAAAGCACTAAATGAAGAGAGTGAGAGAAGGACAAACCATTTTAGAAAGGAGCAAGAGAAGGGAGAATACAGGTATGATGACAGTTGCAAAGGTGGAGAGAAAGGAAAAGGATATACAGGGTGGTAAGGAAAGAACTAGGGTCAATGCAGGGGGGCTACATAAGAGTAAAAGCACTAAATAGAAGAGAGTCAGGAGAAGGACAAACCATTTAGAAAGGAGCAAAGGAGAGGGAATACAGGTGTGATGACAGTTGCAGAGGTGGAAAGGAAAAGGATATACAGGGTGGTGAGGAAAGAACTAGGGTCAATGCAGGGGGCTACATAAGAGTAAAAGCACTAAATAGAAGAGAGTGAAGAGAAGGACAAACCATTTAGAAAGGAGCAAGAGAAGGAAGAGAATACAGGTGTGATGACAGTTGCAGAGGTGGAAAAGGAAAGGATATACAGGGTGGTGAGGAAAGAACTAGGGTCAATGCAGGGGGGCTACATAAGAGTAAAAGCACTAAATAGAAGAGAGTGAAGAGAAGGACAAACCATTTAGAAAGGAGCAAGAGAAGGAAGAGATACAGGTGTGATGACAGTTGCAGAGGTGGAAAGAAAGGAAAGGATATACAGGGTGGTGAGGAAAGAACTAGGGTCAATGCAGGGGTGCTACATAAGAGTAAAAGCACTAAATAGAAGAGAGTGAAGAGAAGGACAAACCATTTAGAAAGGAGCAAGAGAAGGAGAGGAATACAGGTGTGATGACAGTTGCATAGGTGGAAAGAAAGGAAAGGATATACAGGGTGGTGAGGAAAGAACTAGGGTCAATGCAGGGGGGCTACATAAGAGTAAAAGCACTAAATAGAAGAGAGTGAAGAGAAGGACAAACCATTTAGAAAGGAGCAAGAGAAGGAAGGGAATACAGGTGTGATGACAGTTGCAGAGGTGGAAAGAAAGGAAAGGATATACAGGGTGGTGAGGAAAGAACTAGGGTCAATGCAGGGGGGCTACATAAGAGTAAAAGCACTAAATAGAAGAGAGTCAGGAGAAGGACAAACCATTTAGAAAGGAGCAAGAGAAGGAAGGGAATACAGGTGTGATGACAGTTGCAGAGGTGGAAAGAAAGGAAAGGATATACAGGGTGGTGAGGAAAGAACTAGGGTCAATGCAGGGGGCTACATAAGAGTTAAAGCGCTAAATAGAAGAGAGTGAAGAGAAGGACAAACCATTTAGAAAGGAGCAAGAGAAGGGAGGGAATACAGGTATGATGACAGTTGCAAAGGTGGAGAGAAAGGAAAGGATATACAGGGTGGTAAGGAAAGAACTAGGGTCAATGCAGGGGGGCTACATAAGAGTAAAAGCACTAAATAGAAGAGAGTCAGGAGAAGGACAAACCATTTAGAAAGGAGCAAGAGAAGGAAGGGAATACAGGTGTGATGACAGTTGCAGAGGTGGAAAGAAAGGAAAGGATATACAGGGTGGTGAGGAAAGAACTAGGGTCAATGCAGGGGGGCTACATAAGAGTAAAAGCACTAAATAGAAGAGAGGAAGAGAAGGACAAACCATTTAGAAAGGAGCAAGAGAAGGAAGGGAATACAGGTGTGATGACAGTTGCAGAGGTGGAAAGAAAGGAAAGGATATACAGGGTGGTGAGGAAAGAACTAGGGTCAATGCAGGTGGGCTACATAAGAGTAAAAGCACTAAATAGAAGAGAGAAGAGAAGGACAAACCATTTAGAAAGGAGCAAGAGAAGGGAGGGAATACAGGTGTGATGACAGTTGTAGAGGTGGAGAGAAAGGAAAGGATATACAGGGTGGTGAGGAAAGAACTAGGGTCAATGCAGGTGGGCTACATAAGAGTAAAAGCACTAAATAGAAGAGAGTGAAGAGAAGGACAAACCATTTAGAAAGGAGCAAGAGAAGGGAGGGAATACAGGTGTGATGACAGGTGCAAAGGTGGAGAGAAAGGAAAGGATATACAGGGTGGTGAGGAAAGAACTAGAGTCAATGCAGGGGGGCTACATAAGAGTAAAAGCACTAAATAGAAGAGAGTGAAGAGAAGGACAAACCATTTAGAAAGGAGCAAGAGAAGGGAGGGAATATAGGTGTGATGACAGGTGCAAAGGTGGAGAGAAAGGAAAGGATATACAGGGTGGTGAGGAAAGAACTAGGTTCAATGCAGGTGGGCTACATAAGAGTAAAAGCACTAAATAGAAGAGAGTGAAGAGAAGGACAAACCATTTAGAAAGGAGCAAGAGAGTGGAGGGAATACAGGTGTGATGACAGTTGCAAAGGTGGAGAGAAAGGAAAGGACATACAGGGTGGTGAGGAAAGAACTAGGGTCAATGCAGGGGGGCTACATAAGAGTAAAAGCACTAAATAGAAGAGAGTGAAGAGAAGGACAAACCATTTAGAAAGGAGCAAGTGAAGGAAGGGAATACAGGTGTGATGACAGTTGTAGAGGTGGAGAGAAAGGAAAGGATATACAGGGTGGTGAGGAAAGAACTAGGGTCAATGCAGGTGGGCTACATAAGAGTAAAAGCACTAAATAGAAGAGAGTGAAGAGAAGGACAAACCATTTAGAAAGGAGCAAGAGAAGGGAGGGAATACAGGTGTGATGACAGGTGCAAAGGTGGAGAGAAAGGAAAGGATATACAGGGTGGTGAGGAAAGAACTAGGGTCAATGCAGGTGGGCTACATAAGAGTAAAAGCACTAAATAGAAGAGAGTGAAGAGAAGGACAAACCATTTAGAAAGGAGCAAGAGAGTGGAGGGAATACAGGTGTGATGCAGTTGCAAAGGTGGAGAGAAAGGAAAGGACATACAGGGTGGTGAGGAAAGAACTAGGGTCAATGCAGGGGGGCTACATAAGAGTAAAAGCACTAAATAGAAGAGAGTGAAGAGAAGGACAAACCATTTAGAAAGGAGCAAGAGAAGGAAGGGGATACAGGTGTGATGACAGGTGCAAAGGTGGAGAGAAAGGAAAGTATATACAGGGTGGTGAGGAAAGAACTAGGGTCAATGCAGGGGGGCTACATAAGAGTAAAAGCACTAAATAGAAGAGAGTGACGAGAAGGACAAACCATTTAGAAAGGAGCAAGAGAGTGGAGGGAATACAGGTGTGATGACAGTTGCAAAGGTGGAGAGAAAGGAAAGGACATACAGGGTGGTGAGGAAAGAACTAGGGTCAATGCAGTGGGGGCTACATAAGAGTAAAAGCACTAAATAGAAGAGAGTGAAGAGAAGGACAAACCATTTAGAAAGGAGCAAGAGAAGGGAGGGGATACAGGTGTGATGACAGGTGCAAAGGTGGAGAGAAAGGAAAGGATATACAGGGTTGGTGAGGAAAGATCTAGGGTCCAGTGGTTAAGAGATGAGTATTGACCTTGCATTTGAATTCCTGGAGGTTGTAGCCATCAGGAAAGCAAGATTAAGGAAGCGAGTTCCACAGGCGGGAAGTGTGAGAAAAGAATCTGAAGGAGTAGAATTGTCGACTGCATTTGGTTGATCTCACTGTGGATGGGTGAGACCCAGATGCCAGTCTAGTTGCACAAGTGTTCAAATGGCAAATTACCATAGAAAAAAAAACAAAATCTGAAAATAGTCTGGCTTATACCAGATGTCTGACAATCAGAGGGAACTGGTGATAGCCAGATGTCCAGTAACAGAATAACAATTCTTGTTTTACATTTTTAAAAAATATTTTCTCTAAAAGAAGATTCATAAAACCAAAAAGGAAAACCAGCAATCCTGCTATATTTAGAAATAAAATCCAGAGAAGAATCAATGATATTTGTCTTGACATGACATCTTGGATTCAGTCACTTCACAACTTCATCAAATTGCTTCTGGTCCTGTGTATGACCTTAAACTGCATCTGGCAGCAAAGCCTCTGATTGGGAGGTTGTGAGGAGCATGGAACCAACTCTTAATTGCTGTTGTTCCCAGGTCCACCCTGACCCAGTGTGGTAGCACCTGTTAGGGTCCCAGCTATGGGTAAATAGTTAACCCCCAAACTGGGGTCAAAATCCTATGAAGTATCCTATGAAAGTATTTACAAACAAAACTTTTTCAAATGAAAAATATTACCAACAAAACTGTTTTTGAATGAAAAATATTACCAACAAAACTTTTTTGAATGAAAAATATTACCAACAAAATCTTTTTTGAATGAAAAATGTTGTCAACAAAACCTTTTTTGAATGAAAGATCTTGCCATCAAAACCTTTTTTGTCTGAAAAATGTTACCATCAAAACCTTCTTTTGAATGAAAAATGTTACCAACAAAACTTTTTTTTGAATGAAAAATCTTACCAACAAAACCTTTTTTGCAAAAAAACATAAACAAACAATAAAACAAATAAACTAAAATCACTGGTGCCCCCTAGATGTGAATTTGCACGAGATACTAGATTGGCAACTAGGTACCACACTTTTACAGTGAAACCGATGAAATGTAACTGCAATTTCTACTCCAACAGCTTCTTTCCTCGCACTTACCGCCTGTGGAATTCTCTACCACATTCTTGCTTCCCCGACGTCTACAACCTCCAGGAGTTTAAATGTAAGGTCAATAGACACCTCCTAACACACTAACTCACACCCACTCTCTCCAACTCTCTCCCTATGTACATCCTAAGTCGTCTATCACCCTCCTGACATTTCTTATACCCAATTGCTCTATGTAACCCCCTGCGCTATAGTGGCAGTGGAATGCCTTGCTTGGGTTGACACAATTAAAAAATTAAAAAATAACACAAATCATAATGATTTTCAGCATTAAATGACCAGATGAAGGTTGATATGTTGGTTAAATGAATGAACCAACCAACCAACCAACCAACCAACCAACCAACCAACCAACTAACCAACCAAATTGCTTCCTTGGATCATTTCTGTAAATATTTCAAGGCAATTGTTTGGATGAGTTCTTAACTATAATATTTACTCTTTATGAATTTAAGTGCAGTTCTCAACAAGCATCAAGATCTCATCAATTTACAGTCAAGCAGGCTAGCTGTAACCATAAATTCAATACTAAATTTTTTTTCTCGCACTTCTCACTTGTGGAAATCCATTCTATCTCCCTGCTTTCCAGTGAACGTTAATCTTAAAAAATTTCAACGCATCTATAATTGCTATCTACTCTCCTGCAGATTACGCTACCTTTGTTCTTTTTTCTCAGTAATTTTCCTATTTTCAAATTCAAATTCTTCCAAAGCCAGTAACCCCTTGTGTCTTAGTGGCTTCTACTGTCCTCCTAATTACTCTACTTTTATTCTTGCTCCTTAGTAATGTTTCTGTTTTCTATACAGCGAGAATATTTTCAGGACCCTAGATGACATGCCAGGATTTGTTATTGGAGGCCACAACCTGAACAACATAAGATATGTGGACGATACAGTGCTGATTGCGGACACGGAAAGGAAACTACAAGACCTCATACAGAAAGTAGCAGTGGAGAGTGACAAGAAGGGACCACAAATAAACTTTAAGAAAACTGAGTGCATGGTCATCAGCAAAAGATACAAGCCAAAATGCCAAATACAGGTGGGGGATAACAGAATCAAACAAGTACAAGAATTTAAGTACCTAGGAAGTGTTCTAACAGGAGATGGAAAGTGCGACACGGAGATCCGAAGGCGAATTGGCATGGCAAAGGACGCGTTCCAGAAGATGAGCAAAATACTAACACACAGGAAAATCTCAATAGAAATGAAGAAAAGAGTGCTAGACTGCTACATGATGTCAGTTCTTCAATACGGCAGTGAATGCTGAACAATATCATCGAAAATGAGGACAAAACTGGAAGCGGCTGAAATGTGGTTCTACAGAAGGATGCTACGGATATCGTGGACTGAGCATACAAGCAACGATGAGGTGTTCGAAAGAATGGCAACAAAAAGGAAATTGATGCTGAGCATCAGGAAGAGACAACTGAAGTTCCTGGGACATGCAATGAGGAAGGAGAGCCTGGAGAACCTGATACTGACTGGTCAGATAGAAGGAAGGAGAGACAGAGGAAGGCAGCGGATAACATATTTGCAGGGCCTGATCAGGTGGATGACGGTAGCGGGGGTTGCCAGGAGCAACAGGAGCAAACATACTAAGAGCCACAAGGGATAGGGAGACGTGGAGAGCCATCATCGCCTACGTCCTGAAGGGACAGGGCACATAGAAGAAGAAGAATTCTTCCACACCCAGTACTCCTTTGTGTCTTAGTGACTTTACTGCCTTTCTTGGGTTGATCTCGATTAAAAAAAAACAAAAAAAAACAAAAAGACAATCATAGAAAAAAACCATCTCAATGTCATTTCCTTTTACATGAAAAGGAAATTTCCTCTAACAGAAATTTTTTCAGTGGCATTTAACAGATGCGAGTGTCTTTAATGGAATTCTTCAGCAAGAAGTGTTTTGAAGTCAGACATATTAGATTCTGTTAGAGATTTTGGCTAAGAAAAACATTAGCCAGAAATCAATTTCATTATAAAATAATAATGAAAATGCCTCTTGCAATATAACAAGAATTGTAAGCGAGCCGGCTAAACAATGCCAGGATCATCGAAAATGAGGAAAAGAAGATTTCTGTAAAGAATCGGTATTTGTTGATTGTTACAAAGAAAAACACAGAATTGCTGTAAAATTTAAAAAAAAACACTTAGAAATTCAGCTTGAATTTCTGGGATGAAGAGTCAACATCATTTACATATTTAAACGTATATCCCCATCTTTGTTGTTATTATTACCTGTTTACCTTCTTACTGAATTTCTGGGATAAATAGTTTCATTAATTTTATTCAAACTAATATCTTCATCATTGTTGTTATTATCACCTGATTGCCTTCACACTGAATTTATGGGATGAAGAGTTATCATTATTTACTTTCAGGCTAATATCCCCATCTTTGTTGTTTTTATCATTTGATTGCCTTCACACTGAATTTATGGGATGAGGAGTTATCATTATTTACATTCAGACTAATATCCCCATCTTTGTTGTTATTATCACCTGATTGCCTTCTCACTGAATTTCTGGGATGAGGAATTATCATTATTTACATTCAGACTAATATCCTCATCTTTGTTGTTATTATCACCTGATTGCCTTCTCACTGAAGTTCTGGGATGAAGAGTTATCATTATTTACATTCAGACTAATATCCCCATCTTTGTTGTTATTATCACCTGATTGCCTTCTCAGTGAACTTCTAGGATGAGGAGTTATCATTATTTACATTCAGACTAATATCCCCATCTTTGTTGTTATTATCACCTGATTGCCTTCTCACTGAAGTTCTGGGATGAAGAGTTATCATTATTTACATTCAGACTAATATCCCCATCTTTGTTGTTATTATCACCTGATTGCCTTCTCACTGAATTTCTGGGCTGAAGTGTTATCATTATTTACATTCAGACTAATATCCCCATCTTTGTTGTTATTATCACCTGATTGCCTTCTCACTGAATTTCTGGGCTGAAGTGTTATCATTATTTACATTCAGACTAATATCCCCATCTTTGTTGTTATTATCACCTGATTGCCTTCTCACTGAATTTCTGGGCTGAAGTGTTATCATTATTTACATTCAGACTAATATCCTCATCTTTGTCATTATTATCACAACATTTCAGCCATTGTATCCTCCAAATTTATCTGCCTATTTTGATCTACGGAACTTTAAGGGGATTTTGAACTGCCCCCTTTATTTAACTTACAGGTATGGGTTAATCTCATTTTGGTGTCTCAGCATAGGGAAATCTAGTCTTTGCATTTTTGTTATAATTATCATTTACATAAATTATTATTTACATTTGAACTTATATCCTCATCTTTATTGTTTCTATGACAATGTTTCGTCCATTTCATTTTCTGGTCTTCTTCAGTTATCTCTCAATCTGGATAAATTTCAACTGACACCTTTTATTTATGGTGTATAGAGTGTTCTTGTTTCTGCTGTCTATAGTTTTGTTAGCCTTTGTTTGACTATATGAAATAGACTGTTTTCATCATGTCTTAGCCTCTACTACCCAGTTTAGGGATTGAACTCACAATTTCTGTGCCACCAAATTCAACTTTTTAATTCACTTCAACATTGTCCAGAACTTGGAGCTTGTGGATATTAACAATAAACAATCACAAACGATGCCTTTAATGATTTTTAGGGGTTTTTATTGGTTGTGGATTTTAACAAGCTTGTGGATTTTGTGCATATTTTTTTAAGGAACTTGAATCCAAAAATAGATGGAGAAAGAATTGGTGTCGTAATATTGCACACTTGATCAGAAAACCCTGATGGTCAAGCTCAAGTCGGCTTTGAGAGTTAGGATGGCCGAATCTCTACTTCATAATTATAGCTGAAAAGACATATCTGAATGACCTCGGAGATTTGAAAGAGTTCAGTCATCAGCAAACCAGGGAAAACAATGCTCTCCAGTGGGAACGTAATCTCTGCATGGTTCACATCGTGAAGTCAAGAGCATATAGAAACTGTGTCAGTCCATTCCAGTTTTGGGGGTCACAAAATCATGCATGTGAACGGAATCACTTTCTGGTTTCTTTACAACTTGCATCATAGAAAAATGGATTTTTTTTTTTCATTGTTATTGTTTTATTTATAAATTGTCTTCATTTTTCCACATTCTTATTGCGTGCCTGCTTACCTGCCACTCTGTGATTTTTTTCATCATCACTTCTCTTTTTATAGTACTGCTATATGCGCTGTGGTGCAGTGGATACGGGCTCGGAACGAGAAATCAGGTAGCCGAGTTCGAATTCCAGTTGAATTCATTGCATTCACTTATGTACAAACACCCTTGGGAAAGGTATTAATTCATCTCTTCCTTCCATTTATGGGTTAAATAACAGGACAGATTGGGTTCTATAGCCCTGGCTGGCAACCAGTCTACCACAGAAAGTAATGGCAACCTACTGTGGGATAATCTTTTGCCCAGTCAGTCATGTTTCTTTCGAGACATGATCGCCCAAAGTGTGTATCACATATGGCATTTAACTGACTGACTGAATATAATAGTTGGAAACATTGTCAAAATGCTTACTGGACATAAAGTGGGGGATCAGTTTTCCATTGTCATGAAGTAATAAACTGATCCCCCGTTAATTATACTTACTATAATAATGTAATATAATCTATCTATTCTCCCTCCAGCTATGAGTCAAATAAAAGGACAGATTGGGTTCTATAGCCATGGCTGGCAACCAGCCTACCGCAGAAAGCAATGGTAACCTATTGTGGGATAATCTTTTGCTCAGTCAGTTATGTCTCTTTTGAGACATGATCACCCAAGCATGTTTCACATATGGCACTTAGCTGACTGACTGAATATAACAGTTGGAAATATAATTAAAACTTTTACTGGGTATAAAGTTGGGGATCGATTTTATATTGCTATGACATAATAAACTGATCCCCCACTAATTATACTTACTATAATAATGTAATCTAATCTCTCTCTTCTCCTTCCAGCTATGAGTCAAATAAAAGGACAGACTGGGTTCTATAGCCTTGGCTGGCAACCAGTCTACCACAAAAAGCAATGCCAACCTACTGCGGGATAATCTTCTGCCCAGTCAGTCATGTCTCTTTCGAGACATGATCGCCCAAGTGTGTTTCAGGTATGGCACTTAGCTGACTGACTGAATATAACAGTTGGAAACATAATTAAAACTTTTACTGGGTATAAAGTGGGGGATCGATTTTATATTGTTATGAAGTAACAAACTGATCCCCCACCAATTATACTTGGCTGTCTCCCCTGCTGTTTCTGCCTTTTTTTCATTAAAAGTTTTGATGCAACTTGTACACTTGTGAAACAAACTGTTTAAATACTAGAACATTTGAAAACCAATGGACTTAGATCAACATGAAACTGCAACTAGTTTAATATTACTTATGTTGAGCCATTTCAACCGCAGAATTTCTGTCCAGACATAAATATCGTTCTTTGGATATAAGGCAAAACTTGCAGAACACCAAATTTCCTCATGTCCATTTTCTCCTAAATCTTATTGACTGATGCCAACTTCGGAACAGGAATATTTTCTCCTTGGATTTCTTCCATAGCAAAAATAAACAGAAAAGATTTGGATTTCTTTTCGTCCTGGTATATTTAATGCATTTTGGCACACTGCCGAAGGTACTCTGCTTTCCCTACATTTTTTTTGGTAAAGGAGAAGAGAGTTGATATTTCTCACTTTTGACAGATAATATACAACATGCCTTCAATAACAAATCAAATGAGTTAACCCTTTAAACACTGCGAAAAGGTTTCCCAAATATGCACACTAAACAGGTAGAAAATTAGACAATTTATTTTGTATTTAAGGGTATTTTTAGGCTTAATTTTACCTTGACTATATATATATAATGTAGCACACTTGGTATACTATCCAGGTAAATTCTGATAGAGATGAACTCGAAAGCAAATACAGACATACAGGCAGATAAACAGACACAAACACAAACATCTTGCCTTTTATATATACGTATTCCTTGCCTTGTCTCTTCAGCCTTATTAGCAGGCAAATAATTCAAGAAAAACAGGTAAGTGAGAAAGGAAACAGACAAAACTAAACTGGAACAGATTGACATGGTATTGGTCAGGAAAGCATTCTCTTTGGGGACAATACCACAAAGTACCATGGGAAGTAGCTGTTTAAGTCAAATATATTTCTCGCTAATAAATTATGAAGAGAACGTGAGTGTTTCTCTTCAGTGTACATAGCATGAGAGATCCTAGCTGTAAAAGTTAGGACTTGCGGAGTTGAAAAATATAACTCATCTGAACATTTTCCATTGAAATAACAATAGACGAGCGAGAGGCTTGCAACATTTCAGCCATGGGAGAAGAGTTACAGGGTAAAAATAATTCATTATTTACAAGGCCATACAGACTCCTTGTAAAAATACATGCTTGTAAAATTTTGAACAGAGATCCCAGAGCAATGAAAATTTAAATTGAAAACATTAGACGGATAAAAATAAAAGAATATGGCTTTCATAAAAACTACAAACTGGATTAACCATTAAGTAAATATTTCAGTTGATACTTTAAATATAAACAGAGAGAAAAGATGTAGAATATTATGAACATTAGTCAAAGGTATCAAATTGGCACCTTTAAGTAAACACTGCAAAAGTAAATAAATTTGGCAAAAAATGCACACTAAAATAGTCAATCACATCAACTTAAATCAAGTTTTTTTCGAGTTGTGGGTCTTATCTAAACAGAATGAAATATTAAATCAAAGCAAAGCGCAGATGTTGTACAGCAGACATAAATGATTGCCAGATTAGTTTGCATTCGCATTATATATATATACATACACTTTCAAAAATGTTTATATATATATATATACAGTACTTAGCAAAAGTATTAGGACAAGAACTATTTTATCTTTTATGAGGCATATTGACAGAAAATAAACAATTTCATTAAAGTAATTTTATTTGATTTACTCAACAAATGCTTTAACAAGAAAAATACTTGTTACAAAATAAATTTCATATTTAGTATAATAGCCTTTCACTTTGAAATCATAAAATAATTGCGACAATTTACCAATCGTACATAGTATATATATATATATATATATATATATATATATATATATATATACAATACTGTGCAAAAGTATTAGGACAAAAGTATTATCTTTTATGAGGCATCAAAATAAATTTTGAAATCACCCCTGTCCTCACACTTTTGCACACTACTGGTGGCAAACAAAAGTATTAGGACAGGGGTGATTTTACTAAAAACCTCACTGAAATTCAAATACAGGGTGAAAAGCCAAACATTTCTAAGAATTATTTAACTAAAAAGGAAGAGGAAGGAAGGCTTTGGAATTTGAATTGGCCCCCACAAAGCCCTGATCTCAATCCTATTGAACATCTATTGGATATTCTTGATAAAAAAAAATTGATAAATATAATGTTACTTCGCAAGACACACTTTGGGAACAAATACAAGCTGCTTGGCAGGAGATACCATTAGATACATTGAAGAAGCCTGTGATGTCAATACCTGACAGAATGAAGGCTGTGATCAAAGCAAAAGGCTATTATTCATTTGTTATTTTTGGTAACTATTGCCTAGCAGAGTTTTATGACAATACAAAATAAAATCATTGGTGATGGTGGATGTTATTGTATTACCGTCTAAATAACTTCTCTGAAGATGGCTTATGTGAGCCGAAAGCTTAGAACAAACTTAATAAAAAATTATCCAAATGTTTGAGAATTTTTGTCTTTATTGTCAACTGAAATTAAAGCCAAAATACGACGTTTAGTACGGCTCATGATTAAACATAATAGACATTCATTGTCTCTTATATTTAACAGTATATGTTTAGAAAATATATATATAATTTGTCTAAGATGGGCTCTGCACAACATGAGTTGGCTAAGTGGTTGGCTGAGATTCTCCAACCTGTGTCTCTTGCTCTGTCTGCGTACAATGTCATCGATTCCTTCAGATTTTCTAGTTTCATTAGAAACTTAGATTTTTCATCTAGAGATAAATTTATGGTCTCCTTTGACATTGTCAGTTTGTACACAAATGTTCCATTAAATAATACTATTAACATTTGTGTAGACATGTTATATAGAGGGAGTTTAGATGCCGTAGCAATTCCCGAGGAGTTATTCCTGGAATGTATGCGGTTGGCAACTGAGGGGGTCGAATTTAGCTTTGACGGGACAATGTTTGTGCAGACGGACGGTGTTGCTATGGGTAGTCCTTTGGGTCCTGTCCTTGTGAATATTTTCATGGGATTTCATGAGCATCTGCTATTTGAGAGGGTAGCAGAACCTCTGATATATCAACGATATGTTGATGATACCTTCTCTTTATTTGACAGCGCCATTGATGCTGAACATTTTTTAGTTCAGTTAAATTCTTTACATCCTTCCCTTCAGTTTACCATGGAGATTGAAAGGGATGGATGTCTCCCATTTTTAGATGTCCTTGTTCAGCAGCGGGACGGTGCTTTCGTGACTTCTGTTTTTCGCAAACCAACTTTTACTGGTTTGTATACTAATTGGAAATCGTTTGTCCCTAAGTCTCGTAAACTAGGTCTGATAGAAACCTTGGTTCACCGTGCCTTGAATATTTGTTCTCCTGAATGTTTAGAAAGCGAATTAATTCACTTGCAGGAGATTTTCGAAAGCCACGGGTACCCGGTTAATGTGGTGAAACGGGTAATTGATCGCAAGATCAAACGTTATAAAGAACCTAAGGTTCAAAAAAGTTCAATTGTTTATAAATTTAAATGCTGTTGTGATGCGGCATACATAGGACGTACCGATCTGAAGTTGGAGACGCGGGTTTCACAACACGTCCCCGCTAATATACGTTCCAGTGGCTCTCTCAGACATATAAGAACAAAACAATCTGTTCTGGATTCCGCTATTGGCCGACATCTTTTGGACAATCAAGTGTGTGCCTCGGCATATGAGGACAGCTGGTTTACTGTCTTGCACAGCGCTCAGTTCTACACATCATCTTCGTATTTTGGAAGCAATTTGCTTGAAAATTCAACAGCCGAGCCTGTGCAGACAGAAAGAGCGGTTTTTACGCTCCTTACACTTGCTGGTGAGTCTGTGAGTGTAACATTTTTTCACTTTTAAACACTCTTGTGGAATTACATGTGTACACCCGCCTTACATTTTATGTGTTTGTTTTTCAATAAATTTATTTTTAAACGAGTTCCATCATCTCCCAGCATTGTAAGTAATTTATTTTGTCTTGTCCTTTTCCTTAATTCCCTTAAAATTAAAGCCAACGAGAACCCTTGATAAGAGTTGGCCAAAAGGTTCCTCGGGTTTAAATAATATGACGTCTGTTCTTTATATATATATATATATATATATATATATATATATATAGTTATTGATATTAATTTTTTAATTACAGAAACTGCTATGGGTCAAGATAAGAATACGGAAAAAAATGGTTCTAAGAATGACAGAAAAACAGATTAAAAATAAATGAAATGGGCAATAAACAAAATATTTCAAGAACCTGATGTGGAACATTGCGGTCATATCTTTAAATGATCAAATTATCACACAAATAGATACATACAATTTTAGTATGTGCTGATGATGTATATATATATATATATATATATAAATTGTTGATGCTAAATGCATGAACCTAGTTAACAGTGTTTGTCTTCAATTTATTACACTAAATAAATAGTATGTACTGATTTATTACATGTACACTACCAGCCATAATTATTAGGCCATCCCAGTTTTTTTAAAAGAAATGATGTATTTCATACTATTTTTAGTATTTATTGCCAAGTGGATAATTCTTAATGAAAATAGAATAGTTCTTTTGTTATTATTACTTTGCAAAATTTTACAACGCAAATAGCGACAATTTACCCATTGCACCCTGTAGATTTGCTATATATATATATATATATATATATATATATATATATATATATATTCTACCGGCCATAATTATTTGTCCATTCCAGTTTTTTAAAAGAAATGATGTATTTCATACTATTTTTAGTATTTATTGCCAAGTGGATAATTCTAAACGAAAATAGAATGGTTCTTTTGTTATTATTACTTTGCAAAATTTTACAGGGCAAGGAAGCAAAGATGAACTCGTACAAATCACCCTAAATTTGCTTCATTCTTTGATTGATGAAACTGCAATTATTAGATATTTATAAATTCATTTGATGCACATGTTATTGTGCAATATTAAAAAAAGAACCATTCTATTTTCCTTTACAATTATTCACTTGTTAGAGAGGTTAATTATTGTTTTGTATTGTTCACTTTTCGAGATCAAAAATCTCATCTTCAGAATGGTAGGAGACCTTAATTTCACTTCCGCTCATGGTCCGTGCCTTTTATCAAATGAAGTGCACAATAAAAAAGCACAAACCACGAGCAGACGTGTGATCAAGCTCTCCTATCATTCTGAAGATGAGACTTTGATCTCGAAATATTAATGAATAATAACTACGTAATACCCAACACCTTCTTTACCTTCTTTTATTTTACTAAACGCATTATGATAGCCTTCAAAACCTACCCCCCCATATATATATATATATATATATATATATATATATATATAGTGTATCGAGGTCGCAGATAATGTTCTAAACATATACTGTTAAATATAAGAGACAATGAATGTCTATTATGTTTAATCATGAGCCGTTCTGAACATCGTATTTTGGCTTTAATTTCAGGTGAAAATAAAGACAAAAATTCTCCAACATTTGGATATTTTTTTATTGAGTTGGTTCCAAGCTTTCGGCTGACATGAGCCATCTTCAGAGAGGTTACAAGGACATTAACATAAAAACATCCAACATCAGCGACGATTTTATCCTGTGTTGACATAAAATTTTGCTAAGCAATGATAGCAGTTACAAAAATAGCAAACGCATTTCGTAAATTTGTAATGCGGTTCTATGACGTCACACCGCGTGAGAGCTCGAAATGTTAACAGAACCATATATTTAAATGCAATGTAATGTGTTATGACCAGATTTAAACATGATTTTATGAAGTGTGGGTTGTTTGGATTTAATCTAGATGGCCTCCAATATCTGAAGGTTCTTTTTACTGTGTGTACTGAGACGCGCTCGTGAATGACCTCAAACTGCAGAAAGAATACACTAAGAAAAAATTGGACAAGGACCTTCAAGTGATGGTGCCCCAAAGGAAATCAGACGCAGAAGAAAAAACGAGTGGATGACTAAAGAGATTCTTGACATGATGCAAAGGAGACGGAAAATGATGCCAAGACATGGAAGAGAATACAGAAAACTGCACAAGGAAATAAGGAACAAATGCAGACAGGCAAAAGAGGAATAGCTCAACGACAAATGCACAGAGGTAGAGAGACTGAGCAGGACTAATAAAGCAGACATGCATAAAGAGATAAGAAAACTGACAGGACAAAAAGCATGCTCTTCAACAGGGTGTATAAAAGCCAAGAAAGCCAATACTGGAGAAAAAGGAAATACTCACGCAATGGGAAGAATATATAGAAGATCTTTTCCACGACAAGAGAGCAACTGATAATACGCAAAGATGAGGACAGACCGGAAATATTAAAGTCCGAAGTGAAAGCTGCAATGGCCAAACAGAATAGAAACAAAGCAACTGGTCAGACGACATTGTAATAGAACTGCAGTTAGCCCTGGAAGAATTCGGCATAGAAAAAATCACGGAAATAATAAATGAAATTTATAATATTGGTATAATGCCAGATAACCTATGCAAATCCATTTTCATAGCATTGCCTAAGAAGCCAGGCACAAACAAGTGTGGACAACATCGAACTATCAGCTTAATGAGTCACATTACAAAACTGATCGTCCGAATACTGATGAACAGAACAAGAAGTAGAATCAGGCCAGAGATAGTGTGGGTTCGTCAAAGACACTGGGACAATGAACACCATATTTATGATTAGGATGCTCTCTGAAAGGGCAATACAAATGAAGAAGGACTTATACCTGTGCTTTATTGACTATGCAAAAGCATTTAACAAAATACACCACAAAGTATTGATGAAGATGCTCAGCAGGCTCAACATATTTGGGAAAGACATTAGGGTAATTAAAACCCTCTACTGGCAGCAAACGACCTGCATATGGACAGGTATCGAATTCAGCAGTTATACAAAGATAGAAAGAGGTGTAAGACAGGAATGTGTATTTTCACCGGATTTATTTAACTTGTACAGTGAGAATATTTTGAGGATCCTAGATATTATGCCAGGATTTGTCATTGGAGGTCACGATCTGAACAACATTAGATACGCAGACAAAACAGTGTTGATTGCAGACACGGAAAAGAAACTACAAGACCTTTTACAGAAGATAGCTGAAGAGAGTGATGTGAAGGGATTACAAATAAACTGCAAGAAAACTGAATGCATGGCCATCAGCAAAAAAAGCAACCCAAAGTGCCAAATACAGGTGTGGGGGGGTGTTAAAATCAAGCAGGTACGAAAATTCAAATATCTGGGAAGTGTTCTAACTGAAGACGGAAAGTGCGACACAGAGATCCAAAAGCGGATTGGCATGGCGAATGATGTGTTCCAGAAACCTAGTAAAGTATTAAGATACAGGAAAATTTCACCAGAAACAAAGAAAAGAGTACTGGATTGCTATGTGATGTCAGTTCTTCAATATGGCAGTGAATGTTGGACAATATCAACAAAGATGAAGGGAAAACTTGAAGCAGCTGAAATGTGATTCTACAGAAGGATGTTGCGGATATCATGGACCAAGCATGTGAGCAATGATGAAGTTTTGGAAATGAAGGAAATGAAAAGGAAATTAATAGTGAGCATCAGGAAGCGACAACTAAAGTTTCTGGGACATGAAGTGAGGAAGGAGGGCTTGGAGAACCTGATACTAACAGGCCAGATAGAGGGAAAAAGAGACAGAGGAAAGCAGTGGATAACATATTTAAAAGGCCTGAGCAGGTGGGTGACAGGACGGGGGCTGAGATACGTTACAGGAGAACGCGTGCTAAGAGCCACCAGGGATAGGGAGACATGGAGAACCTTGATTGCCTATGTCCTGAAGGGACAAGGTACATAAAAGAGGAAGATGAGTGAGAATTATTGTATTGTTGACTGAAATCTATATGTATATATATATACTATAGTCATCCGCAGACAGATCTGTTTCGCTGTATCACAGCTCATCAGTACGGTTAGACACCGAACCCAGGATTGAAACCCGACCGAATTGGCGTCAGTCAGCGATTCTACCTCTGGGCTATGGGCACTCGGTAGAAGAAGGCATACTTTTTAGCATATACATTATAATTATATATGCCCAATATCCAGAGTGCTCTAATTCATTACGAAATGAGCGATGCGTACATGCCAGAGTAGCTACTGTTTTTCAAAGTCTACCATTCTTCCAGAGTGCTCAATCAGGGTTGCACAAATATGAATTTTAGTCCTTAAAGAATTACTACTTTTCAAAAGCAATGTTATATTAAGTATATGATGGCAGAACAAAGAATAAACAAAAAGAAAAGAGGTTTAGGAAAAGAATAACTGTATTTACAAAAAAATACAAGTGGTAAACCCATGGGAATGTCTCTCATTAAAAGAAAAAGTTAAGTAGAGTCATAAAATGTCGTTTATGGAGGTGTACAGTAGAAGATGGATGTGCGTTGTGGTGCAGTGGATATCAGCTCGGAACGAGAAATCGGGAAGCCGAGTTCGAATTCCAGTTGAATTCATTGCATTCACTTACGCGCAAACACCCTTGGGAAAGGTATTAATCCGTCTGTTCCCTCCAGTTATGGGTGAAATAATAGAACAGATTGGGTTCTATAGCCTTGGCTGGCAACCAGTCTACCGCAGAAAGCAATAGCAACCTACTGCGGGATAATCTTATGCTCAGTCAGTCATGTTTCTTTCAAGACATGATCGCCCAAGCATTTAGGAGCATTTACTATACATGAAATGTTTGAAAAACCAGTGACATTTTTGCTCTTGTATTTAAATATTTGTTGCAAAATAAAATCCTTGTGTTTGCCTTGATAAAGATTACAAAATAAAGTTTTCCTTTTCTCTTTATTCATATTTATGTGAATCTACCATCCGCCCGCGCATTGAATACCGCTGCCATGTCTGGTCAGGTGCTCCTGCTATCCACCTAAGTGTCCTTAACAAAATCCAACGGAGAATCCGTAATGTGATCAATCCCGACTTGGCAGCTTGGATACAGTCACTTTCTCACCGGCGCAATGTGGCTTCCCCGTGTCTCTTCTACAAATATTTTCACGGCTTCTGCTCCGATAAACTTAGCTCACTGGTGACCCCTATATATAAATTTACTCGAGCCACAAGATTAGCAACTAGGTCCCACCCTTTTACTGTGAAACAAATAAAACGTAAACGCAAATTCTACTCCATCAGCTTCTTTTCTCGCACTTTCCGCCTGTAGAAATCCCTTCCGTTTACTTTCTTCCTCGACAGCTACAATCTCCAAGAATTTAAATGTAAAGTCAATCGTCATCCCCTATCTCACTAACCTGCATTTTGTCTCTCATGCTTCTTTCTCCGTCCATTCCACTCTCATCAGTATTCTCATCCTTCTCTTACCCACTTCCTGATACCCCCTGCAACCTCTCATTCTTTCTCATAACTTTCCTTCTATGCAACCCCCTGAAAAACTGGCAATAAAATGCCTTGCTTGGGGCGATATGATTATAAAAAAGAACAAAAAAAAATTGTCATTTTACAAATATACTTTATCTGAAACTTTTATAAACCTACACACACACACACACACACGCACACACACACACATATATATATGTGTGTGTGACTTTTGTGTTTTATTATTGATTAAAAACACTGTTTCATGCTTAGAAATCTATTAAAATAGGTGTTTGTTTATGATTAACACTCACATGAATTTATTGTGTATGTTTTTCAAAGAGAATGCATCAATATTCCTACAGCTTGAAATAAATTTTTAATTCCTGAAGTTTCTGGGACATGCAATGAGGAAGGAGAGCTTGGAGAACCTGATACTGACAGACCAGATAGAAGGAAAGAGAGACAGAGGAAGGCAGCGGATAACATATTTGCAGGGCCTGATCAGGTGGATGACGGAATGGGGGTTGCGAGGTGTAACAGGAGCAAACATACTAAGAGCCACAAGTGATAGGGAGACGTGGAGAACCATGATCGCCTACGTCCTGAAGGGACAGGGCACATAGAAGAAGAAGAAGAAGAAGAAGAAGAAGAAGAAGAAGATTGATCTCAAGAGACGTCTTCAGCATCTGCATATTAGAGTAGGAGGATTCAGGGAATGCTGAGCTCGGGCTTTTCTTTTCTCTTCATCTCTTCTCTTCTAGAGTTTTCAAAAAAATATTCTTATTTCTTAAACTGCTTTTCTCCAACTGCTTCTTTCTACAGATTATGTCCACCGATTTATTATTTCTGTCACGTTTAAAAGAAATGCATCTATATTCCTACAGTTGGAAATAAATTTTTAATTCCTTTTATTTTCGTAAATTTTATACTTTGTTGCTTTCCCTCCAATTTCTGTCTCTGTTAATATTCATTCTCTTTAATATATACCATATATGAAGTCTTTTTTAAAAATGTGTAAATAACAATTTATCTTCAGAGTGTTAATAACAAACAGACATTTCCAAAAATCATTAACCATGAATAAGTGAGGTTAATAGGAAAATAAAATACATATGTCATCTTTGGGTCAACTAAAAAAGCTCTTTTAAATGTAATGAAGCATATGAAAACAGTAATATCAAATTATATCTATATCTATCGATCTATATATCAGTGTCATTAGCGAAACTTGTTGCTGAGTATTGCAGTGCTCATTGTTTCCTTCTGTGTGACATGAGTCCTACGTTGGATGTGAAAAGACGTTTTCAGCCTTCACATGTTAGAATAGACGGATTCAGTGAATGCTTAGTTTTGACTTCTCTTTTCTCTACATCTCTTATAGATGTCTTTTGGTGATTCCAAAGAATATTGTTTTTGTTTTTTTAACTGCTCTTCTCCAACTGGTTTTTTTATACAGCTTCTGTCTACCAAATTATTGTCTTGTCACGTTTTTCAAAAGGAAATATCTTTAATATAATAGCATATATGAACTCTTTTTTAAAAAATGTGTAAATAACAATTTATCTTCAGAGTGTTAATAACAAACAGACATTTTCAAAAATCATTGAGCATAAAAAAGTGTGGATAATGGGTAAATAAAATAAGTATGTCATCTTTATGTCAACTAAAAAAGCTCTTTTAAATGTGTTGAAGCACATAAGAAAAAGCTCTTTTAAATGTATTGAAGCACATTTTATATGTATTGAAGCTCCATATATATCTATACACACACACACAAACACATACATATATATATATATATATATATATATATATATATATATATATATATAATGGCAACATTGGCAAAACTTGTTGCCGAGTATTGCAGTGCTCATTGACATTTCCTTCTGTGTAAAATGAGTCCTATGTTAGATCTGAAGAGACATCTTCAGCCTCTGCATCATAGAGCAAAATGTTTTAGAGAATGGATAGTCTGGCTTTATTCGTCCACACCACGAATGGCATCTTCATCATTGGCAGATCTCATTGCTGAGTACTGGGATGGTCATTGACATTTAGAACTCTCTTCCATATACTTGCTTTCTTGACGGCTACAACCTGCAGGAATTTAAATGCAATGTCAATTCCCATCTCTTATCCACTTGACCCCAGATCTTTCTACATCACTACAAATATTTTCATGGCTTCTGCTCTGACGAACTTAAATCACTGATGCCCCCGCCACAAGAGTTTACTCGTGCAACCAGACTGGCAACAAGGTCCCACCCATTTACAGTTCGATCAACCAAATGCAGGTGACAATTCTACTCTATCAGATTCTTTTCTCGTACTTCCCGCCTGTGGAACTCCGTTCCATATACCTGCTGTCCTGATGGCTACAACCTCCAGGAATTTAAATGCAATGTCAATTCCCATCTCTTATCCACTTGACCCCAGATCTTTCTACATCACTACAAATATTTTCATGGCTTCTGCTCTGACGAACTTAAATCACTGATGCCCCCGCCACAAGAGTTTACTCGTGCAACCAGACTGGCAACAAGGTCCCACCCATTTACAGTTCGATCAACCAAATGCAGGTGACAATTCTACTCTATCAGATTCTTTTCTCGTACTTCCCGCCTGTGGAACTCCGTTCCATATACCTGCTGTCCTGACGGCTACAACCTCCAGGAATTTAAATGCAATGTCAATTCCCATCTCTTATCCACTTGACCCCAGATCTTTCTACATCACTACAAATATTTTCATGGCTTCTGCTCTGACGAACTTAAATCACTGATGCCCCCGCCACAAGAGTTTACTCGTGCAACCAGACTGGCAACAAGGTCCCACCCATTTACGGTTAGATCAACCAAATGCAGGTGACAATTCTACTCTATCAGATTCTTTTCTCGTACTTCCAGCCTGTGGAACTCCGTTCCATATACCTGCTGTCCTGACGGCTACAACCTCCAGGAATTTAAATGCAATGTCAATTCCCATCTCTTATCCACTTGACCCCAGATCTTTCTACATCACTACAAATATTTTCATGGCTTCTGCTCTGACGAACTTAAATCACTGATGCCCCCGCCACAAGAGTTTACTCGTGCAACCAGACTGGCAACAAGGTCCCACCCATTTACAGTTAGATCAACCAAATGCAGGTGACAATTCTACTCTATCAGATTCTTTTCTCGTACTTCCAGCCTGTGGAACTCCGTTCCATATACCTGCTGTCCTGATGGCTACAACCTCCAGGAATTTAAATGCAATGTCAATTCCCATCTCTTATCCACTTGACCCCAGATCTTTCTACATCACTACAAATATTTTCATGGCTTCTGCTCTGACGAACTTAAATCACTGATGCCCCCGCCACAAGAGTTTACTCGTGCAACCAGACTGGCAACAAGGTCCCACCCATTTACAGTTCGATCAACCAAATGCAGGTGACAATTCTACTCTATCAGATTCTTTTCTCGTACTTCCCGCCTGTGGAACTCCATTCCATATACCTGCTGTCCTGACGGCTACAACCTCCAGGAATTTAAATGCAATGTCAATTCCCATCTCTTATCCACTTGACTCCAGTTCTTTCTACATCACCCTGTATATCTTTTCCTTTCTCTCTACTTTCGCAATTGTCTTCACACATGTGTTCCCATCCTTTCTCTGATATCTTCTATAACTGGTTTAGTTTTCTCTTCACTCTCCTCCTGATTAAACTTTTACTCTTACGTAGCCCCCTGTGCATCAGTGGCAGTACCGCCTTGCTTGTGGGGAAACGGTTAAAAAATGCTGTACTGCTTGGCATTCGTTTTAGTAGTGCTAATACAAACATTTCAAAGTGTTTGGGTCTCAATCTGAGGATAGTGCAAAGGATTAAAAAAAGTTGGATAATATATTAAGTCAATGTTGTAGTGGAACATCCTGCCATCCCCGAGAACGGAATGCTCTAGACTATAAAGGACGGTGACGAGCGGTACGAGGGTAGTAAACATCTTAGGCAAAGGCATTCTCTATTTGATAGTGTATTTTTCTCCTACTCATTGATTGCTTATCTGTATCTTATTGTTAATTGTACATTCGTACAATAAATTCGTTATATCTATTTCCTGTGTCGAGTACCATTCTTTCACTAATCTTGTTAGGGCGCCGCTCCTATTTGACTACAAATGGACTGTTCCCATTGCTATATATACCAATGGTGGATTCTCTACACGAGAGTCGTAGAGAGTCACTTGAAAGTCTCTAATGAGTTGCTGAAGAGTCAGTGCGAGTCAGTGAAGAGTTAGTCATACTTCTGGCGGTGTACCAGAAGTAATCACGTATACACACATCTTACGACGGATTGGACTCTTGTATCTTTCGATTGTAAATATTACTAATCACTTCTGTACTTACTAACCGTCTTTCCGCGGAATACAACTCACATTCTGATTCTGTTGTTGAGTTATTCATTTATACTTGGCGACATAACAAATCTTTACACTGATATTCCTTTCCGGGATATATCAGTCAATATCATGATGTTTGGTGGTGAATTTATGGCTCCATTCATCTTACGACAGGGCCTCAGACTCTTTAACAGGGGTCAGCAACCTTTTAGAGAGTGAGGGCCCAAAAGCTATGTAGTATCATGGAGGAGGGCCAAACAGCTATGGCTCCAGTGTCATGGAAGAGAACCATGTTATTAAATATGTGAATAAATTTTCTATGTTTTGAAGAAAGCAAGGATTCAATATAATTTAATATCTAACAGAAATCTGTCAAAAAAAATTACATCTTAAAAATAAATGTTTCATAAATCAGTACTGAAAAAAATTCCATTAAAATCGATTGTAAACACTATTTTATGTTCATTTAAAAGTGCCCGCTCATGAAAACAATTTCACAGAAAAAGTGAAAGTGAAGCCGTACGCTAATTTAGGTGATCTCTACAAATAAGAAATAAAAGTAAAACACATTTTCCAGGTAAAAAGAAATAATTTTTTTAATTTCGACGCAATATATTCAGACTATCAACTGTCACTTTGGTTTGGTTTACCTATATTTATATCGTGTCCAGAGTAAGGTAGCGGGCCGGACAAGATTCACTTGAATTTATATGTATACATGATATATCACACGCTAAAAGTCTGCCTCCTTCTACCGAGTGCCTATAGCCCAGAGGTAGAATCGCCAACTGATGCCAATTCAGTCGGGTTTCAATCCTGGGTAAAAATCAGTCAGATGTCTAACCGTAGTGATGAGCTGTGATACAGTAAAACAGATCTGCCTGCGGATGTATATATATGTGAATAGAATGAGTAAAGAACAAGTAGAAAAAAGGTGTCTTTAATCTAACATGTTTCACATTTAACAAGCTTCTTCAGAGATTTATTAAAGACAAATGATTTAAAAAACTCCTAAAGACAGTAAGTTGATTGAGGTATAGTTCCATTGGTCAGATACATGTCATGTGTGATGAAGCAATCTAACATGTTTAAAATAAAAAAAAAATATATATATATATGTGTGCATTGGTTGAATATATGAATCGGAATCCAACAAGATGAATAAAATAATATATATATATGCATATATATATATATGAATAGAATAAGTAAAGAACAAATAGGAAAAAAGTGTCTTTAATCTAACATGTTTCACTTCAGAGGTTTATTAAAGACAAATGATTTAAAAACTCCAAAAGACAGTAAGTTGATTGAGGTATAGTTCCATTGGTCAGATACGTGTCACGTGTGATAAAGCAATGGACGAAGATTAAATGTAGAAGAAAAATATTGTGTCTGTTTGAGTGTGTGTGCCAACATACAATAAAAACATTAGATGTGTAATATCAATGTAAGTATATATAAGCAAAAAATAATGTGTGTCAAGCACATCCAAAATATTGCTTTATCAATAACTCACACCCCTGAAGATGACCTCAGAAAGAGGTTGAAAGTATTTGGGTACCTTAAGAAATGAATGAAAATAACATCTGTCAATATTACAACTCATTTCTGACATCTTTTGATTGTAATACACTAAAGATTATCCGTGAGTATGTACGGATTTTATTAAAAATAAACAAACATAGTGTTTGCAATTTATTTAATCTGCATGCTTAAAATAAAATTTGCTGCCTAAATACATAAATTTTAAAATACATACATATATACGTGTGTGTGTGCATGTGTACATGTGTGTGCATTTATGGTTTAAACTAATGGATATATTTCACAGTTTAGTATTTACTTTTTATAAAAAGTGCTCAATAAAGAAGCAAAGCATTTATAAATATATAGTTATTATTAATGTTATAATAATAGTATCATAACACAGAATATTCACATTTCACTGCCTGATGATGGTGTATTGAACACCGAAACTTAATAGCTTTTGAGTTGCAGTATACTATTATTATAACAATAATAATAACTATATATATATATATATATATATATATAGAGAGAGAGAGAGAGAGAGAGAGTTATTATTATTGTAATAACAAAATTATAATACTTATATGTCTATATTATAATAATAGCAAAATTATAATATATGTATATATGTATATATATATTTATATGTTTATTCAGAAATTATAACATGAATATTTTATAATATAGCTACCTTTGTAGTAATATTATAACATATTCATGTTATAATATCTGGATAAATATTATTAACTCTACTTTGTATTAAGCACCTTTTTAAAAATAGTGTTTCTTTGGCTACGGAATATTATTCCATCTATACATACCCTATACTTGTATATCTCTATATATATATATTATAATTTTGTTATTGCAATATATGTATATATATATTATAATTTTGTTATTACAATGGTTTATAAAAGCATAATATCACTACACAAAAATCTTCATGTTTCAGAACAATACTGTTCTTTTTGATGTGATATGTTGAAAAAATTATAAGCTCTACTCTGTATCGAGCACTGTTTATAAATGTAAATGCTTGAACAGTTGGTTTTAATCTATGTGTTCTTCCACTTTCTTGAAATATATATATATATATATATATATATATATATATATATTTTTTTTTTTTTTTTTTTCATTTGTAAATGAGTTATTACGTGACCTAGGTTTCTACCATGAGTGGTGTCTTATTGCAAATCGCCTGATGACACCACTCATGGTAGAAACCTAGGTCACTAAATAACTCATTTACAAATGGAAAATATTCAAAAGTTCTGCAATATAATTGTATTGAACACTTTCTAATACAAATGTGCACTGGTCTAATCTTATTATGACCAAAAAGTAATTAAACAATCAATATATATATATATATATATATAGACATTGGCATAAAAAGAAAAACTTTTCAGGGTTTTGTAAGTGCTATTTTCAAAGTAGTAATCCACTTTCTTGTCATAATTATTCATCGATAATGTTGAATGACAGAAATCAATGAAATAAATTATTTTATTTCCATTGTTTTTGCGAAAATTAAACAGAAAACAAAAAAGAAAATATTCAGCCAGTCCGATCTCTTGTAAATTTGTGAAAACATGAAACATCTCAAGTGTCAGATAAACAAAAGAATTCAGAAAAAGTATGATGTACGTAAAGATAAAACTATTTTCACCTGTCAATAACACTTAATTATCCGAGAAAGAATTCTTGCAATCTGACAAATAAATTATATTTACTTTAATATAGTTGACTTGCATTATTTCAAAACATGAAAACCTTTTCCTTAATGTTTTGAGCTCTTTCAACAACATTTTCTTTTATTTTTGTTTTCTTGTACACACACACATACACACATACATATACATATATATATATATATATATATATATATATATATATATATATATATATATATATATATATATATATATATATATATATATATATATATATACATATATATATACATATATATATATAATTCCACTTTGTAACTTCTTCATTTGAATTTGTTACTTAAGAGATTAATTTTTTTTTTCTATGGATTTTTGTTCTTTTTAGTCATTTCACCCCAAGCAAGGCATTCTACTGCCACTATTGCGCAGGGGCTTACATCGGGGAAAGTGATGAGAAAGAGTGGTAAGTTATAGGAAATGTTGAAAGGAGACGGATGAGGATGCCGAGGATGAGGGTTGAGTAGATGGGAAGAGTGTTTGAGAGAAGCATGAGTTCACATTGCTTCCCAAACTTCTACCAATATCAACAGAACCAGGGGGGAGATGAGTCCACTAGTGTTTCGACAGTACAAATGTGGTTTCAGAAATTCCGTACTGGTGTTGAGAAGATGACGACAGTAGATGGTCATACAGTCTTGACAATGAACGGTTGCAAGCAATTCTTTTTTTTTAATCATTTCACCCCAAGCAAGGCATTCCACTGCCACTATTGTGCACAGGGGTTACATAGGGGAAGGTTGTGAGAAACAGTGGTTAGATATAGGAAATGTCAGAAGGAGGGTGATAGACGAGTAAGGATGTAGATGGGAAGAGTGTTTGAGAGAATGGATGCGAGTTAGTGTGATAAGAGGTGTCTATTGACCTTATATTTAAACTTCTGGAGATTGTAGCTGTTGGGGAAGCAAGTATGTGGAAGGGAATTCCACAGGCAGGAAGTGTGAGAAAAGAAGCTGTTGGAGTAGAAATTGTGGTTACATTTTATCGGTTTCACTGTAAAAGGGTGGGATCTTGTTACTGATCTAGTATCTTGTGCAAATTCGTATCTAGGGGCTACCATTGATCTAAGTTCATCGGAGCATTCCACACCATTTTCCTTATTTTCTCTAAAAGTTGAACTATAAATTAACCAAAATCTGAACATTTTGTACATCAAAAACAAATATGAAAGAAGAAGGGTTCTTTCTTGTGCCACGTCAGCTCCATCATTTTTTAAATATAACGTTTGCATATGTCATGCCTAGTTTTAAAACGCTGTATCTTCATATGCTAGTTTACATGGTAATGTTTTACCTATCTGTTTATCTATCAACAGATTTCTTTATTTTTGGCTATGTGTTTAAAATAAAATTCACTCTTGATAATGACTAAAGTATATCCGAAAGCACTTGAAATAACAAATGATTGGGCAATTTTTACATAATTTTTGTTCTAAAATAAAAAAATTATAAGATCATATGAAAAACTAGCAGTATTGCTTGGGTGTAATGAAAGCTTTAAAACTAATCCATGGTACTGGAACTCAGACTCTTTGGACATTAGCACGAAAGACTAAAAAGCAATAGTTGTTTCCAGTTAAAGCAAAACCGTAGACTGAAAGAAAAATGAATGAATGAATGTAAGTCAAATTTTGATATCCTGCTATCGATATCAAATAAGTTTTTTGTCGTAAACTAAATTTTGAAGGCTAGATAAGTCCTCTGAGTAAATGGTATCATGGCTGAGACTAAGAACTACAATTATACCTACTTAGAGCCAAACCCGAAGCAAAAACTAAAATAAAAGGGCTGAAAAATAAAGACATATAAGCAGAATATACACACACACACAAACATCTTGCCTTTTATATATATATATATATATATATTATCAATTTTCTGTACTATTGTAAGAACTGCAACCTTGAAACTTCTGAATATCATTTTTTTATGTCTTTGTCTATGAGTGTATCAAATTTGATTAAAATCGAACCACTCCTTCTATAACCCGATTATTTTGATTATCGATTTTCGATATTTATCGGGGGTACCTCAACACAAAACCTAGCTAAGAACACTCGCAGACGATTATAGTACAACTGTGTAAACTTTCAAAAAAATCGGTTCAGCCATTTCAGAGTCTATAGGTAATGGATACACACACACACATACACACACACACAGACAAAGTTCCATTTATAAATAAGTTTAGATATATGTTCACAAAATTATCTGCTGCCTTGATACACTTTCCTCTTTTTGTTCAATGTCTTTTTTACAATCCCCAATTATGATTTCTCAATTTTTTTCTACCCACTTTATTTTGCCAACAAAAATTTATCAATATAAGGAAGTGAATTTTCTATCTCCCTTCAAAAAATAGTGTTTACTACCTGATGAGATATTGTCCTTTCAACGTCGAAACAAAATGTACACTTTGTACACACTGATGAGTTAACATATCATGACAGGTCTTCAGAAAACTTTGCATTTGGCATGACTCTGCTCTGTTAAGTGACAAACCTTTCTGCATTAATCCTATTAAAACTATTTCCCTAGCTGCTTATCAGTAAACAACCAAAAATAAACAAAAATCTTTGCACTAAGCATCATAACCACTCAATACTTTCACGGCTTCTGCTCCAATGAACTTAGATCACTAGTGCCCCCTAAATACGAATTTGAACGAGATACTAGATTAGCAACTAGATCCCACTCTTTTACAGTGAAACCGATAAAATGCAGCCGTAAGTTCTACTCCAACAGTTTCTTTCCTCGCACTTCCCGACTGTGGAATTCTCTTCCAAACGATTGCTTCCCGGACGGCTACAATCTCCAGGAGTTTAAATGTAAGGTCAATAGACACCTCCTAACACACTAACCTGCTCCCATTCTATCAAACACTCTTCCCATCTGCCCAACCCTCATCCTCGCTATCCTTACTCATCTGTCACCTTCCTCCTGACATTCCCTATGTCTAACCACTCCTTCTCTTTACCTTCCCCTATGTAGCCCCATGCTCAATAGTGGCAGTGGAATGCCTTGCTTGGGGTGAGATGATTAAAAAAAAAAAATACTATATATATATATATCCAAATGAATAAGAAAAAAAATAATTGCAACATTCAAGACATTCTTTTAATGTTGAAAGAAAATGTACAATTTTGTAGTAGTATGAAGTTTGCATATGTTCTAAAGAAGTAATTAATAATAAAAACATATATATATATAATTATTTAATTGCTGAGTTTTAGTTATAATTGAATTAGACCAATACACAGTTGTATTAAAAAGTGTTCAAGACAATTATATTGTAGAACTTTTGAATAATTTTTATTCCTTTTAATTTTGAAAATTGTGCATTCAAAAAATTCCTGGTTACATCAGCATTCTTTGAAAACAGTAAACATCAGTTTTTGCAAATTGCCTGAAGACACCACATGGTAGAAACATAATTTGCATAATAATTCATTTACAAATGAAAAAAAAAATATATATATTTAAATATAGTCATCCACAGACAGATCTGTTTTATTGTATCTCAGCTCATCAGTATGGTTAGACTCCAATTGCTTTTAACCCAGGATTGAAAACTGATCAATTTGGTGTCAGTCAGCGATTCTACCTCTGGGCTATAGACGCTCGGTAGAAGAAAGCAGATTTTTTTTTTTTGCATGTATATTACCCTTATACACACCCAATAGCCAGAGTGCTCTAATTTATTACTGAATGAGCGATGCGTACATGCCAGTCTAGATACAGTTTTTCAAAGTCTACCATTCTTCCAGAGTGCTCAATCAGGGTGTGAGAGCATAAATAGTCATCCGCAGACAGATCTGTTTTGCTGTATCACAGCTCATCAGTACGGTTAGATGACAATCGTGTATTTTGGCAGCAATCCCTCTTTTATACATGTTTCATTAAAACTGACTGACAAGTTTCTTATTTGATTTTTAAACTCACCTCTGACCTCAAGTGGAAGTTTTATGTAAAATACATTGCTAAAGGTGCAAATAAAATGGTCAGCTTCCTGTATTGTTCCAGTAAGTACCTGACATCTCATGTTATCCTTTAATTTCCCAAGAGTCGGTTCAGGCCAAAAATGGAGCTTTGTTGATGTATGGACAGGAGTTTCTCAGTCATCATTTTCCTGTCTTGATGTAGTGTAGTGAACAGGAAGTTATCTTCTCAATGACTTAAAACAGAATGACATATTTGAGTATCTGCACATATGACTCCACACAGATCCTCTAGTTGAAAAATAATTCTAATGAAATATATACAGTACTGTGCATAGAGTACTGCTGCCATTTATGGTCAGGTGCCCCTGCTGTTCTCCTCAGTGTTCTTGACAGGCTCCAAAGGAGAGTCTGTAATGTGATAGGTACTGATCTGGCAGCTCGACTGCAGCCACTTCCCCATCGTTGAAAGGTGGCCTCCCTTTGTCTGTTCTATAAATACTTTCATGGCTTCTGCTCAGACGAACTTAAGTCACTGATGCCTCCTCAACAGGTGTTTACTCGTGCAACCAGACTGTCAACTAGGTCCCACCCATTCACAGTCAGGTTAGCCAAATGCAGACGACAATTCTACTCCTGCAACTTCCTCTCTCGAACATCCTGCCTGTGGAACTCACTCCCGTATTCTTGCTTTCCTGACGGCTACAACCTCCAGAAATTTAAATGCAATGTCAATACTCATCTACTAACAACTGGACTCTAGCTCTCTCCCCTCCCCTGTATAACCTTCCCTTTCTCTCCACCTATGTATCTGTCATCGCACCTGCTTTCTCAGCTTTCTATTGTTCCTTTCTAACTAGTTTGTGCTCCTCACTCTTTTCTAATTAATCTTTTTACATTTATGTAGCCCCCTGCACATCAGTGGCGTTTCCGCCTTGCTCGGGGTGAAATGATTAAAAAAAAAAATATATATATACAATACAAGATCTACTTTATCTTTTATGAGGCATCAAAATAAAGTTTAAAATCACCCCTGTCCTAACACTTCTGCACACTACTAGTCGTGTGCAAAAGAATTAGGACAAGGGTGATTTTCCTAAAAACTTCACTGAAATTCAAATACAGGGTGAAAAGCCAAGTAAATTGCTAATAAATATTGATTATTTAAAACAAGGTGTTAAAGAAATGTATTAAAAAGAAGTTATATTTAATTTTTCCTATTTTCTATTAAACAAGTTATTTTGAAACTATTCATTATTCTATTATCCTTGGATATGACTTACGTTTTTCTTATTCCCCCTCTTGAATTGATAAATCTAATGTTACTTTGCAAGACACACTTGGGAACAAATACAAGCTGCTTGGCAGGAGATACCATGAGATACATTGAAAAAGCTTGTGATGTCAATGCCTGACAGAATGAAGGCTGTGATCAAAGCAAAAGGCTATTATACTAACCCTCCTAACATAACCCTCGAGGTAGAGGGTTATGTTAAGGAGGTAGTTTGTATAGATAGGATGGGAAGATAATGGTTAACCCTAGACTTGAACAGGTTAAGATTGTATTGATCAGGGAAACATCCTCTTAGGTGTCTCTTCCACAAAGCAGTGGGACCACTTAAGGTAGAATATTATGTTAGGAGGTAGTTTGTATAGATAGGATGGGAAGATAACGGTTAACCCTAGACTTGAACAGGTTAAGATTGTATTGACCAGGGAAACATCCTCTTGTGAGACTGTTCTACAAGGCAGTGCTTTTGGGTAAGAAGCCTTTTGAGTGGAACTGACTTCTCACTGATGGAATATGGAAGCAATATTTGTGGTTTGCTACTATATAAATGACCTGGTCTGTCCTAGTTGGGAAGGTTAGACCTGGCAGAACCAAGTAATGTAGTTTGTCCCAGAGAGCAGTGACAGACTGGCTACATCCTGCCAAAGAGAGAGGGGGGGGGTAATTTATATCTAACAAGCACTTGGGTTTAAAGTTAACCATTATCTTCCCCTTCCTATCTGTATAAACTACCCTTAATGTAGCCTTCTACCTTGAGTGACTCCTGGGCCGTATACAGGATGAACTTTGCTGTAAAAGAAAATAGAATAGTGAGAGGCTAGCAACATTTCTTTCACTGGAAAGATATTGTAGGTCAGAAATGATTCATCACCCACAAGGAACAAGGCAAAAAATGCACAGACACAGGAATATTTTACAAAAATTGGCACTCACTTTCAAGCAAACTCTACAAAAAATTTTAAGTTTGCTGTTTTCATAATTTCTCGATAGAGTGTATAGACCCGTGCATATAAAATTATTTACACAATCTTAACCTGTTCAAATCTAGAGTTAAACTCTTTCTTCTCCATCTATCCATATAAACTACCTCTTAACACCAAACACTGCCTTGAGTGGCTCCTGGGCCTTGTACAGTGCAAACCTAACTAATTAATAATAATTAATAATTAAGTTAATAAATTATTAAATGAAATGAGATTAAATCCTTTTAAATATAATTTATTATGATTTCGAATTCATGATATTGTAAAGCCATTGATGCCATAGTTTTTAGCTGATTAGATTTCTGCAATTATTTGAAATAAATTGTCATCTAAATTACACAAAAATTAAATTAGCGCCAACAACTTTTTATAACAGATATATTTGCCAAAAGTTCACAAGCATATTCGGAAATACTAAACAGTAAATTTATTCAATAAAATCACTATAAGTTTCTACCATGCCCTCCAGACAACTTCAGGATTTTCTGCATCTTTTTCTGCAGTAGACTTGTTGCCAACCAAGGCTATAGAGCTCAATTTGTCCTGGCCATTTAACTCATAGCTGGAGAGAGAAGAGATAGATTCATACCTTTCCCAAGGGTATTGTAAAGCCATTGGTGCCATAGTTTTTAGCTGATTAGATTTCTGCAATTATTTGAAATGAGCAACAACAAATATTTATTTGTCAGAAAATCTGCAGAATGGGTGATAAGTGACTTTTGAATAATGTTAACTCTGAAATATGGATGACGTTTTCAGAAAGAAAATTAAACAGGATTAAAAATGTGGATTATTATAGATTATCTGAATAAAATTATGCAAATGTTTTCACGCAACCTTGTATATACATTCAAACTGATTACATAGCCAGAAAATAGGAAAAATCAAAAACTCTGGTTTTTGTTGCCTTTGTTGTTGAAGGAGACTTTTCCAGTAATTTCAAACCAAAACTCCCTTAAGAGTCAAAGTAAAAAACGTCATAACATTCTAATGCAAGTGTTTTGCTAACTGACTAAAAAGACGTAAACTTTGTCTTAGATTAGAAGGTGCCTTAGAACAAAAGGTGAAATGAAAGAGACAAAGGTTGATGATGCTGTTCGTAATAAAACTTAAAATGGCTGCCAAACACTGACAGGTACCTGAAGGAAAATAAAAATCATGTAGAAAAAAAAAGTGGAATTTTGACTTTACCCAAAAGAACAAATTTTCTTTTGAAGAAGGGCAGAATCATTTTTAGATACTCAGTGTAAAGTTGGCGTTGTTATCTGAATTCTATTCTCACCCTAAAAATAAATAAATAAATAAATAAAAATAAAACTTGTTTAAGATTTTTACTGTACATTCATGTTTTTCTATTTTAGTTTCTGAAATCTTTGTATAGAGTTGAGGTTGCCTGTAGTTATTTGGGCCCCTTTGGGTAAGACAAACAAGTTCAAGAGTTTTGGTAGCTGCAATAAGTATTTTATATATTCACCACCATCAGAAAGGTTTCTAAACTTTTATCTTCTGCCACAGGACAAAATTAAAACCTTGAAAGGCAAACACAACATTATAATGTATCCTACAAGTCTAACATTCAAACAAGACATGCTTAAAGAGAATTCATAATCTCTTGCATAATCAAAGAAGTAAAAACAAAATATAATGTTTGATATTAATTTTTCAGGTATCTTCTTATGTACCATGGAGAAAAAAAGTGGAATTTTTATTTTACAGAAAAGCAAAAAAGATAGCATCCAGCCTTTGGTTTTTGTCTATTTGTTGCAGAGGACACTTTTCCAGAAAATTAAAACAATAACTCCTTCAAGAACCAAAGAAAAAAACTCACTCAAGTCAAGAATCAGTTTTAGAGTGTGTTAATATTTTTGAGGGGTTTAAAGTTCAAAGAAATTATGAGGATTCTTGGAATGATCAGACAACTCAATTCATGAAACAACATTCTATAAGAAGTCCAACAGGAACAGGGGTAAGTTAAAACAGTGAGGTAACTCGAAAGGTGGTAAAAAATTAATAAATTGATAAAAGAAGTTTGGGCTTAGAAATGCCTGTCAAACCTTCCAAAGGTTAATAGACAAAGTTTTCAGAGGTCTGCCATTTATATTTGCATATGTGGATGATGTTTTAATCGCCAGCAGAAACCTTGACCAAAACATTTTTTAATCTCCCCCGAGCCTCACCATTCAGATATAAGGAAGGGAGAAACTCTCATCAGACGAGAGGAGGACCAGCGACAATCTGACATCAAAAGAGGACACGGACAGCTTTGAACATACACACAGATAGAATCCAACAGTTCACACAACATGCAGAATCACGTATCAGTAAACATTCTTTCACCCTCTCTTTCTCTCATCTCGCTCGCTACACATCGTCCTACCTTTCCCTCTCACATTCCCAGTTCCTTTCTTTCTTTCTCTATTTTTTGTACAGCTTTACGGACAATTTCATTTTTGTACAAAAAAATAATTGTTTTATTTTTTTTACGAAAATAAACAAAAGTTTATTTTACTTTATTTGTAGTGCATTTTTCTTTTTATTATTTGTTTGAGGGACTTCTTAGCACCCTCTACAGAAGACATTTTGCTTTGATTGATGGGTTCACATTTCGGAGAAATATGGAAAAAGATTAAAAAATGTCACAGATGTTGAAGTTGGATTTTAGAGAATATCCAAATTCTCTTTTAAATGACATAAAAATGTGATTTAGGTTTCTTGAGAAATCTTTTTCTTTTTCTAACATAAAGTAGGTAATTATCAAAAATCTCTTCTCATTTTATTCTCAAATTCATTTAATGTCCTGGCCATTTGTTTTTCCTGCATCGTTTATCATTGCCTGCTTCTGTCTGCTAGGCTCTGACTGTCTGCCTTTTTTTGATTTTTGGGCCTCTTTATTGCTGTCCAATATGATCAAGACAAACTTACATTTTCCTTTCATGAATTATCTGGAGAAAACAATTCACCAGTTTATTATAAAATACTTTTGGGGACAAAAAATTTATCTTATACCCTTTCTTTATCCTTGAAACATTTTCCTATCATGAATTATTTTGAGAAAATAATTCACCAGTTTATTATAAAACACTTTTGGGGACAAAAATTTATCTATAATTTCTTTATCCTTGAAACATTTTCCTACCATGAATTATTTTGAGAAAACAATTCACCAGTTTATTATAAACACTTTTGGGGACAAAAAATTTATCTTATACCCTTTCTTTATCCTTGAAATATTTTCTCTCATCATGAATTATTTTGAGAAAACAATTCACCAGTTTATTATAAAATACTTTTGGGGACAAAAATTTATACCCTTTCTTTATCCTTGAAACATTTTCCTATCATGAATTATTTTGAGAAAACAATTCATCACAGTTTATTTATAAAATACTTTTGGGGACAAAAATTATCTTATACCCTTTCTTTATCCTTGAAACATTTTCCTATCATGAATTATTTTGAGAAAACAATTCACCAGTTTATTATAAAATACTTTTGGGGACAAAAAATTTATCTTATACCCTTTATCCTTGAAACATTTTCCTATCATGAATTATTTTGAGAAAACAATTCACCAGTTTATTATAAAATACTTTTGGGGACAAAAAAATTTATCTTATACCCTTTCTTTATCCTTGAAACATTTTCTTCTATCATGAATTATTTTGAGAAAACAATTCACCAGTTTATTATAAAAATACTCTTTGGGGACAAAAAATTTATCTTATACCCTTTCTTTATCTCCTTGAAACATTTTCCTATCATGAATTATTTTGAGAAAACAATTCACCAGTTTATTATAAAATACTTTTGGGGATGCACTATCTTATACCCTTTCTTTATCCTTGAAACATTTTCTCTCCTATCATGAATTATTTTGAGAAAACAATTCACCAGTTTATTATAAAATACTTTGGGACAAAAAATTTATTCTATACCCTTTATCCTTGAAACATTTTTCCTATCATGAATTATTTTTGAGAAAACAATTCACCAGTTTATTATAAAATACTTTTGGGGACAAAAAATTTATCTTATACCCTTTCTTTATCCTTGAAACATTTTCCTATCATGAATTATTTTGAGAAAACAATTCAAAATAGTTTATTATAAACACTTTTTGGGGACAAAAAATTTATCTTATACCCTTTCTTTATCCTTGAAACATTTTTCTCATCATGAATTATTGAGAAAAACAATTCACCAGTTTATTATAAAATACTTTTGGGGACAAAAAATTTATCTATACCCTTTCTTTATCCTTGAAATATTTTTCTCATCATGAATTATTTTGAGAAAACAATTCACCAGTTTATTATAAAATACTTTTGGGGACAAAAAATTTATCTTTATACCCTTTCTTTATCCTTGAAACATTTTCCTATCATGAATTACTTTGAGAAAAACAATTCACCAGTTTATTATAAAATACTTTTGGGGACAAAAATTTATCTTATACCCTTTCTTTATCCTTGAAATATTTTCCTATCATGAATTATTTTGAGAAAACAATTCACCAGTTTATTATAAAATACTTTTGGGGACAAAAAATTTATCTTATACCCTTTCTTTATCCTTGAAACATTTTTCTATCATGAATTATTTTTTGAGAAAACAATTCACCAGTTTATTGGTAAAATACTTTTAGACAAAAAATTTATCTTATACCCTTTCTTTATCCTTGAAACATTTCATCATGAATTATTTTGAGAAAAACAATTCACTCAGTTGGTTATAAATACTTTCAGACAAAAATTTATCTTATACCCTTTCTTTATCCTTGAACATTTTTCTATCATGAATTATTTTGAGAAACAATTCACCAGTTTATTATAAAATACTTTTGGGGACAAAAATTTATCTTATACCCTTTCTTTATCCTTGAAATATTTTCTCCTATCATGAATTATTTTGAGAAAACACCACCAGTTTATTATAAAATACTTTTGGGGACAAAAAATTTATCTTATACCCTTTCTTTATCCTTCTGAAACATTTTCCTATCATGAATTATTTTGAGAAACAATTCACCAGTTTATTATAAAATACTTTTGGGGACAAAAAATTTATCTTATACCCTTTCTTTATCCTTGAAACATTTTCCTATCATGAATTATTTTGAGAAAACAATTCACCAGTTTATTATAAAATACTTTTTGGGGACAAAAAATTTATCTTATACCCTTTCTTTATCCTTGAAATATTTTTCTCATCATGAATTATTTTGAGAAAACAATTCACCAGTTTATTATAAAATACTTTTGGGGACAAAAAATTTATCTTATACCCTTTCTTTATCCTTGAAACATTTTCCTATCATGAATTATTTTGAGAAAACAATTCACCAGTTTATTATAAAATACTTTTGGGGACAAAAAATTTATCTTATACCCTTTCTTTATCCTTGAAACATTTTCCTATCATGAATTATTTTGAGAAAACAATTCACCAGTTTATTATAAAATACTTTTGGGGACAAAAAAATTTATCTTATACCCTTTCTTTATCCTTGAAACATTTTACTTTTGTAACAAACTCTCTCATTGGGTAAATAATCTAAAGGCAAGGGAAATGCTTAAGATTCTTTCTTGGGTATATAAATATTGTATATCTATCGTGTGTGATGTAGGCTACCTTTTGTTAATGTCATATTCCTCCATAAATGCAAGAGGCTTTGTACAAATTTTGACAGTAAATCAAAAGATAGTGGTTAATATCTGCAAAGTAAATTTTTGTTTAGCTTAATATTTATACAGATATGAAGATTAATTTAGAATTCTACAAATCTACCATCCGCCCATGCATTGAATTTTGCTACCATATCTGGTTGTGTGCTTCTGCTATCCACCTAGGTGTCCTCAACCAAATCCAACAGAGAATCTGTAATGTGATCAATCCCAACCTGGCAGCTAGGATACAGTCATTTTCTCATCGACGCAGTGTGGCTTCCCTGCGTCTCTTCTACAAATACTTTCACAGCTTCTGCTTCAATGAACTTCAATGAATCCTGCTTCAATGAACTTAGCTCACTGGTACCCCCTATATATGAATTTCCTCGAGCCACAAGATTAGCAACTAGGTCCCACCCTTTTACTGTGAAACTGATAAATTGTAAATGAAAATTCTACTCTAGCAGCTTCTTTTCTCGCACTTCCCGCCTGTGGAATTCCCTTCTGCATACTTGTTTTCCTGACAGCTATAATTGCAAAGATTTTAAATGTGAAGTCAATAGTCATCTCCTATCTCACTAACTTACATCCTTTCTCTCATGCTTTTTTCTCTGTCCACCCAACTCTCATCAGTATTCTCTTCCTTCTTATGCCCTCTTCCTGACACCCCTGTAACCTGACACTCTTTCTCCTTCTATGTAACCCCCTGCACAACAGTGGCAACAAAACGCCTTGCTTGAGGTGATACGATTATTAAAAAAAAATTTTTTATACTATTATAATGTAGATATAAATGGGGGATCAATTCTACATTATAAACAATATATCAACTGATCCCTCACTTTAAGGCCACAGTCACCCTTCACTTACCCACTTCCTGACACCCTCTATATAACCTGTCACTCTTTCTCATAACATTCCTTTTATGTAACCCCCTGCACAACAGTGGCAATAAAATGCCTTGCTTGGGGTGATACGATTATTAAAAAAAAAATTTCTATGCTATTATAATGTGGATATAAAGTGGGGGATTAATTCTACATTACAATCAATATATAAACTGATCCCTCACTTTATGGCCACATTCATCTTTCACTTACTCACTTCCTAACACCCCCTATATAACCTGTCATTCTTTCTCATAACTTTCCTCCTATGTAACCCCCTGCACAACAGTGGCAGTAAAATGCCTTGATTTGGATCACACAATTATAAAAGAAAAAAAATTTTTAACTGTTCAAGGATGGAAGTCCTTATACGCATGAAAATAATCTTGGTGTAAACGTAATAATAAATGGTTAGAGCTTATTTATATCACATTTGCAGGTGATATACTTCGAATGACATGAGGTATGTATAAAATTTATACTTGTATGTGAGCTAATGTCATGCTTAATGTGAGCCCTGAATATTTTTCTCTAATTTTCAGTCCTTCCAGAAAAAAATTACCTATGTATAGTGCAACCAGTCACCAAAAATGATTTTTAACTACTTCAAAAAAGTAACTGTATATAGTGTGATATACACGTGCATTGAAACAAGAAGTCGGAGAGACAAGTTCAAATTCCAGTTTAATTTATTCTACTCATTTACACACAAATATTCTTTGGAAAGGTATTAATCCATCTCTTCTCCTTCCAGGTATGGGTTAAATAACAGGACAGATTGGGTTCTGCTATAGAATCTGTCCTGCTATTTAAATACAGTGTCAATCACTATCTACTGTCCTTCTGATTACTCTTTCCTCTTCCTGCTCATTATTAATGTTTCTGTACCTAATTCTTCCCCACCCTGTAACCCATTGTGTCTTAGTGGCTTTACTACCTTCCATGAGGTGATACAGATTAAAACAAAAATTTAAATGCAATGTCAATCACTATCTACTGTCCTTCTGATTACTCTTTCCTCTTCCTGCTCATTATTAATGTTTTTGTTCCTAATTCTTCCCCACCCTGTAACCCCTTGCATCTTAGTGGCTTTACTGCCTTGCAAGGGATGATAGAAATTAAAACAAAAATTTAAATGCAATGTCAATCACTATCAACTGTCCTCCTGATTACTCTTTTCTCTTCCTGCTCATTATTAATGTTTCGGTTCCTAATTCTTCCCCACCCTGTAACCCCTTGTGTCTTAGTGGCTTTACTGCCTTGTATGTGATCATAATGATTATGTTATTGAGCACATTAATGAGCAAACCTTTTTAATTTAATTGCAATAGAAGATAAAATCATGTTTCTATCAAATCCTTAGATAGGTTTGGTAAATTAATTGCTTCACACACATACTTGAAATCTGACAAGACACGTTCTTGTCTAAAAATACTAGTCAAAACACTGACATTTTGTTAATAAAAAATTGAAAAGTCATTTAATTGAAATAGTCACTTTTGAGAAAAACATGTTTTCCAAGTTTGTTGGCCTTTTTTTTTCTTTTCTGTAATTAAGGGTAAATTACTCGGATTCATCTGTCTGTCAACTAATTTTAATGGTTTACAGTAAAGATACGATTAAAGTGTGTGTTAAATTAATACATAAACACTGAACTTACAAGATTTTGAATAAACTAATTTTTAAAATACTTCTAATGACATTTTGACCAGTAATTAAGGATAATTACAAATGAGGAAAATTTAAATAAATAAAAACATATATTTATATTTAATTTATATATATTAAAGTGTGCTTGTATATATTATTAAAGTGTGTGTTAAATCAATGCATAAGCCTTGAGCTTACTGGGTTGTGTTTATACATGATGTTCAATAATACAGCCATACTTATAGTGCAAGTCAGATCCAGAACGATAGCCGTGTTTCAAAATTCTTGAGTTTCATGAATTTTGGGAGAAATCTTAACACATTTTGAAAATTCTTGTAATAACATTTTGACCGCTACTTCACATTGCTGGGAATTTAAACAAATAAAAAGTATATTTTTTATCTGTTGAGATCCAAAATCTTCCTTATGGATATAAAAACAGAAAAATACCATTTCTAAAGGCTCACAACAATTTTGGAGACCATTTTATTTAGCATGTGTGCACACACACTGCACATGCGCACACACACACACACACACACACACATAAAATAGAAGAGAAACAGCCAGCAGCTGCTAAGTCATTGTCCAAACGCATGAGAAGGAATTAACCAGAAAATATTAAATAAACAAAGAGGAAACTAAAATTTCTGATAAAGTCATGATTAAGCTAATGTTGAAATTTTGTGAAACAAAATCATTACTTTTCTATTCTGTCATATGTGATACAGGCCTTGGGTGATCATGTCTCGAAAGAGACATGACTGACTGGGCAGAAGTTTATTCCGCAGTTGGTTGCCATTACTTTCTGCAGTAGACTGGTTGCCAGCCAAGGCTATAGAACCCAATCTATTCTGCCATTTAACTCATAGATGGAGGGAGAAGAGATAGATTTTATAACATTATTATATTAAGTATAATTAGTGGGGGATCAGTTTATTACTTCATTACAATAGAAAACCGATCCCTCACTTTATGCCCAGTAGCAGTTTTAATTATGTTTGAACTATTATATTCAGTCATTTAAGTGCCATATGTGATACATGCTTTGGGTGATCATGTCTCTTTCAAGACATGACTGACTGGAAAGAAGATTATCCTGTTGCTATTACTTTCTGAGGTAGACTGGTTGCCAGCCACGGCTATAGAACCCAATCCATCCTGTTATTTGACTCATAGCTAGAGGAGGAAGAGATGTATTATATTATTAAGTAATATTTAGTGGGGGGTTTGTTTATTACTTTATAACAATAGAAAACCGATCCCCCAATTCATGCCCAGCAGAATTTGAATTGTTTCCAACTATTATATTCAGTCAGTCAGTTAAATACCATATGTAATTAATGCTTTGTGCGATCATGTCTTGAAAGAGACGTGAGTTAGTGTGCAGAAGATTATCCCACAGTAGATTGTCATTGCTTTCTGCTGACCAAGGCTATAGAACCAAATCTGTCCTATTATTTAACCCATAACTGGAGGGAAGAGATGGACTGACACATTTCCCAATCTGTTCTGCCATTTAACTCATAGCTGGAAGGAGAAGAGAGAGATTATATTACATTATTATATTAAGTATAATTAGTGGGGGATCAATTTATTACTTCATAACATTAGAAAACTGATCCCTCCCTTTATGCCCAGTAGAAGTTTTAGACTGTTAATTAGCCTTATTACTGTTAATTTGCCTTATAACTGTTAATTAGCCTTATTACTGTTAATTTGCCTTATAACTGTTAATTTGCCTTATTACTGTTAATTTGCCTTATAACTGTTGTTTTGCCTTATTACTGTTAATTTGCCTTATTACTGTTAATTAGCCTTATTACTGTTAATTTGCCTTATAACTGTTAATTTGCCTTATAACTGTTAATTAGCCATATTACTGTTAATTTGCCTTATAACTGTTGTTTTGCCTTATTACTGTTAATTTGCCTTATTACTGTTAATTAGCCTTATTACTGTTAATTTGCCTTACAACTGTTAATTTGCCTTATTACTGTTAATTTGCCATATTACTGTTGCTTTGCTTTATAACTGTTAATTTGCCTTATAACTGTTAATTTTCCTTATTACTGTTAATTTGCCTTATAACTGTTAATTTGCCTTATAACTGTTGTTTTGCCTTATTACTGTTAATTAGCCTTATAACTGTTAATTAGCCTTATTACTCTTAATTTGCCTCATAACTGTTAATTAGCCTTATTACTGTTAATTTGCCTTATAACTGTTAATTAGCCATATTACTGTTAATTTGCCTTATAACTGTTGTTTTGCCTTATTACTGTTAATTTGCCTTATCACTGTTAATTAGCCTTATTACTGTTAATTTGCCTTACAACTGTTAATTTGCCTTATTACTGTTAATTTGCCATATTACTGTTGCTTTGCTTTATAACTGTTAATTTGCCTTATAACTGTTAATTTTCCTTATTACTGTTAATTTGCCTTATAACTGTTGTTTTGCCTTATTACTGTTAATTTGCCTTATAACTGTTAATTAGCCTTATTACTCTTAATTTGCCTCATAACTGTTAATTAGCCTTATTACTGTTAATTTGCCTTATAACTGTTGTTTTGCCTTATTAACTTTTGCCTAATTTGCCTTATAACTGTTAATTAGCATTATTACTGCTAATTTGCCTTATTACTTTTGCTTTGCCTTATTATTGTTAATTTGTTTTGCATATATCGTTTGCTTGCTTTATATTTTTTATACCATTTTCTTTTCTTTTCTTGTTCGTTTTATTGCTTATTAAAAATTTTGTCATTTCTGTTTGTCAGACCATTCTGTTATTTACTTAGCATATAAGCCTGGTTATTCTCTCCACATTCCATAAATATACTTTTTAGGATTATCGGTATTATCATATGACACCATTTTATTATTAAAATTAACTTTCTTGAGAAAATCTATGATATTACAAAGACATTTTCTTTTTTTATAATCGTTTCATGCCAAGAAAGGCAAGACTGCCACTGGTGCACATGGGGGTTACAGTGGGAGAAAAGAAAAGCAAGGTACAAGGGATGTCAAAAGAATAAGAAGAGAAAGATGGAAATCAAAGCGATGGAAGAAGGCAGTTGACATTGCATTTAAATTATTGGAAATTGTAGCTATCAAGGAAGCAAGTATACGTAAGAAAGTTCCACGGGTGGGAAGAAAAGAAAGTTCCACGGGTGGGAAGAAAAGAAAGTTCCACGGGTGGGAAGAAAAGAAAGTTCCACGGGTGGGAAGAAAAGAAAGTTCCACGGGTGGGAAGAAAAGAAAGTTCCACAGGTGGGAAGAAAAGAAAGTTCCACGGGTGGGAAGAAAAGAAGCTGTTAGAGTAGACATGGTGGTTACATTTGATTGTTTTAAGGGCAGGATCCAGATACCAGTCTAGTAGTATGAGTAAATTCATCTGGTCAGGGTAAGAGAGAAAGAAGCTCCTCAGAGTAGAAACCATGAAAGTACAGGGTATCCATAAAGTTCATGTGCATTTTAAAATATTTATAAATTGATTCGTATTTGCAATAGAAATAATTTGTAAAAAGAATTAGAAAAAAATTAAATCGATATTTTTTAAGGTTTTATTGAAATTTTATTTAAGTTTCCACGTGTCCTTCATCATTAGCAATACAAACGGTAATACGATTTTGCAGTTCACGGAAAAAATTTGCCAAAATGATTTACAGTAATGCCTGAAATCACATTAGTTATTTTAGCTTTCAAATCTTCTAATGAAGTTGGTTTGGTTGCACACACAATTGTTTTCACATGTCAAAATAAAAAAAATCTAATGGAGTCAAATCTGGTGAACGTGGAGGCCAATAAAATGGTCCCCACCCCCTTCCGATCCATCTGTTCGGAAATTCTTGATTTAGAAACTGTCTAACATGCAGAGAAAAATGACAAGAAGCTCAATCTTATTAAAATATTAAACTTTATAACATTTTTTACAGATTATTTCTATCACAAATACAAATAAAGTTGTAAATTTTTTTTCAGTACACACAGACATTTATGAACACTCTGTATTTGTAGAAAAGAAAGAGGGAAGCCACATTTTATCAGTGAGGAAGTCAAGCTGCTAAATGAGTATCAGTTATGTTACAGATCCTGTTTTGAATTTTGTCAAGAACCCCAAGATGAATAGCAGGAGTACCCAATCAGATATCGCAAAAGTACTAAATAAACAGACAAATGGTAGATTTATAAATGCGTAAAATAGATTCTGATAAGAGAAACTTTCTTGCCTGACATAGTGACCCAACCTTATTAGCAGTAGATGTAACTATTGATTTGATGTAGTCGTTCCACTTGGGGGTCAATTGAATTGAGAAAGTGAGGGCAAGGTAAGAAAGTTAATTTTAATGTTTTGATATATTTCGTTTTTAACATAGACATATCTGAAGACTTTTCTTTGATTCTGTCTTTCACTGAAATTTATTTTGAAATACTTTTGTTTTTCACAAATTAATTTCATTTTTTTTAATTATATTTTGGTTCAAATCAACAAATATATCAATGAAATTAAATTAACATTGGGAATTTAATGCAAGAAAAAATTTAATTAAATCCAGTAAAATTATTCCTTTTTTCAGTTGTGTTCAATCATTTTGTTTAAACAATCATGAAACATCCTGTAGATAGATAGATAGATAGATAGATAGATAGATTTAAAAAGGCTGTGATAGATAGATAGATAGATAGATAGATAGATAGATAGATTTAAAAAGGCTGTGATAGATAGATAGATAGATAGATAGATAGATAGATAGATAGATAGATAGATATGGAAAGACTGAGATAGATAGATAGATAGATAGATAGATAGATAGATTTAAAAAGGCTGTGATAGATAGATAGATAGATAGATAGATAGATATAAACAAACTATAATAGATAGATAGATAGATAGATAGATAGATAGATTTAAAAAGGCTGTGATATATATATATATAGATAGATAGATAGATAGATAGATAGATATGGAAAGACTGAGATAGATAGATAGATAGATAGATAGATAGATAGATAGATAGATAGATAGATAGAGAGATAGATTGATTTAAAAAGGCTGTGATAGATAGATAGATAGATAGATAGATAGATAGATAGATAGATAGATAGTGAAGGGACATTATTTTTAATTTCACCCTATTCACACACATGTACACACACACACACACGCACATAGATAGATAGATAGACAGATAGATAGATAGATAGATAGATAGATAGTGAAGGACATTATTTTTAATTTCACCCTATTCACACACATGTACACACACACACACACATAGATAGATAGATAGATAGATAGATAGATAGATAGATAGATAGATATGGACAGAATGAGATAGATAGATACGAACAGACTGAGATAGATAGATAGATAGATAGATAGATAGATAGATATGAACAGACTGAGATAGATAGATAGATAGATAGATAGATAGATAGATAGATAGATAGTAATAAGCTTTGAATTAATGAAGAGATATATAATTATCTGTGAATAATATTAATATTCTCAAGAGATTCAGGCCAAAAAGGTGTACAATTAAATCATTGGATCAAACGAAAATATATTTTCTAATTTTCTGAGCCTCATTGTGAAATAAAAATGTTTATCTATCCTGAAGTCTTTTCCAAGAGTATGGTTGTACTTAACTTGTGGCTCTGTTATGTTGAAAGTGGGTACTGGGAGTTTTAATTCATCCGGGAGATGGTGAATATAGGGAGGTGATGGTTTTTATCAATTTTTTTTTTTAAATATTGTCTTTGAAAGGAAACTTCTGAAAGGTATCTAAAGATATGCAAAGGTGCCAAGCTTCATTGTTTTTCCAATTTCCTGTATGGCTAAATGTGGTTTCAATTCAATTACGAGGCTTTTTACTAAGCAAAGAAACCACCTGAAAATTACAAAACAAATTGCACGATTGCTTATAAGCAGCATAGAACCAAGAGGACAAGCTCAACCAGCAAACAACAAAGTCAACCATCGCATTGAAAACATTATAAGCTATCGAAAGAAACCTAGAGGAAGAGCTTACCAGGAACAACCAACGTCAACCATTGTAATGAAAACATTACAAGCTATCAAAATAAAATCTATGGGAATAGACTAACCAGTAAGCACCAAAATCAACCATTGTATTAAAAATATTGATATAAGATGTCAAATGAACCTTGAGTAAGTGCCTTAGCCAACAACAACCAAATTCAACCATCCAATAGAAAACATCATGATAAGCTATCAAATTAACCGAGAGTAAGAACCTTAGGCAGTAAGCACCAAAGTTAACCATAGCATTGAAAACATTGATATAAGCTGTCAAATGAACCTTGAGTAAGTGCCTTAGCCAACAACAACCAAATTCAACCATCCAATAGAAAACATCATGATAAGCTATCAAATTAACCGAGAGTAAGAACCTTAGGCAGTAAGCACCAAAGTTAACCATAGCATTGAAAACATTGATATAAGCTGTCAAATGAACCTTGAGTAAGTGCCTTAGCCAACAACAACCAAATTCAACCATCCAATAGAAAACATCATGATAAGCTATCAAATAAACCAAGAGTAAGAACCTTAGGCAGTAAGCACCCATAAAAAACATTGCGATAAGCTATCAAATAAACCTTATCCAGTAACCACCAAAGTCAACTATCGCACTTGTAAACATTGAGATAAGCTATCAAATGAATCTAAAGTAATAGCCTTAGGTCATTAAGCACTAAAGTCAACCATCATATTGAAAATTTTGACCTATCAAATGATTCTAGTATAAGGGTCTAACTAGTATGCATCAAATTTAATCATTGCATTGAAAACATTGAGAAAAAGAACAGTGGCTTGCAAAAGTCTACACCCACTTTGAAAATGTATATATTTTGTATAATTTAATAGGGAACAACACACTTTTTCAATTCCAATGATTGTTAAATAATAAGCAGATCCGTCAAACATTCCTTTGATATAAAAATTACATCTTAAAATATTTCACACTGATTCTTAAAATCATATAACTTAGAAAAATGTCTGAGATATTATGCAATTTAAATTTTCATATGTTTCCTCTGTTTCAAATGATCTGTTTTTTCCATATTAAAAACATTACCTTTGTTTTAATAAACATTATGAATAATGGAAGATATCTTTCTGCAAAATTTTGATGCGTAGATATTATTCGGATGTGTGGACTGAGAAATTGGTGATCCAAGTTCAAATTTCAGTTGAATTCATTGCATTCACTTACACACAAATATCCTTGGGAAAGGTATTAATCCATCAATTCTTCCTCCAGCTATGGGTTAAATAACAAAACAGATTTGGTTCTATAGCTTTGGTCAGCAACCAGTCTACCACAGAAAGTAATGGCAACCTACTGTGGAAAAATCATCTGCCCAGTCAGTCGTGTCTTTTTCGAGACATGATTGCTCAAGTGTGTATACTGTATGGCACTTAAATGACTGAGATATTATGCAATTTAAAAGTATCTTCTCTCTGTCAAATTGATAAATTAAAATATTCGATAAGTAGGCTGCAGGAAATTCAAACATTTTTTTACCAAGCAATCTCCAGTATTTTCCTTGTTTTTGGCTGTAAAATTGACGTTCTGTGAAAACTGTCAGGGATTTTCTACAATCTCACTTGCTAGTTTCGTATACTGAATGCCATGTTATGAATACATTCTATCATTTCTGATGTCTTGCAACAGAGATTTATTCAATTTTACATCACCTGAATGAGATACAGTGGGTTTCTTTCTTTCTTTAACAGGTAAAAGGGAAATCCTTGCTTTCAACGCGATTTCATGCGAGTTCATTCCATCTTTACACCGAAGATAACAATATGCCACCTTTTGAAATCTCACAATTCCTGTGTCTGTCAATGCTTTGGACAGTCATTTCTCTTGCATTTCTATAGTAAATTAAGTAACTGTCAATGAATACAACTTAATTAATGTCAAATATGATTGAAATCATTTAGTTTATTTTCTGATGCTGTGTATCTGTTGTGGTAAGCTATAATTAGCTAGATGTATTCATCACTTTACTCTAAAAGTTCAATTACATCCTGTAGAGGCCTCGGATAGCCTTCAACGAACTTGCTGCAGTGGTCTGCTGACAGATTTTGCCATTCCTCATGGCAGAACTTCTTAAGGTATGTCAGATTGGATGGGGAACGTCAGTGCGCAGATCCTGCCATTGGGGGATAACAGAATCAAACAAGTCCAAGAATTTAAGTACCTAGGAAGTGTTCTAACAGGAGATGGAAAGTGCGACACGGAGATCCGAAGGCGAATTGGCATGGCAAAGGACGCGTTCCAGAAGATGAGCAAAATACTAACACACAGGAAGATCTCAATAGAAACAAAGAAAAGAGTGCTAGACTGCTACGTGATGTCAGTTCTTCAATACGGCTGTGAATGCTGGACAATATCATCGAAAATGAGGACAAAACTGGAAGCGGCCGAAATGTGGTTCTACAGAAGGATGCTACGGATCTCGTGGACTAAGCGTACAAGCAACGACGAAGTGTTGGAAAGAATGGCAACGAAGAGGAAATTGATGCTGAGCATCAGGAAGAGACAACTGAAGTTCCTGGGACATGCAATGAGGAAGGAGAGCCTGGAGAACCTGATACTGACTGGTCAGATAGAAGGAAGGAGAGACAGAGGAAGGCAGCGGATAACATATTTGCAGGGTCTGATCAGGTGGATGACGGAACGGGGGTTGCCAGGAGCAACAGGAGCAAACATACTAAGAGCCACAAGGGATAGGGAGTGGAGATCCATGATCGCCTACGTCCTGAAGGGACAGGGCACATAGAAGAAGAAGAAGACTGGCTGGGCTTCTCCAAAACTGATTTTCTCGCTAGCAAACCAAGCCTTAGTGCTTTTTGACGCATGCTTGCGGTCATTATCTTGTTGAAACTTTGATGTACATGCACTGCACACACACACATACACACGCACACACACACACACACACACACACAGAGCAAGCCAGCAGATGCTGACTAAGGCTATGCACACACACACAACAGAAGGAATTAACTAGCAATCACTTATTAAGCCTTTGTCTGAAAACTCACAAACACATTAGGCCAACCATCATAAAATAAGTCAGTCCACATATTTCACACTTAATTACTTTATAAAACAAACTTCACTGCAAAGAAAATAAAACATTTTATTGCTATTGCATATTTATGAAGAGAATATATAAATGGTATTTTGACACACTTTCTGCTTTTATTTTTCCTTCAGAAAATAACATTTTTCATGTTTCATTTAAAAGATTTGTTTTTGTTGTTGTTGTTAAAAGTTTAGAATCAATTATTTGAATATCAACGTAAACCTGGGTAGACAGATCTCCACACCTACATTGATAAATAAAAATAAAAAATTCATACATTAAAATATCAAATTAACATTAAGTGAAAAATTGTTACATTAACTTTAAAGGAATAATGTTCCATAAACCTCCAAATGACGATAAAAAAATTCCAAAATTATATTTTTTCTTGAATTTCACACACAAAAAAATAATTTCTTTTCAATAAACATATGAAAATATATAACAGTGCTTCCCAAACGTTTTTCTGTCATTTCCCCCTACACCCAGTTCAACTATCCAGATTTCCCTCTTCATGTGTATGCGAGAAAGAGCAGTTAAAACACACTAAGACTATTTACTAATTTATTTTTCAAATGTACAAATATACTGATAAACTTATAGTTACAGAGTAAAGTGGATAGAGAGCGGTTAGTAACAACTAAGCATAGCCAGAGAGAGTGGTTAGTAACAAATAAAAGAACTTTTGTTTGCTCTTCTACTTCAGAAATAAATTAGTGAGAAGGCTGATGCTGCTTCTTGTGCACCGGTGTATCAATATCAGGGTTAGTTTTGGTAAGTGTGCAATGTATGTGATTTTTTTATTTGGTAGGTAGTACAATTATTTCCCCCCTGGTAGCTTCAAATTTCTCCACAGGGAGAAATTTTTCCCAGTTTGTCAATCGCTGATATATAAAGTCCAAAGGAAATAAAATAAATTAATATTTTACTTGTTTCAGTTATTTAAACTGAAGTTATTCCAAATGAAAAAGGATTCAGACCAGAAAAATCTTCCTGGCCCTACACAGTGAACGACTTTCCCTGAATTTCTTTAGTCAAATTTTTATCACATATTGAACACTTCAGGCCAAGTCACTGAAGCCAACTTATACTTTTACTAGCAGTAGAGCCCGGCGTTGCTCGGGTGTAATGAAAGCTTTAAAACTAATCCATGGTCCTGGAGCTCAGACACTTTGGACGTCGGCACGAAAGACTAAAAAGCAATAGTTGTTTCCAGTTAAAGCGAAACTGTAGACTGAAAGAAAAATGAATGGATGTAAGTCAAATTTTGATTTCCTGGTATCGATATCAAATAAGTTTTTTTCGTCGTAAACTGAATTTTGAAGGCTAAATAAGTCCTCCGATTAAATGGTATCATGGCTGAGACTAAGAACTACAATTATACCTACTTAGAGCCAAATCCGAAGCAAAAACTAAAATAAAAGGGCTGAAAAAAATATAGACATACAGACAGATAAACAGACACACACACAAACATCTTGCCTTTTATATATATATATATATTATCGATTTTCTGCACTATTGTAAGAACTGCAACCTTGAAACTTCTGAATATCATTTCTTATGTCTTTGTCTATGAGTGTATCAAATTTGATTAAAATCGAACCACTCCTTGTATAACCCGATTTTTTTCGATTATCGATTTTTGATATTTATATGGGGAACCTCGACACAAAACCTAGCTAAGAACGCTCGCAGATGCTTATGTGTAAATTTTCAAGAAAATCGGTTCAGCCTTATGTGTAAATTTTCAAGAAAATCGGTTCAGCCGTTTTGGAGTCTATAGGTAACAGACTCCCACACACACACACACATGCACACACACACAAGTACAGAAAAATTCCATTTATAAGTTTAGATCCACAGGGCAAAATGACATTTAGGACATCAGTTTATGAAGTTTTGCAATTATAACCCTAATGTCTCAGTAATATATTTTAGCAGAGCTCATATTACAATCTTAGTGTCTGTAATTGGTTTTCTCTAGGATTCCATATTACTGGTTTCTATATTGTATTCATTTCTATACTTGGCTGGCTTAGGAGGTTTTTGTGGCCCAGCATATGAAAAACTTAGAGAATGCATGGTTATGAAGTAATAAACTTTTGACCAGTCAGTCATGTCTCTTTCAAGACATGATCATCCAAAGCGTGTATCACATATGGCACTTAACTGACTGACTGAATATAATAGTTGGAAACATAATTAAAATTTCTACTGGGCATAAAATGGAGGATCGGTTTTTCTATTGTTATTAAGTAATAAACTGATCACCCACTAATTATACTTAACATAATAATGTAATATAATCTATCACTTCTCCCTCCAGCTAGGAGTTAAATGGCAGAACAGATTGGGTTCTATAGCCTTGGCTGGCAACCAGTCTACTGCAGAAAGTAATGGCAACCTACTAGTGATAATCTTCTGTCCAGTCAGTCATATCTCTTTTGAGACATGATCACCCAACGCGTGTATCACGTATGGCACTTAACTGACTGAATGAATATAATAGTTGGAAACATAATTAAAACTTCTACTTGGAATAAAGTGGGGGGATTGATACTTCTACTTGGTATAAAGTGGGGGGATTGATACTTCTACTTGGTATAAAGTGGGGGGATTGATATTCTAATTGTTATGAAGTAATATACTGATCCCCCACTAATTATGCTTAATAATGTAATATAATCTATCTCTTCTCCCTCCCGCTATGAGTTAAATAACAGGATGGATTGGGTTCTATAGCCTTGGTCGGCAACCAGTCTACCGCAGAAAGTAATGGCAACCTACTTCTGGATAATCTTCTTCCCAGTCAGTCATGTCTCTTTTGAGACATGATCGCCCCAAGCGTGTATCACATATGGCACTTAACTGATTGACTGAATATAATAGCTGGAAACGTAATTAAAAATACTATTGGGTATAAAGTGGGGGATCGGTTTTCTGTTGTCATGAAGTAATAAACTAATCCCCCACTTAATATAATAATGTAATATAATCTATCTTTTCTCCCTCCAGCTAAGAGTTAAATGGAAGGACAGATTGGGTTCTGTAGTCTTGGCTGGCAAACAGTCTACCACAGAAAGCAATGGCAACCTACTGCGGGATAATCTTCTGCCCAGTCAGTCATGTCTCAAAAGAGACATGATTGCCCAAGCATGTATCATGTATGGCACTTAAATGATTGACTGAATATACTAGTTGGAAACATAATTAAAATTTTTACTGGGCATAAAGTGGGGGATCGGTTTTCTATTGTTATGAAGTAATAAACTGGTCCCCCACTAATTATACTTAATATAATAATGTAATCTAAGATAATATTGCAGTCTATCTCTTCTCCCTCCCGCTATGAGTTAAATAACAGGACGGATTGGGTTCTATAGCCTTGGTCGGCAACCAGTCTACCGCAGAAAGTAATGGCAACCTACTCCGGGATAATCTTCTGCCCAGTTAGTCATGTCTCTTTCTAGGCATGATCACCCAAAGCATGTATCACGTATGGCACTTAACTGACTGAATTCAAAAGTAAATTAATTTGTTCATATCACAGGTTGGTGGTGGCATTCTTGTTTTCGTCTGTGCCTGTGCCCATTTTCATGACAGTGAACATGATTATTATAAAACAAACACGGCTGTCAAAATAAAGTCACGATGCATTCATCTGTGAAAGTAAAGCTCTTCTCTTCTAATTTGGCTGAGTATCAAGACTTTCGAGGAGTCGTTTAGCTTCAATCCTTTAATTATCGTCAGAACATTAAAACTCTCTTAGTTAATTGCTTTTGTTGATGTGTGGTCATCAAGTTAGACAAATGATTTGCTATCAAATTGTGTAACCTGCAATTCATTCCAGGTGAAATGTCGTTACATTTGGAAAATAGCATTTCATGTATCACCAAGGATTTACAGTTCGCAACATCATACTCATTAACCGTTATACTGTAGTGCCAAAAGCTAAGCTAAAACTGCGCTTATCGAACCGCTTAAAAGAGACCAGACTCTGAGTACAAGACTAAGATTATATTACATTATTATATTAAGTATAATTAGTGGGGGATCAGTTTATTAATTCATAACAATAGAAAACCGATCCCCAACTTTATGCCCTGTAAAAGTTTTAATGATGTTTCCAACTATTATATTTAATCAGTCATTTAAGGGCCATTCATGATACACACTTCGAGCAATCATGTCTCAAAAGAGACATGACTGAATGGGCAGGAGATTATCCCAAAGAAGGTTGCCATTACTTTGTGCGGTAGATTGGTTGCCAGCCAAAGCTATAGAATCAAATCTGTCCTGCCATTTAACTCATAGCTGGAGGGAGAAGAGATAGACTGCAATATTATCTTAGATTACATTATTATATTAAGTATAATTAGTGGGGGACCAGTTTATTACTTCATAACAATAGAAAACCGATCCCCCACTTTATGCCCAGTAAAAATTTTAATTATGTTTCCAACTATTATATTCAGTCAATCATTTAAGTGCCATGCATGATACATGCTTGGGTAATCATGTCTCTTTTGAGACATGACTGACTGGGCAGAAGATTATCCCGCAGTAGGTTGCCATTGCTTTCTGTGGTAGACTGTTTGCCAGCCAAGACTACAGAACACAATCTGTCCTTCCATTTAACTCTTAGCTGGAGGGAGAAAATATAGATTATATTACATTATTATATTAAGTGGGGGATTAGTTTATTACTTCATAACAACAAAAAACCGATCCCCCACTTTATAACCAATAGTATTTTTAATTATGTTTCCAGCTATTATATTCAGTCAATCAGTTAAATGCCATACGTGATACACGCTTGGGGCGATCATGTCTCGAAAGAGACATGACTGACTGGGAAGAAGATTATCCAGAAATAGGTTGCCATTGCTTTCTGCGGGAGAGTGGTTGCCAGCCAAGGCTATAGAACCCAATCTGTCCTATTATTTAACACATAACTGGAGGGAAAAGATGGATTAATACCTTTCCCAAGAGTATTTGTGCATAAGTGAATGCAATGAATTCAACTGGAATTTGAACTCGGCTCCCTGATTTCTCGTTCCGAGCCGTTATCCACTGCACCACAAACACACAACTTAATTCACATTGATTAAAAAAAATGAAAAGAAAGATGAAAATGTCACAATTTTTATGAGCCTCACTACTGTGGCCTTTTTGGTATGCTCTATAATGAAAAACATCAAAACTGTATTAGCATATACAGCCGATACAAGTACGCAGGGATGATTTTCAGGGACCAATTGAATCTGGACTGACCAAAAGCCCCACGATCTTCACTGGATGAACAAATGGTAGTTTCAAAAACATCCCTCCTCCCTAAATTTATAGGTAAATGCAAATGAATGCAGGGATTTCTTTTTGTCATATGGGAGACAATTCCTGCAGTTTTTCTATACCTGTGACAATATTTTTAAAAAAAGTTTTTTTTTAATCATTTTAGCCCAAGTAAGCCACTAGCGGGGTGTGCGTTGTCATACAATGGATATCGACTCGGAACGAGAAACCGGGTGAGCCGAGTTCGAATTCCAGCTGAATCCATTGTATTCACTTACACACAAATACCCTTGGGAAAGGTATTAATCCATCTCTTCCTTCCAGTTATGGGTTAAATAGCAGGACAGATTGGGTTCTATAGCCTTGGTCGGCAACCAGTCTATCGCAGAAAGCAATGGCAACCTACTGTGGGATAATCTTCTGCCCAGTCAGTCATGTCTCTTTCGAGCCATGATCGCCCAAGCGTGTATCACGTAAGGCACTTAACTGATTGACTGAAGCCACTAGGTGAATTAGGAAAGGTATTAAGCCGTCTCTTCCCTCAATGGCAACCGACTGCGGGATAATCTTTTTCCCAGTCAGTCATGTCACTTTTGAGACATGATCGCCCAAAGCGCGTATCACATATGGCACTTAACTGACTGACTGAATATGATAGTTGGAAACATGATTAAGGCTTCTACTGGGCATAAAGTTGGGAATCAGTTTTATATTGTTATGAAGTAATAAACTGATCCCCCACTTATACCTAATAAAATGTAATTATATGAGAAAAGAACAGGAATTAAGAAGACAAATGATAACAACTGATATTTTATTTAAAGAAAAAATGTTGAGGGCAATAGGTGATTTTTTGCTTTCTGGTTTATCACTAAATATTTTTAGTGGATAATCATATTTGGGTAGACGTTCCACTTATTTATTAAGCAGTATATATATATATATATATATATATATATAGGATAAAAATCCTATATCATCCAACAATTACCCAAAATGCAAAAACGTAAAATTGCACACCAGCAAAAGTAGATTTAAACGACTAAAAACATTTTGGAAAACATTTTGGAAAACCCAGACCAAAGCAAATTTCACAAGTCAGTGTAAAATGCAAAATTCTGGATCCTAATTGGATAGAAAATCAAAAATTTATAAATTACGTTTTTTTCACACCAAGAAGTGAATTCTTCCCTATTTAAACCACGCTTGTCGACTGCTCAAAGACTGTCAGAAGTGTAGCGGTATCTGATAGCATCTCACAATGTAAGGAAGAAACTTCAAGCTGACTCGGTCATGTCTCATCGACCTTTTCTTCCAATTTTCTTTGCTTCTTTTTCACTACATGCCTCTAAATTCTACTCCATCAGCTTCTTTTCTCGCACTTCCCACCTGTGAAATTCTCTTCCGTTCACTTGCTTTCCCAACAGCTTCAATCTTCAAGAATTGTAAAGTTAACAGTCATCTCCTATCTCACTAACTTGCATCCTCTCTCTCATACTTCTTTCTGTGTCCACCCCCCACTCATCAGTATTCTCATCCTTCTCTTACGCACTTCCTGACACCCCTATAACCTGTCATTCTTTCTTATAACATTCCTCCTACATAACCCCCTGCTCAACAGTGGCAGTAAAATGCCTTGCTTGGGGTGATATGATTACAAAAAAAACAAACTTTTATACAATTATGCTGTGGATATAAAATGGGGGATTAATTCTGCATTACAACTAATAAATAAATTGATCCCCCACTTTATGGTCAATATTATTTTTCTCTTATCCACTTCCCGACACCCCCGATATAACCTGTCACTCTTTCTCATAACTTTCCTCCTATGTAACCCTCTGCACAACAGTGGCAGTAAAATGCTTTGCTTGGGGCGATATGATTATTAAAAAAAAATTTCTATGGTATTATAATGTGGATATAAAGTGGGGGATCAATTCTACATTACAACAATATATAAATTGATCCCCTACTTTAGGGTCATTGTCATCTTTCTCTTATCCACTTCCCGACACCCCCTATATAACCTGTCACTCATAACATTCCTCCTATGTGACCCCCTGCTCAACAGTGGCAGTAAAATGCCTTTCTTGGGGGCGACATGATTATAAACAAAAATATTTTTAGTACATACTTGCATTTAAGTAGACGTTATGTTAATTATCAAACAGTATTCTTGGCAAGGCTCTGTTTATTTATTATCAACAATGCTGCTCTGTGGCCAAGTCAGTTAAGACAGGTTGGATATAATGACGGCTTCCCTTTGTTTAGAAGGATGTAAATTTCAATTCACATTCTTCTTTGTGTTGCATCGTGGAATGAAGAGATACACAGTGAAATGTAGATAAACTTTATTAACAGAGTGGTACAACCAAGATGTATATGCAATATTTACACTCTCTCGCAGTAGTAGGTGTTACTTCCTGAAGTACATGAAGATGACAACACCCATGCTAAACGCACATTGTCTTTTATACATCCATGCAACCGGATGTCACATGGTACGAGACACGACACAACACTATCTATCTATCTATCTATCTATCTATCTATCTATCTATCTCATTCTCTTCATATCTATCTATCTATTTGTTGTATCATGGAATGAAGAGATACACAGAGAAATGTAGCGAAACTACTTTATTAACAGAGTGGTACAACCAAGAGGTATATAATATTGACAGTCTCTCGATGTAGTAGATGTTACTTCCTGAAGTCCATGAAAATGACAACCCCCTTTACTAAGCACACATTGTATTTTATACATCCGAGCGACCGGATGTCACATGGTACGAGCCACGAAGCAACACTTTGATAAGATTTCTTGAATATTCAGGTGAGTAGACAAAAAAATATGCTGTTTAATAAATAACTGGATCATCTACTCAAACACTAAAAATTACTTTTAAATTGATAAAAATGTGTTGAATTGTTAAATCAAAATCCATTACATTGTAGTGGATAATAAATTAATTAAAATCAACTCTCTTCTTCATTTTAACAAAAATTCACAACGATGTGTGAAATCCTGGTTTTCCCAAATAGAAAAAGGATTGACCATGTTCTTAACAAAAAAGTCAAAACCAGATTTTGCAAGTAAATGTTAAAATGATTTTTGACCAATGGGAGCAACTTGTAAAATTTGAAAGGACTTGGCGATCCATTGCTAAATTCAAAAAGACTATATAAATGACCTAAGTGTCAGTCAAGAGTGACAGATGGGAGCTGAGAAACAAAACAACTAACATGTAACAGCAACTTCAAATCCACCAGGAGATAAGGTCAGGTCGCACCTTGTTCTCTTTCTCCTTATCTCTTTCAACAATTATGACTGAAAGCAGATTCTTCAACTCTCGATAGCCTTAACTCAACTTTATCATTGAACATTTCTACGAATTCTTGTAATAAATCCTTCTTTTAAATTACGGGAATTTTGGACCTGTTTGGCACAAGGCCAATTTACCAAGCATCACCAAGGATTTTACAGGAATTCGAGTGATAATAACAACCGGGAAGAAAACGTACAACACGTTTGCGTGATCAGACGCGAGTCAGACGCCTAGCCAACCACCACACGTGCGCTGTGGTTGGACACCCAGCAGGCGGCTATGTGGCATCCGAGCAATGTCGTTCGTTGTACGCTAAGTGTCAATGAGATCAGGTACCACATGCTAGCGTAATCAGACGCAAGTCAGACGCCTAGCTGACGACCACTCGCCACAGCGGTCGGACGCTCAGCAGCCAGCTACGTGGCACCCAGCAATGTTGTTCGTTGTAGGCTACAGTAAAACCACTCTTGGTCAATGAAAGATGGATAGTATACCAGCAGCATAGCCCGGTGTTGCTCGGGTGAAATGAAAGCTTTAAAACTAATCCAAGGTCCTGGAGCTCAGACTCTTTGGACGTTGGCACAAAAGACTAAAAAGCAATAGTTGTTTCCAGTTAAAGCGAAACCGTAGACTGAAAGAAAAATGAATGAATGTAAGTCAAATTTTGATTTCCTGGTATCGATATCAAATATGTTTTTTCGTCATAAACTGAATTTTGTAGGCTAAATAAATTCCTTGAATAAATGGTATCATGGCTGAGACTAAGAACTACAATTATACCTACTTAGAGCCAAACCCGAAGCAAAAACTAAAATAAAAGGGCTGAAAAATATACAGACATACAGGCAGATAAACAGACACACACACAAACATCTTGCCTTTTATATATATATATTATCAATTTTCTGCATTAATGAACTGCAACCTTGAAACTTCTGAATATCATTTCTTATGTCTTTGTCTATTAGTGTATCAAATTTGATTAAAATTGGACCACTCCTTCTATCACCCGATTTTTTAGATTATCTATTTTTGATATTTATCGGGGGTACCTTGACACAAACCCTAGCTAAGAACACTCGCAGAGGCTTATAGTACAACTGTGTAAATTTTCAAGAAAATCAGTTCAGCCGTTTTGGAGTCTATAGGTAACGGACACACACACACAGAGACAAAGTTCCATTTATAAATAAGTTTAGATATATGCAGATGCATAGACACACAAAATCCGCGTGAAATTAAAACGGATATTTGTGTTGTCAGGGCTAATTTCTCTTTCTGTCTGTCAAGAACCGAAGATTATTCTAAGTGGAAATGTACAGATGTTTGAAATCATTTTTTTGACTTGTTTATTTAAACTGAACATATATTCCAATAAATGTTGTATGACAGTCAGACAATTTCTTTCTTTCCTTAATATGGTAAAACATAATCTCTCAAATTCACTTGCAGTTTAGTGGTTTTATTGCAACACTTGGGGTGAAATGATTAAAATTAAAATAAAATTAAATTAAATTAAAATTTGGAATATAATCATTTATATTTCACCCTAAACAAGGCTCAAGAGCAACTCAGTGTAGGAAGGTTATTAGGTTAAATTGTTGTGAGAGAGGTGGGAGGAGGAAGCAAGAAGTACATATTATGAGGCTATGTACAATGGATATCTGTTGACGTCGAACTTAAAGATGTTAGGAAAGTATGTTGTCGAGAGTCAGTTCCAGAAAGTAACAGCTCTGCAGAAGAAGCCGTCTGATTGGAACTTGCTTCTTACCAAAGCCAATGTGAACATAGCATGGTAGGTCTAAACTAGTTAAACTAAAATGTATGTGTATTTGTCTATATTTCTGAGATGAGGTAGTATTTATACTATTTACATCATTTGGACTATTGTCCTCATCTTGGTTACCATTTGTACGACATTTAAGAATAAATCATTCTATTTGTCTATATTTCTCAGATGAGGTCAGTTAAGTGCCATACGTGATACACGCTTGGGCGATCATGTCTCAAAAGAAACATGACTGACCGGGCAGAACATTATCCCACAGTAGGTTGCCATCGCTTTCTGCGGTAGACTGGTTGCCAACCAAGGCTATAGAACCCAATCTATCCTGTTATTTGACCCATAGCTGGAGGGAAGAGAAGGATTAATACCTTTCCCAAGGGTATTTGTGCGTATATGATTGAAACAAATTCAACTGGAATTCGAACTCGGCTCTCCGATTTCTCGTTCCGAGTCGATATCCACTGGACCACAACGCACATCCAGATGAGGTAGTATTTACATTATTTGGACTATTGTCCTGATCTTTGTTGCCATTTCTACGATGTTTAATAATAGATCATTCTATTTGTCCATATTTTTGAAATGAGGTAATATTTACAGTATTTACATTATTCGGACTATTGTCCTCATCTTTGTTGCCATTTGTACGACGTTTAATAATAGATCATTCTATTTGTCCATATTTTTGAGATGAGGTAATATTTACAGTATTTACATTATTCGGACTATTGTCCTCATCTTTGTTGCCATTTGTACGACGTTTAATAATAGATCATTCTATTAGTCCATATTTCTGAGATGAGGTAGTATTTACAGTATTTACATTATTCGGACTATTGTCCTCATCTTTGTTGCCATTTGTACGACGTTTAATAATAGATAATTCTATTTGTCTATATTTCTGAGATGAGGTAGTATTTGTGCTACAGTGAATATTGACTTGGAATGACAAATTCAAATTTCAGTTGGATTCCTTGCATTCACTTATGTACAAATACCCTTGGGAAAGGTATTAATCTATCTCTTCCTTCGAGTTATGGGTTAAATAATAGGACAGATTGGGTTTTATAGCCTTGGTCGGCAACCATTCTACTGCAGAAAGCAATGGCAACCTACTGCGGGATAATCATCTGCCCAGTCAGTCATGTCTCTTTCGAGACATTACCACCCTAGCGTGTATCACGTATAGCACTCAACTAACTGAATAATAGCAAAAGAACCATTCTATTTTCATTTAGAATTATCCACTTGGCAATAAACACTAAAAATAGTATGAAATACATCATTTCTTTTAAAAACAACTGGGGTGGCCTAATAATTATGGCCAGTAGTGTGTGTGCATTATGTGTACAAAGTCGAGTCTTGTAACTGCTAAAAATGGATTGCCACAAAGAGAGAATCTATCATCATTAAGAGAGTAGCCACAGTTATCGGAATTTTTCCACAAGGGAAAGCTAGTTTCAAAAAGAAACCCATCACTTCCTGGGGAGCATAGACTGTCAACAACCCGTCACCATAAACACAGGGGTTGTTGATGCTTCTGTAACTTACCTTTTTTACAGGTAGGGGTGTTAACCCTACACAAACCCCTTGATACTCCAGATGCAGTAAACGTTTACCAACCAGGGCTATAGGACCCAATCTGTCCTGCTATTTAAACCATAGCTGGAGGTAGAAGAGATAGATTAATACTTTGTTATATCCCAGGAGGGGATAAACAGAGAAAGAATAGTGCAAGAAATAACACTGTGGATATATAGAGAGATTTATTATACCTAAGCACAATAAACCAAATACAAGTACACCAACGAACAGTTAACACGAATAACAATTAAGAAGGAAATGTCTCTGTATAGGATGTATGCATCCGTCTATTGACGTCTAACTCTCGTCTAAGGCCGATGGTTCTCGACTTCTCTCGTATAATGACGAATAATCTTGATCACGCTGTGTAATGACAAAGACTCTCGTATAGTCACGAACAAACTCGATCTCTCTGTAGTTCGTTCTAGTCCCCATCTTTTATAACCTGGGCCATACCCATTCCTGGGTAAGACAGGATATTCCTCCACAACATATTCCCAAAGTTATTTGTGCGTAAGTGAATGCAACAAATTCAACTGGAATTCGAACTCAGCTCTCCAATTTCTCAGATCAAGCTGATATCCACTGCACAGCAACGCACAACGTAGGTGTAAACATCACAAGATTAGAATATCAAATAATGTGCCAATCAAATTACACAAATTTATTTCTCAGAGCTTCTAGCTTTAAGCTTTCAAGAGAGACAGTCAGACGACTGAAATTAGTAATTCAAAGCTAATAGCCATTCTAACCTTAGAAGGATTGGTTAACTGACTGCCAACAATCAAAGAAATCCCATTTCACGCTAATCAACTTCTGCCGAGACGCGCCAACCCCCACAGAAACACAGGCAAGAAATTTCACTGCCTACTTCTTCCACTATGTATATATTCATTTTCTAAATCACTTTCTAAATACACCTTTTTTTTTTTAAAATAATTTAATCCTGAGTAAGGCAATAAAGATACTAAGATGCAAGCGGTCAGTATGAGAAAAATATACTATTAAGAAGTGAGGAAAATGAAAGAACAAGAATTAAGAAAGCAGAAGAAAACCAAGTTCCACACGTAATAAGTGCAAGTGAAGGAACTATTACCATAGAACTTACGGTTTCAACAGTAAAATAATGAGATCTTATCTTAAATCTAGTCAGTCTCTCAGTTAATTGCCATACATGATATATGCTTTGGATAGAAGAAAGAGACATGACTGACTGGGCAGGAGGTCATCCCACAGAAGGTTGCAATTGCTTTCTGCGGTAGACTGGTTGCCAAACAAGGCTATAGATTCCAATCTATCCTGCCATTTAACTCATAGCTAGAGGGAGAAGAGACAGATTATATTACATTATTATATTAAGTATAATTAGTGGGGGATCATTTTATTACTTCATAACAATAAAAACCGATCCCCCACTTTATGCCCAGGAGAAGTTTTAATTATGTTTCCAACTATTATATTCAGTCAGTCAGTTAAGTGCCATACGTGATACACACTTTGGACAATCATGTCTCTTTTGAGACATGACTGTCTAGCCAGAAAATTATCCCATAGTAGCTTGCCATTGCTTTCTGTGGTAGACTGGTTGCCAAACAAGGCTATAGATCCCCATCTGTCCTGCTATTTAACTCATAGTTTGAGGGAAAAGTGATAGATTATATTACATTATTATATTAGGTGTACTAAGTGGGAGATCAGTTTATTACTTCATGACAATAGAAAACCGATCCCCGATTTTATGTTCAGTAGAAGTCTTAATTATGTTTCCAACTATTATATTCAGTCAGTCAGTTAAGTACCATACGTGATACACGCTTTGGGTGATCATGTCTCAAAAGAGATATGACTGACTGTGCAGAAGATTATCCCGCAGTAGGTTGCCATTGTTTTCTGTGATAGATTGGTTGCCAGCCAAGGCTATAGAACTCAATCTGTTCTATTATTTAACCAATAACTGGAAGGAAGAGGTGGATTAATACCTTTCCCAAGGGTATTTGCATGTAAGTGAAATTCATAGAGTCTAGGTACCATAGAGGAAGGTTCATCAGGACAATTACCATAAAAGTATTTTTAGAAAAGTTGCAGGTAGCTACATTATGATGGATGGAAAGTAACTGAAGCCAAGATGCTAGGTCAAGACGAATTATATTGCAGATTCTTGTATAGATATTATCAAGAATTTCTAAATATATAGCAGGAGCACCAGACCATATGTGGCAGCAATATTTATAGTGCTGATGGATGGTAGAATTATAAATATGTAAAATAGATTCTGGTAAGAAAAATTGTCTTACACAATGACTCAGTTTTCATAGCAGCAAACCTCCTAATTGATTCAATATAATCTTTCTGTCACATGTTCAGGAGTAGCGCTCTGCCAACGCAGATAAGACGTCGGAAAACCAGTGCCAGGATTCATACCACAGTGCTGAGATAACCAAGCTGTTGAATCAAAGGATGGGACGCAACCCAAACTGCCAAGAATCAAATTTCCACTAGCATCCGGATCGGAAGCGTGGTGTTTGCTAGACAACATCATTAGCAAAACATTATGTAAAAAGAAGAAAGAAATATCATGACTGATCATGAACGCGTAACGAGGTTCACATTGCATTCTCAGAATACAAGGTTTACTGTTTTTCGAAAGATTTTGTAAATATCATTTCGCCATTAGACATTTGAGCTTGTATATCTACAACACACTTGTATATTGTTATAATGGGGCCTCACATTAGTGAGGGGTGCCGATGTGCAAGTGAAACCGTTGAGAGGAAGGACCAAAATAGTGCACATTCTCTCCTGATGATCCCAGTTTAAATATAAATTCGAGAGGAACACATTAATTTAAAAGAAATTAAATGAAGTCATATGCTGTAGAGAAGCTTGGTGGAAATGTCGTTGGCATGAGGAGTATTACACATTTAACTCGCTTCAGGCGAGTTTCAATTACTTTTCAGTAATTTAATTTTTTTAAAGTCTTTCCCCCACATGTAAGTAAAAAATGTTAGATCGAGCAGGAGTCATTCTCTTTAGGGTTAGCATTAGCTATACTGATGGAGGATAGAAAGGATAGAAAGGTTTCTCACAGATGATTGAGAGAGATTCGTTTTGGAAGGGTTAAAATTAACACATTATTCCATACTCCAGTTAACAGTAGATTGTAGGTTATTTTTTTTGGTCAGCTACCAGTTTGGCCTTACTGAACTGGTCAGAATTATTATTAAACCAGGAATAAATAGTTGTTTTATCAGTATAGATACCTAGTTAGGAACTGATGCTATCAGGAACGTCATTGATGAAAATTAGGGGTCATATAGGTTCAGAGTGAGAAGAGTTTTAACAGATGATGGAAAGTGCAACAATTGAGATCTGATGGTGATTTAACATGGCCAAAGATGCATTCCAGAAGCTGAGTAGAGTATTAAGAGACAGAAAAATTTTGTTGGAAACAGAGAAATGAGTAATGGGCTGCTATGTGATATTTTTCCTCCAGTATGGCAGCAAATGTTGAACAATTTCATCAAAGATTAAGGAAAGACTTGAACTAACAGAAATGTGGTTCTACAGAAGGATGCTGAGGATACCATGGACTGAACAGGTGAGCAATGATGAGGTTTTGGAGAGAATAGAAACAAAAAGGAAACTTATACTTAACATCAGGTTGAATTTTCTGGGATGTGTAATGAGGAAGGAGGGCTCAGAGAGTCTGATACTCACAGAATACATAAAGGGAAAGAGAGACTGGGAGAAATCTTTTCAAAGAGGAAGCAACCAAAATGCAGTTCTACAGAAGGATGCTGAGGATACTATGGACTGAACAGGTGAGCAACAACAAGATTTTGGAGAGATTAGAAACGAAAAGAAAACTTATACTTAACATCAGGAAGAAATAGTTGAATTTTCTGGAATGTGTAATGAGAAAGGAAGGCTCAGAGAGTCTGATACTCACAAAATAAATAGAGGGATAGAGAGGCTGGGAGAAATCTCTTCAAAGAGGAAGCAATCGAAATGTGGTTCTACAGAAGGATGCTGAGGATACCATGCACCGAACATGTAAGCAACGATACAGTTTTGCAGAGAATAGGACTGAGAAAAAAACTTCTGTTTAACATCAGGAAGAAGTTTCTGGGCCTCGTAATAAGGAAGGAGGGTTTGGAGAACCTGATACTCACAGAGAAATAGAGAGAAAAAGAGAAAAAAAGCATGTGACATACTTGATGGGTTTAAACAAATGCATGGCAGAGCAGGATTTGGGAGGGAAAACAGGGCAAAATGTATTAACAACAAAAAAAGGCTGGAAGATGTGGTGGGCCATGATTACCTACATCCTGAAGGGATACACCACATAAAAGAAAAAAAGAGAGGTCCAAGGATAGAGTCCTGGGTGCCACCTGCATTACAGCAGAAAGATTTAGAAGAGTGGGCATTCAGGGCAACTATATTCTTCCCAGTCAGTCATGTCTCTTTCAAGACATGATCGCCCAAAGTGTGTTTCACATATGGCAGTTAACTGATTGGGCATTCAGGGCAACTATCATTTTGTGATTTGAGAAAATTAATTCTTGATATAAAAAAAAGACAAGCAAGGCAATAGTGCAGAGGGTTACATGGAGTGAAAGTGAAAGATAATAAGAAGATTTAGAAGGGGGGAGGATACGAGAAATGACAAAAATAAGATGGCAACCGACTTTCCATTTAAATCTTTGAAAAATGAATTTATCAGTGTGATGGCCATCTAGGATAAGTAGTGTGTTTAAAACGACTGACGAAAGTCACATAATACATAAAAACAACATTTATTTCACATATAAATGCAGCCTTGTGAAACACTGCAACAAATTAAAATGAACGTAAAATAAAATACAAGACCATACATCTTGAAGGTACGAGAGAATAAAGTTTTAGGGAAGTTTTATACTTAATATAAGATGAATGCGAGTTTTTATAAATAGGAAAATCAGCAGGAAAGTTTTGGGTTTTAACATTTACGAAGAAGGATAGAAAATATTCTTAGAAAAAATAGCAAAGCGTTAAAAATACATTTATAAGGGGCTAAAAATACTTAGCCTAAACTCAACTTTAGGGAAAAAAAAACAAAGAAAACATTTACTTTTTCAGGCACACTGCTAGTGGCTGTTAACCAAAGCCAATGTGGGAGAAAAACTAGGGTGTGACCATCCTCTTTTGATGTCCAGAGCTGAAAAGGTCATTTTAAAAAATTGGCCTGAGAACAATGACTGTGTATTCCTTTGCCAGAGGTATAAGGGAGTGGTCAACCATTTATAGCAGTATAGCATAAGGAAGGGTACTAATTTGTCTGGCGTTATTATCCTAAGGTGTGACAAAGCCACTGGTAATGGAATACAGGGCTGGATTTGCCTGCTGATTTTACAAAATGGGATCTGGTCACAACAAGAATTTGGGCTTATTTTCTAGGGTAACTTGGTGGCAGCCACCATCAGGGAAGCCAGAAATTGGAAGGGCGTTATACAGGTAGGAAGTGTGAGAAAATAAACTGTTAAAGTAGAAGTTAAGGCTGCATTTACCCATTACAATTATATTATTTGGTCTATCTGCCAATCAAGTAACACGCTATTGCGGGATAATCTTCTTCCCAGTCAGTCATGTCTCTTTCAAGACATGATCGCCCAAAGTGTGTTTCACATATGGCAGTTAACTGACAATATAATAGTTGGAAACATGATTAAATTTTCTACTAGGTATAAAGTGGGGGATCGGTTTTCTATTGTTATGAAGTAATAAACTGATCCCCCACTTGTTACACCTAATATAAAAAATATAATATAATCTATCTCTTCTCCCTCTAGCTATGAGTTAAATGGCAGGACGAATTGGGTTCTATAGCCTTGGTTGACTACCGGTCTACTGCAGAAAGCAATGGTAACCTACTACAAGATAATCTTGGTCTATCTGCCAATCAAGTAACACGCTGTGTAGTCAGGGCACCAATGAAAAAAGATCATCACAGCAGTTTCCATGATAATTTGTGGAAAAGACAGGTGCAAGCCATGTTAAGTCAGTGAGAAAATGAACAAAGTCAAAATGCCTGGTCAGGATCAATTATTACGGAATACATATCACTTGAATGCAAAAAGACTGAATTATTCCTTCACTTAGAAAGACATTTATTTCTTTGTCATTTTTCCTTCTCTTTTATGTAAAAATTTTAATTCACTGACAGAATTCGTCCAATCATATTCATTCAATGTTTTGTATTTCAATTGTTTGAATATATTAATCTATTGTTGCTATTTTTTACAGCAATTTTTTTGTCACTTTCTGAATGTGTGAAGTACGTAGGGATAATGACGAGGAAACACACGTGTTATTTTTAACGAAACAAAGCAAGGAATATATTTACAAATTTACACATTTGAAGTTTCAGTAGCTTGTTTCAAGACAAGTAATCAAACATTAAATGTTCGTAGTTTCAACAAATTATCAAGAAGAGAAAATGTTTATATTAAATCATCAGATACAAAGTAATATTCCAAAATGCTTAAAACAAATTGAAAGAATTCATTTCTCACATAAAAGTTATACAGATGTATTCAACATGAATAAAAAGATATATTTTAAGGTGCCAAACGTTAGAGACTGATAATGTATTATTTTTAACGAAACAAAGCAAGAAATTTCTTTACAAATTTACACATTACAGATTTGAAGTTTTGGGAGCTTCCTCTTTTAGGACAACTAATCAAACATTGTGCGTTGTGGTACAGTGGATATCGACTTGGAATGACAACTCGAGTTTGAATTCTAGTTGAATTCCTTGCATTCACTTATGCACAAATACCCTTGGGAAAGGTATTAATTCATCTCCCCCATCTAGTTATAGGTTAAATAATAGGATAGACTAGGTTCTATAACCTTGGCTGGCAACTAGTCTACCATAGAAAGCAATGGCAACCTATTGCGGGTTAATCTTCTTCCCAGTCAGTCATGTCTCTTTCAAGACATGATCGCCCAAAGTGTGTTTCACATGTGGCAGTTAACTGACTGACAATATAATAGTTGGAAACATGATTAAATTTTCTACTAGGTATAAAGTGGGGGATCGGTTTTCTATTGTTATGAAGTAATAAACTGATCCCCCACTTGTTATACCTAATATAAAAATATAATATAATCTATCTCTTCTCCCTCCAGCTATGAGTTATATGGCAGGACGAATTGGGTTCTATAGCCTTGGTTGACTACCAGTCTACTGCAGAAAGCAATGGCAACCTACTGCAAAATAATCTTCTTCCCAGTCAGTCATCTCTCAAAATAGACATGATCGCCCAAAGTGTGTATCATGTATGGTACTTTACTGACTGACTGAATCAAGCATCAAAGGTTTGTAGTTCTGATGAATTATGAAGACGAGAAAATGTTCAGATTAAATCATCAGACATGAAGTAATATTCCAAAATGCTTAAAACAAATTGAGAGAATTTGTTTCTCATGTAAAAGTTATCTGGTTGTATCCAACATGAATAAAAAGATCAAGGTAATCCTGTACCATTTACCCATGTATTAAATACACCTGGTTGGGTGACCCTGCTATTCACCTTAGGGTTCTTGACAAAATCCAATGGAAAATCTGAAGTGTGATCAACCCTAACCTGGTAGCTCAGCTGCAGTCACTTTCACTCTGGAATAATGTGTCCTTACTCCTTATTCATTGGTCAAAGTAAATTTTCACATAGGCTCGTTAAACTTTGCCTTAGTCTTTCTTCAGTCTGGAACCAATCACTTTTTCTTTTCATTAAAATAAATTGTCGCACAGGCTTGTAAATTTGAAAACTAAAGAGAGTTATTTTCATTTTTTGTTCACCACATGTTTCTACATTATTTAAATGCAGACTATTGTCCTCATTTTTGCTGTTGCCACAATGTTTCGGCCATGCTCTTTCCAGACATCATCAAGACACAATTGTTATTATAACAACAACAAAGATGGGGACAATAGTCTGCATGTAAATAGAGTAAATAATGATAAGTCCTCTTCCCAGAAATCCCGGCAGTATATGTACATATATTGTTCAAGTGTAATAAGAAACAAGTGTCTACACCACTAGTGTCAGTCAGTTAAGTGCCATACGTGAAACACGCTTGGGCGATCATGTCTCGAAAGAGACATGACTGACTGGGCAGAAGATTATCCCACAGTAGGTTGCCATTGCTTTCTGCAGTAGACTGGTTGCCAGCCAAGGCTATAGAACCCAATCTGTCCTGTTATTTAACCCATAACTGGAAGGAAGAGATAGAGTAATACCTTTCCCAAGGGTATTTGCACGTAAGTGAATGGAATGAATTCAACTGGAATTTGAACTCGGCTCCCTGATTTCTCGTTCCGAGCCGATATCCACTGGACCACAACGCACATCAGTGTGCCTCTACTTAAAACCATCAGCTCTCTTAAAACTTGGTAACCATCCCACTAAAAGGGTGACCTGCTGAAATCATCACCAAAAGATATTAACACCTACCCCTGCCCAAAATGACAAATTCAGTGATCTTGGAGTGAAGACAGGTTTCTGCCAAATCTTTAAATCATGGAATTTTGCCAAAGCCATTTTCTTTGCTTTGTCATATTAAAATAGTCTACGAGCTGTTATTACTGATTCTAGAAATGATTTAAGATTCTTTTTGTTTGTGTTTCTTTCATTTTATTTATGACTTCATAAATAAAACCAATAAATGAACAAAAAAATTCGTGGTCAATCAGTACGTTTGGCATATTGCTTTCATTCAAATAAAGTCTATCCCATTGTGGATATAACACCATATAAAAAAAATATATACTCTTGCACACACACACATACAAATTTATATACTGGTATATGTACACTACAGGCAAAAAGTTTGCAGTAACACTGCATTTCTTAAAAATAAATCTCCTTAAAATGACATCACTTTCATTTTTTATAAGTAAAATATAAATTAAAGTGAATTTGCTTTAATTTTGGCAAAAAATAAGAACTTAACTATAAAAAAAATATATCATATAACAGCATTATAAAGTTTTTGTCAAAAAAAAAAAACACCACAAATTCTTGGCATTCTTTTTTTTAATCATTTCACCCCAAACAAGGTATTCCACTGCCACTATTGCGCAGGGGTTTACATAGAGGAAAGTGATGAGAAAAAGTGGTTAGTTATGGGAAATGTCAAAAGAAGGTTGATAGATGAAAGAGGATACCGAGGATGAGGATTGTGTAGACGGGAAGAGTGTTTGAGATAATGGATGCGGGCTAGTGTGATAAGAGGGGTCTGCTGACGTTACATTTAAATTCCTGGAGATTGTAGCTGTCAGGGAAGCAAGGATATGGAAGGGAATTCTTGCCAACAGTTTTTGAAAAAAGTAGATGTAAGTCTCTCTCTAGAATTCTTCAATCACTGAAAAAGCTCACTCTCACTCTAGGGTATTCTCTTTGAACTCGCCTATCCTATTTATTACATAGTATTTAAATAGCGGAAGTGGTCAGGAGATTCAGATGGCTACGTCATAATGTCAAGAATCTTTCTTTTTCTTTTTGATTCAGTTTAATTTTTACGTAATTTAGAAGAGTGTTTTGAAAGTTGAAAGGTGAATCCTTTTTCAATTATATATAGACCTAATGGTGTGAGGTATTTGTAAAAGCAAATTATATTGCTTTTTTTCATGATTCCCTTGTTCTGAATCAAATCTTCATCACTTTTGATAATCTAAAAATGAGTACCGAGAGGTTATTTGACAAAAATATATCATATTTCCCATACAAAATATTTATAAATTAGCAAAATGTATTTAATTTAAAATTAGTAGAAAGATTCTGAAAAAATAATGAACAGCAAAGTAAAATTCAAATTTTAGATTTTAATTTTAGAATAAATACAAAATGTCTAACTTTAAAGCATTTCTTAAGGAAAAACGGGTTAAATCCAAAATTTTCCCTGTCGTGTATGTCTGTAAAATTTGATTTTGATGTCTGGTTGCTTCCAATTCTTTCAAGCTTTCCAAAACATAACTGATACTGTCTTGTCTATACACAGGATCAAAGAATAGTTCTGCAGGTGAGATCAATGACTTGAAGAAAGGTTGGTAGCGCTTGGAGTTGATCTCTGTGTCAAGTCAGTTGACTGAGGTAACTGATGGTCGCACCCAAACTTTTTACCTGTCGTAATCCATTCTGTCTGGCTGCTTCAAATCCTTTCAAATTTTCCAAAATATGACTTTCATGATGGTTTAAAAGGCATCTAATATTTTAAATTTTATGATTGTTGGTTTTGTTATAAATGAGTGCATGTAAGCATGAGAGAACAAATGAAATAAGTATTGCTGGCAAGACAAAAAGAAAAAACAAGAATTGTTAAGTTAAAATACATTGTATTGTTGATACAGAAGCTCAAAGAGGATATCTCTTTGTGAGCGAGGGAAGTGACTTGAAGAAAGAGGAGGGTTGGTAGAGCCTGAAGGTGATCTGTGTGTTATGTTGGTTGACCAAGGTCACTGAAAACCCTCTGTTCTTGAAAACTGCTAACAAGTAGATGGAATAGATTATGAGTCACCATTTTTTTTCCACATATTTGCTTTAGTGGTTAAATTTGTGATTGACTCCTTTTACATTGTGTTTCATATATTTTAAGGGTATTTACCTTTCCATCTGGATGTGATACTCACCACAACATTTTTATTTTTGGTTTTGCTTTCAAATCCAACATGTAATCTGATTCAGAAGGAGATTGAATTTGAATTTAGTTGATTTATTTTTCTAAGATATTTTCTTACAAAAATATTTTTACAACAGGGAAGTTATAATAATATAAAAATCAAAAAATGTAAAATTAATGTTATAATGATTTTTAAATTTACAAATGTCACTTGATAACTTTTTTAGCAGAGAACAAGTTTGAAATTTATGAGGAATTTGAATAGTATCTTATGCAGTTTATATTGTATGATCACCCAAGTGTTTATCGCATATGGCTATTAACTGACTGACTCAATTTTAGAAAATATATTTGTAAATATTGAATTAAAGACAATCCTGAATTCAACAGAAAAAAAACAAAAACTAATCACAAAGCCATTGCAACTCTTTGAAAATTGACATAACAAAATCTATAAAAATTTTAACCACTTCCAATTTATACTCCATAGAAAAATGAATGACAACGTAGAAAAATCTTCTGGTATCAATAATGGAAGGAACGTAATAACAAAAATGATAAACACGTTAAGCAAGATTTGGTAACTGCTTGAGAATACTTGATGTCGTAATCTTGGAGATGCTGCTGAATTGTTAATCAAAGATCTGAGTTCCAATTCCAAGTGTGTTTACTATATTCGTTTATTTGCAAATATTCTTAGAAAAGTTATAAATCTACCTCTTCTCCCCCACATATGGGTTAATTAGTTAAAACTGTGTCAAAAAGTAATTATTATCACAAAAACAATTCTTACAATCTAGAAATTTTTTCTGGCTTTAAAAAACCTGCAGAGGTTTAATGGAAAATGATTTAATCAAATGAGATTACAAAGATTTCAGAAAAGGACCACCATATATATATATATATATATATATATATATATACATATATATATATACTAGCAGTATAGCCCAGCATTTCTCGGGTGTAATGAAAGCTTTGAAACTAATCCATAGTCCTGGAGCTCAGACTCTTTGGACGTTGGCACAAAAGACTAAAAAGCAATAGTTGTTTCCAGTTAAAGCGAAACTGGAGACTGAAAAAAAAAATGAATGGATGTAAGTCAAATTTTGATTTCCTGGTATTGATATCAAATAAGTTTTTTTCATCATAAACTGAATTTTGAAGGCTAACTAAGTCCTCTGAGTAAATGGTATCATGGCTGAGACTAAGAACTACAATTTTACCTACTTAGAGCCAAACCCGAAGCAAAAACTAAAATAAAAGGGCTGAAAAAAATACAGACATACAGGCAGATAAACAGACGCACACACAAATATCTTGGCTTTTATATATATATATATATATATATATATATTATTGATTTTCTGAACTATTGTAAGAACTGCAATCTTGAATCTTCGGAATATCGTTTCTTATGTCTTTATCTATGAGTGTATCAAATTTGATTAAAATAGGACCAATCCTTCTATAACGGGATTTTTTTTTAACACTCTCGGCAACTGGCATGTGTTTATATTGTATATAACATGCTAAAGTCCCCCTTCCTCTATCAAGCACTCATAGCCCAGAGGTAGAATCACCAACTGACACCAATTCAGTCGGGTCTCAATCCTGGATTAAAAGCAATCAGAGTCTAACTGTACTGATGAGCTGTGATACAGCAAAACAGATCTGTCTGCGGATGACTATATATATATATATATATATATATATTTTATAAAGATTTGTATTAAAGAATTGTTTTACTCTCATCATAATCAGTTTAAAACTTTTACCTGGCAAAGGCAAGTTGTTCTGCTATTTGTAAAATAATTTACCTAAGGGTTGGCTGAATTAAAAGGTAATCATTGTTCCTGATGTTCTCCAAAGCAGATGAACAATTTTAATAATAACTGGATGATTAAAACAATACAATTTTTGCGACATGATTTGTTTTTATCAAAGTACTAATAAATGAAGTGATAAAAGCAGACCGTATCACAAATTTCAAAGTGAGAAAGCCTCAATGTTTAACTTTTTTGTACCCTGTTAATTCACACGCAAGTCATTAGACTTTATGCGGAATCATGTCGCAAACAAAGCCATGATTATGTCTTGTTCATTTGCATTGAACAATGGCGGGGTAGAATTAACTGCCAAGCATAAGTTATTGGTTTGTTCAATTCTATACCCCAGCATAATGTGTTACTTGTGACAATTCAAAACCTTTGTTATTCGCATAAAATACTTTTCAAATTAATTATCAAAGAGCGTAATTCTTTGTTTGTCATCAGTTTATACGACGGAATTTATTCTGTTCCATGTAGCTAATGGCATTTCTGGAGTTAGAAGCTAAAATACAACCTCAGAGAATCATATTGTAATCAGGTGAATTTTCATGTTCTTATAAAATCTCAGTGGTTAATAACTTCATATTGTTTAACTTATACCACTACCTCAGTGTATTGATCTGTTATATTAAATTTAGTATAACAGATACTGAAACTGAACAAAGAATTTTTTTTTTTTAATCATCTCACCCCAAGCAAGGCATTCCACTGCCACTATTGTGCTTGGGGCTACATAGGGGAAGGTAAATAGAAAGAGTGGTTAGATATAGGAAATGTCAGAAGGGGGGGTGATAGATAGCTGGGTGGGTGGGAAGAGTGTTTGAAAGAATGGAAGCGAGTTAGTTTGTTAGGAGGTGTCTGTTGACCTTACATTTAAACTCCTGGAGATTGTAGCCGTCGGGGAAGCAATCGTTTGGAAGAGAATTCCACAGTCGGGAAGTGCGAGGAAAGAAACTGTTGGAGTAGAAGTTACGGCTGCATTTTATCGGTAAAATGGTCTGTGCAAGAGATAGTTTTAACCCAGCACCACAAATAACTGCAAAACCAACGTATTAACCTGAAAATTTGAGTCGTGTTCTTAAATTAGTAAATAGTAAACACTTCAAATACCTCAGTGTATGGATCAGTTATAACAAATTCAATATATGTCATCAGTTCCATTAAGTGCAGTACACTTTAGCAGTCATGTCTCTTTAGAGTGGGCAGAAGATTTTCTCTCAGTAGGTTGCCATTACTTTCTGCAGTAGACTGGTTGCCAGCCAAGGTCTCTATTTGTCTTAATATTTAACTCATAGATGGAGGGTGAAGAGATAGATTATATTACATTATTATATTAAATATAATTAGTGGGGTGTCAGTTGATATCTTCATATCAGTAGAAAACTGATCCCCCAGTTATGCCAATTAGAAATTTTAATTATGTTTCCAAATCTTATATTCAGTCAGTCAATTAAGTGCCATATGTTATACATGTTTGGGGGATCATGTCTCAAAAGAGACATGACTGACTGGGCAGAAGATTATCCTGCAGTAGATGGCCATTGCTTTCTGCAGTAGACTGGTTGCTAGCCAAGGCTATAGAACCCAATCTGTCCTGCTATTTAACTCATAGCTGGAGGGAGAAGAGACAGATTATATTACATTATTATATTAAGTATAATTATTGGGGGATCAGTTTATTACTTCATAATGATAAAAAACTAATTCCCCACTTTATGCCCAGTTGAAGCCTTAATTATGTTTTCAACTATTATATTCAGTCAGTCAGTTAAAGGGCAATTGTGATACACACTTTAGATGATCATGTCTCTTTCGAGACATGACTGACTGGGTAGAAAATTATCCCGCAGTAGGTTGCTATTGCTTTCCGTGGTAGACTGGTTGCCGACCAAGGCTATAGAACCCAATCTGTCCTGCTATTTAACTCATAGCTGGAGGGAGAAGAGATAGATTATATTACATTATTATATTAAGTATAATTAGTGGGGGATCATTTTATTACTTCATAACAATAGAAAGCCGATCCCCCACTTTATACCCTGTAGAAGTTTTAATTATGTTTCGAACTATTATATTCAGTCAGTCAGTTAAGTGCCATATGTGATACACGCTTTGGGCGATCATGTCTCTAAAGATACATGCTTTGGACAAATATGTTCAGTTTAAATTAAGAAAGTGTAATAAAGAACCACGTATTTTAGTTTATTAACTTTTCCTGTTGCTCAAGGAAAAGGAAATTAACCCTCATGATACAAACAGACATTTCAGTTTCATTCATATTGTAAGTGTACATAGAAAACCGATCCCCCACTTTATGCCCAGGAGAAGTTTAAAGGTATTTTATGGTATGGTTACACTTCATCATAATTTCTGTTCTTTTGTTCAATAATCCCCTGTTATGTGAGCGTTCAAAAAAATCACTGTTTCGCAATTGTTCTTACAAAAAAAAAACAAACACTGATAAAATCAATTATTGCAAATCACCTGAAGGCACCACATGGTAGAAACCTAGGTCGTGTAATAACTCATTTACAAATGAAGAAAAAATATATTTAGATACATATATATGTATATATATATGTATCTAAATATATTTTTTCTTCATTTGTAAATGAATTATTACGCTAATATATTTAGATACATATATATATATATATATATATATATATTTTTTCTTCATTTGTAAATGAGTTATTACGCTAATATATTTAGATACATATATATATATATATATATATATAAATATATTTTTTCTTCATTTGTAAATGAGTTATTACGCTAATATATTTAGATACATATATATATATATATATATATATAAATATATTTTTTCTTCATTTGTAAATGAGTTATTACGCTTATTATATATATATATACAATACAAGAAATTTAGAAATCGCTCCATTTTTGTACTTTCGTATCGTGCATTTTATTGTTAACGTTTCGTCTTGGTTTTTTTTTTCTTTCCAATGGGCACGAGGCATGTTGTTCTTGTGCGCTGTTTGTTTCTTTTTTTCTCCCCCATTATTTAACCCACGAGGTAGTTCTTGCCAGGTTAGAAGACAGTTTAAATTACTGTTAAATTAGAACTATTTTCGGATGTTTAGTTTGTTATTATTAGTGTTGCCTTACTGTGATTAAGTACATTATATATATATATATATATCCATACACCTACATTTAAAGGTTTTCTCTTTTACAGTATTTAATAAAATAATATTGATCCACTAGTAAGTGGATTTTACAAGGATACAGTTTGCTTGTAAGTTCCAAGAATTGATGTCATCATCATCAAATCATTCTGCGTGATAGTTCAAGTTCTGACTAATGACATTTTAGCACAAAACACCCATTGGCTATACTTAGCAGTCAGTGAATCTAGCAACAGAACAATTGTAATTGTACCATTGTGAACTTGTTGTAATCTCTGACTGCGCTTCTGACTAAATATAATGATTCAGATAATGCGTCTAAAAAGTACTTAGCACCAGTAGATCTGCTTAGAGTTAGGAACCGAGCACAAGTTATTAAGGATCTGAGAATCGATCATGAACAACACTTATTCAGATGAGATAAACAAGAAAGCATTTTTGCCTGGAATTAAAATTAGTTAAGTGTATAGAGTGATGTGCATTGTGGTGCAATGGATATCGGCTTGGAAAGAGAAGTCGGGGAGCTGAGTTGGAATTCCAGTTGAAGTCTTTGCATTCACTTACGCACAAATACCATTGGGAAAGGTGTTAATCCCTCTCTACTTTCTAGTTATGGGTTTGTTGTGTTGCTTCGTTTTGGTATAATTACAAGATAACACCAATTGAAATAATGATGTTTATTTTTGGTCTAAAACTTTAGGTTTTTATATCAAGTTACAACCTTTAAATTTTGTGTGGATACAGGAGCAGAATAGCTAAATTCTCTTCACTGTGGGATGCTAGTAGTAAACAAGCTTATCCCTTCTGGACTCTAGTGGTCAACTAACTAGTGTCCACCGCTTTTCAAATCTCCCACAAAACTACTGTCCTTAACTCCTACTTCTTACTCCTACTCTTACTCCTACTCCTACCAAAAGAAACGGTTCCTTATTTTGCCGCCCAATTTTGAATTCTTGGCATCAGTGTGTCTATCTTTTTCTATTTTTAGAACACTCACCATTTTATAAACCATAACAGGCTAAATGGCAGAACAGATTGGATTCTATAGCTTTGGCTGGCAACCAGTCTACTGCAGAAAGCAATGGCAATCTACTAAGGGATAATCTTCTGTCCAGTCAGTCATGTCTCTTTCGGGACATGATCGCCCAAAGTGTGTATCATATATAGACCTTAACTGACTGACTGAATATAATAGTTGGAAACATAATTAAAAATTCTACTGGGAATGAAGTGGGGGATCGGTTTTCTATTGTTATGAAGTAATAAACTAATCCTCCACTAATTATACTTAATATAATAATGTTATATAATCTATATCTTCTCCCTTCAACTATGGGTTTAAATGGCAGGACAGATTGGGTTCTATAGCCTTGGCTGGCAAACAGTCTACTGCAGAAAGCAATGGTCACCTACTGCCGGATAATTTTCTGTCCAGTCAGTCATATCTCTTTTAAGACATGATTATCCGCGCATGTATTACATGTGGCAATTCAATAATCAGTTTTGTAATGTGACTCTTTAAGCTGATAGTTCAGTGTAGATCCCATTCGTTTGCACGTGGCTTCTTCGGCAGTGCTATGAAAATCATGTTGAATAGGTCTGCTGGTATTTCCACTGTTATAAATTTAATTTCTTGTTTCTGCAATTTTCTCTATGCGGAATTCTTCCACAGCTGTTCATAAAATAGAGAGAGCCCCAGAAATCAATCCAGGAACAACCTGAACAATATAAGAAATAGAGCTGATAAATTGCTGATACAAGGGATAGGGAGATGCGGAGGGCCATAATCGCCTATGTCCTGAAGGGACATGGCACATAGAAGAAGAACAACAAGAGAAAGGGTGTTGACAGAAAAGAAACTTCAAGACCTCTTACAGAAGATAACAAAAAAAAAGTGGAAAAAAATGAGTATTTGTAAACTACAAGAAAATTAAATTCATGGTCATTGATAAAAAGAGGTTAGGGTTAGGGTTAATGAGAATGACAGACTGGGGAAATTAAAATCAAGCAGGAACTTGCTTTTTTCTTGAAAGGGATAGGGAGATGTGGAGGGCCATGATCGCCTACGTCCTGAAGGAACATGGCACATAGAAGAAGAACAAGAGAAAGGGTTTTAAGAGCTACAAGGGATAGGGAGATGTGGAAGTCCATGATCGCCCACGTCCTGAAGAGACATGGCACATAGAAGAAGAAGAACAAGAGAAAGGGTGTTAAGAGCTACAAGGGATAGGGAGATGTGGAAGGCCATGATCACCTACATCCTGAAGGGACATGGCACATAGAAAAAGAAGAAGAAGAAGAAGAAGAAGAAGAAGAGAAAGGGTGTTAAGAGCTACAAGGGATAGGGAGATGTGGAGAGCCATGATTGCCTACGTCCTGAAGGGACATGGCACATAGAAGAAGAAGAAGAAGAGAAGGGATGTTAAGAGCTACAAGGGATAGGGAGATGTGGAGAGCCATGATCGCCTACGTCCTGAAGGGACACGGCACATAGAAGAAGAAGAACAAGAGAAAGGGTGTTAAGAGCTACAAGGGATAGGGAGATGTGGAAGGCCATGATCCCCTACGTCCTGAAGGGACATGGCACATAGAAGAAGAAGAAGAAGAGAAGGGATGTTAAGAGCTACAAGGGATAGGGAGATGTGGAGAGCCATGATCGCCTACGTCCTGAAGGGACATGGCACATAGAAGAAGAAGAACAAGAGAAAGAGTGTTAAGAGCTAAAAGGGATAGGGAGATGTGGAAGGCCATGATCCCCTACGTCCTGAAGGGACATGGCACATAGAAGAAGAAGAAGAAGAGAAGGGATGTTAAGAGCTTTTTTTTTTTTTTTTTTTTTATAAGCGTTTCACCCCGAGCAAGGCATGTCACTGCCACTACTGTGCAGGGGGCTACGTAGAGAGGAGAAAGGCTGGTTAAATATAGGACATAACAGAGGGTGGGTGATAGGCGGGTGAGGATACCGAGAATGAGGGTTGGGTAGATGAGAGTGTTGTGAGAATAGTTGGGAGTTAGTGTGATAGGAGGTGTCTATTGACCCTACATTTAAACACCTGGAGATTGTAACTGTCGGGAAAGCAGACTTGTGGAAGGGAGTTCCACAGGCGGGAAGCGCGAGAAAAGAAGCTGTTGGAGTAGAATTTACGGTTACATCTTATTTGTTTAACTGTAAAAGGGTGGGATCTAGTTGCTAATCTAGTATCTCGTGTAAATTCGTGCTTGGGCGGCACCAGTGATCTAAGCTCATCGGAGCAGAAGCCATGAAAGTACTTGTAGAAGAGGCACAGGGAAGCTACATCACGCCGGTGTGAGAGCGGCTGCAGCTGGTCTGCCAAGTTAGTATCAACCACGTTACAGATCCTCCTTTGTATTTTGTCAAGAAGCCCAAGGAGAGCAGCAGGGGCACCCGACCAGATATGGCAGCAATATTCAATACACGGGCGGATGGTAGATTTGTATATGTGCAGAATAGTTTCAGGTGGGAAAAATTTCCGGGCCCTGCACAGAGAGCCGACTTTCATAGCAGCAGATTTGGCAATGGATTCAATATAGTCATTCCATTTGAGGTCCGCCGAGAGTGTAAGGCCAAGGAGGCGTAGTATTTTACTCTCTGGGAGGCTACAAGGGATAGGGAGATGTGGAAGGCCATGATCGCCTACGTCCTGAAGGGACATGGCACATAGAAGAAGAAGAACAAGAGAAAGAGTGTTAAGAGCTACAAGGGATAGGGAGATGTGGAGAGCCATGATCGCCTACGTCCTGAAGGGACATGGCACATAGAAGAAGAAGAAGAAGAGAAGGGATGTTAAGAGCTACAAGGGATAGGGAGATGTGGAAGGCCATGATCGCCTACGTCCTGAAGGGACACGGCACATAGAAGAAGAAGAACAAGAGAAAGAGTGTTAAGAGCTACAAGGGATAGGGAGATGTGGAAGGCCATGATCCCCTACGTCCTGAAGGGACATGGCACATAGAAGAAGAAGAAGAAGAGAAGGGATGTTAAGAGCTACAAGGGATAGGGAGATGTGGAAGGCCATGATCGCCTACGTCCTGAAGGGACACGGCACATAGAAGAAGAAGAACAAGAGAAAGAGTGTTAAGAGCTACAAGGGATAGGGAGATGTGGAAGGCCATGATCGCCTACGTCCTGAAGGGACATGGCACATAGAAGAAGAAGAACAAGAGAAAGAGTGTTAAGAGCTACAAGGGATAGGGAGATGTGGAAGGCCATGATCCCCTACGTCCTGAAGGGACATGGCACATAGAAGAAGAAGAAGAAGAGAAGGGATGTTAAGAGCTACAAGGGATAGGGAGATGTGGAAGGCCATGATCGCCTACGTCCTGAAGGGACACGGCACATAGAAGAAGAAGAACAAGAGAAAGAGTGTTAAGAGCTACAAGGGATAGGGAGATGTGGAAGGCCATGATCCCCTACGTCCTGAAGGGACATGGCACATAGAAGAAGAAGAAGAAGAGAAGGGATGTTAAGAGCTACAAGGGATAGGGAGATGTGGAAGGCCATGATCGCCTACGTCCTGAAGGGACACGGCACATAGAAGAAGAAGAACAAGAGAAAGAGTGTTAAGAGCTACAAGGGATAGGGAGATGTGGAAGGCCATGATCGCCTACGTCCTGAAGGGACATGGCACATAGAAGAAGAAGAACAAGAGAAAGAGTGTTAAGAGCTACAAGGGATAGGGAGATGTGGAGAGCCATGATCGCCTACGTCCTGAAGGGACATGGCACATAGAAGAAGAAGAAGAAGAGAAGGGATGTTAAGAGCTACAAGGGATAGGGAGATGTGGAAGGCCATGATCGCCTACGTCCTGAAGGGACACGGCACATAGAAGAAGAAGAACAAGAGAAAGAGTGTTAAGAGCTACAAGGGATAGGGAGATGTGGAAGGCCATGATCCCCTACGTCCTGAAGGGACATGGCACATAGAAGAAGAAGAAGAAGAGAAGGGATGTTAAGAGCTACAAGGGATAGGGAGATGTGGAAGGCCATGATCGCCTACGTCCTGAAGGGACATGGCACATAGAAGAAGAAGAACAAGAGAAAGAGTGTTAAGAGCTACAAGGGATAGGGAGATGTGGAGAGCCATGATCGCCTACGTCCTGAAGGGACATGGCACATAGAAGAAGAAGAAGAAGAAGAGAAAGGGTGTTAAGAGCCACTAGGGATAGGGAGATATGGAAGGGCCATGGTTGCCTATGTCCTGAAGGGAGACGGCACATAAAAGAACAAGAACAAGAGAAGGGATGTTAAGAGCTACAGTGGAGAGGGAAATGTGGAGGGCCATGATTTTCCACGTCCTGAAGAGGCATGGCGCATAGAAGAAAAAGAAAATATTAATGGGTAATATGAATAAGGGAAAACTGTATTTCTGTTAATATTCATCTGTTACACATTAACAATTTTGTTCTTTTTTTTTTCTCTTGCTTTCGTTAAATACCGATTTCAGCTGTTTTTCCTGAGTCTCTTTAAAAACGTGTGGCTTTTCAACTTTTTGAGAGCAAACAATAATATCTCACCCCTTTTCCTCATCACACATATTGAAATTACACTTCAGTTTTTTAATTTGTACAAAAATGAAAAAGCTGTTGAGAGGTTTACTCCCAAATAATACCAATTAATGACTGCAGTCTGAAGTCGATAAAGAAATGAAAAATTAACAAAAGCAGAATGTATTTCCAATGCTTGACGTTTATTTTGCTTTTTTTAAATTGTCATAAAAAATACTTCTCTTCAGAAAAGAAAGGTCTTTTAGAAAGAAGAAATTCAAATTACCCTAATGTTTTTCCTTTTAATCTAGATTTTTGCTCAGAAAATATCCACCTACTAGCAGTATAGAACTTTTTGCCATAGACTGATACATGCTTTGGGTGATCATGTCTCAAAAGAGACATGATTGACTGGGCAGAAGATTATCCCACAGTAGGTTAACATTGCTTTCTGGTTGCCAGCCAAGGCTATAGAACCCAATCTGTCCTATTATTTGACTCATAACTAGACAGGGGATGTGATGTACTAGATTATTATGTAGTAATTAAAGGGGGTTCAGTTTAGTACTTTAAAATAATAAGAAATCGATCCCCCACTTTATGCCCAGTAGAAGCCTTTATCATGTTTGCAACTATTATATTCAGTCAGTCAGTTAAGTGCCATACGTGAAACCCTTTTGGGCGATCATGTCTCAAAAAAGATATGACTGACTGGGCAGAAGATTATCCCACAGTAGGTTAACATTGCTTTCTGGTTGCCAGCCAAGGCTATAGAACCCAATCTGTCCTATTATTTAACCCATAACTGAAAGGAAGAGACAGATTAGTACCTTTCCCAAGGTTATTTGAGCATAGGTGAATAAAATGAATTCAACTAGAAATTGAATTTGGAGCTTTGATTTGTCGTTCTGATTAAACTGAATGGTTGTTTCAAAAACCTTTTTTAAAAAAAAGTATCAACCCTAAGGCACGTAACTGACTGACTGAATATAATAGTTCGAAACATAATTAAAACATCTACTGAGCATAAAATGGGGGATTGGTTTTCTATTGTTTTGAAGTAATAAACTGATCCCCCACTAATTAATAATAAACTGATCTCCCACTTCATATAATAATGTAATATAATCTATCTCTTCTCCCTCCATCTATGAGTTAAATGGCAGGACAGATCGGGTTCTATAGCCTTGGCTGGCAACCAGTTTACTGCAGAAAGCAATGACAACCTACTAAGGGATAATCTTCTGTCCAGTCAGTCATGTCTCTTATGGAGACATAATTAAAACTGCTACTGGGTATAAATTGGGGGATCGGTTTTCATATTGTTATGAAGTGAAAAACTGATCCCCCACTAATTATACTTAATATAATAATGTAATATAATCTCACTCAAGCTATGAGTTAAATGGCAGGACAGTTGGGTTCTATAGCCTTGGTTGGGAGCCAGTCTACCACAGAAAGCAATGGCAATCTACTGCGGGATAATCTTCTGCCCAGTCAGTCATGTCTCTTTCGAGACATGATTGCCCAAATCATGTATCATGTGTGGCACTTAACTGACTGAATAGTATAGTTGAAAGCACAATTAAAACTTTTACTAGGCATAAAGTGGGGGACCGATTTTTTATTGTTATGCATTAATAAACTGATCCCCCACTAATTAAATTTAATATAATAATGTAACATAACCCATCTCTTCCCTCCAGTTATGGGTTAAATAAGAGGACAGATTGAATTCTATAGTCTTGGCTGGCAACCAGTCTACTGCAGAAAGCAATGGCAACTTACTGCAAGATAATCTTCTACCCTGTCAGTCATGTCTCTTTTGAGACATGATTACCAAAAGTGTTTATCACATATGGCACTTAACTGGATCTAGTTTATTTCTCCACCCTGATGACAGATGAAATGCTGATACTAACGATATCCACAATCTCCTTGTAAGGCTTGCCAGTGTGTTCATACAGTGCTACAATTTTTGTACGCTTCCTTGGAGCAACATCCATCACAGACAATAGCCGTAGGACAACTAATTGACAGTCAAGACAATAGTGTCTGATGAAATCATAGACGAAGCAATATTTTTCAAGGCCAACTAAATTTCGTCATACACCCCGAAAATAGATTCATATTACTGCACACCACTGCAGATGGCCTAATCTGAAGTAAAAAATAGAAACTGATTACACCATGTCACTCCAGTGGGTTTAAAACTAACCATATGTTGAAAAAAACGAAGCTAAAGCAGTTGTTTCAATTAATTTGCACAAGGGAATATATGTGAAAGTGGCAAAAACGCAAATAGAATATTAACCAATACAAAATATCCCTCTAAGCATGGAAAGTGATATGAGAACAATCTACCCAATGAATTGAATAAAGTGTTCTAAGAAGTTTACCAAGAACTATTGACACCTGAAGATGACCAGAGGGTACATTGGTTGAAACGTTGAGATTATAACAACCAGAATGAGCAAAGATTGAACTAAAATGCACTTCAAGTGGACAAACAAGACAACAGGAAGCTGAAATTTGGCAAGAGATCTACTTTTAGATTTCGTATATGTTATTGGTTATTTAAGTTCTATTTTAAGAGCACTACAAAGACAGAGAGAAACCTAAGAATCTCAAAGCAAGTCTACTTTTATGCCTCAGAGGTTGTATAATTCCATCAGAATATTTATGTGTGGAGTGTGTCCATGGTCAGTTATATGTCAGTCAAATTGGTTGACAACTCGGGTAGAAAGAAATGTGACCTATTCAACCAAAACCATTTTCAGAACTGATGCAAGAACCCATCATATTGCAACTTTAGAACCATCTGGATTTTACAAGCTTTCTGCACCCATTGTTCTGTAATGATTTGAAGATAGCAATGAATAATGAAAGTTTCAACAACTTATCAGGCGTTGGCTACTCAGCACAGTTAAATTGGTTGACTTTAAATGTTAAAATTGTTGTATGTGACACCCAGTGAGGAACAAACTTAACACTCTCTTGTAATACTCAACCAGATAAGTCTTGCTAACGATTGCACCATGCCAATGATTACTTAGTTGATTATATAACATTTCAATCTTTGTTGGGTTAATATAAAACTTAGTACAGGGCACCCTGTGAGGTTCAAACTCATTGATTAGTAGTAATGCTCAACCAGATGAGCCTTACTAACTATTGTATCATGGCAATGGTTGCTTTGTTGAAAATTCAATATTTGTTGGGTTAATTTCAAAGTTAGTGCAATGCACCATGTGAGGTTCAAAGTCATTGATCAGTAGTAAAGGTAAACAAGATAAGCTTTGCTAACCACTGTGCCATGGTGGTTGTTGTTTTTTAACTTTAAATCACACAGTAGAAGGGTCAAGGGCTACTCATAGTAGTGGGTTACTAATTTGTAAAGGGAGTAGACAGGATATATAACCAGAAACCTCCCTAGTGAGGCCAGATGTAGCTCAAAGCCGAGTATATATATATTTTTTTTTTTATAAACATATCACCCCAAGTAAGGCATTTTACTGCCACTGGTGTACAGGGGGTTACATAGGAGGAAGTTTATGAGAAAGAGTGACAGGTTGGGGAGGTGTTAGGAAGTGGGTAAGAGAAGGATGAGAATACTAATGAGAGTGGAGTGGAAGGAGAAAGGAGCATGAGAGAGAGGAAGCAAGTTAGTGAGATAGGAGATGACTATTGACTTTACATTTAAATTCTTGGAGATTGTAGCTGTCGGGAAATCAAGTAAATTGAAGGGAATTCCACAGGCGGGAAGTGTGAGAAAAGAATCTGCTGGAGTAGAACTTGCATTTACATTTTATTGGTTTCACAGTAAAAAGGTGGGACCTAGTTGCTAATCTTGTGGCTCAAGTAAATTTATATATAGGGGGCACCAGTAAGCTAAGTTCATTGGAGCAGAAGCCGTGAAAGTATTTGTAGAAGAGACACAGGGAAGCCACATTGCGCCAGTGAGAAAGTGACTGTATCCGAGCTGCCAAGCTGGAGTAGAACTTGCATTTACATTTTATTGGTTTCACAGTAAAAAGGTGGGACCTAGTTGCTAATCTTGTGGCTCAAGTAAATTTATATATAGGGGGCACCAGTAAGCTAAGTTCATTGGAGCAGAAGCCATGAAAGTATTTGTAGAAGAGACACAGGGAAGCCACATTGTGCCGGTGAGAAAGTGATTGTATCCGAGCTGCCAAGCTGGAGTAGAACTTGCATTTACATTTTATTGGTTTCACAGTAAAAAGGTGGGACCTAGTTGCTAATCTTGTGGCTCAAGTAAATTTATATATAGGGGGCACCAGTAAGCTAAGTTCATTGGAGCAGAAGCCGTGAAAGTATTTGTAGAAGAGACACAGGGAAGCCACATTGCGCCAGTGAGAAAGTGACTGTATCCGAGCTGCCAAGCTGGAGTAGAACTTGCATTTACATTTTATTGGTTTCACAGTAAAAAGGTGGGACCTAGTTGCTAATCTTGTGGCTCAAGTAAATTTATATATAGGGGGCACCAGTAAGCTAAGTTCATTGGAGCAGAAGCCGTGAAAGTATTTGTAGAAGAGACACAGGGAAGCCACATTGCGCCAGTGAGAAAGTGATTGTATCCGAGCTGCCAAGCTGGAGTAGAACTTGCATTTACATTTTATTGGTTTCACAGTAAAAAGGTGGGACCTAGTTGCTAATCTTGTGGCTCAAGTAAATTTATATATAGGGGGCACCAGTAAGCTAAGTTCATTGGAGCAGAAGCCGTGAAAGTATTTGTAGAAGAGACACAGGGAAGCCACATTGTGCCGGTGAGAAAGTGATTGTATCCGAGCTGCCAAGCTGGAGTAGAACTTGCATTTACATTTTATTGGTTTCACAGTAAAAAGGTGGGACCTAGTTGCTAATCTTGTGGCTCAAGTAAATTTATATATAGGGGGCACCAGTAAGCTAAGTTCATTGGAGCAGAAGCCGTGAAAGTATTTGTAGAAGAGACACAGGGAAGCCACATTGTGCCGGTGAGAAAGTGACTGTATCCGAGCTGCCAAGTCGGGATTGATCACATTACAGATTCTCTGTGGGATTTCGTCAAGGACCCCTAGGTGGATAGCAGGAGCACCCGACCAGATATGGCAGCAGTATTCAATGCACTGGCGGATGGTAGAATTGTATATGTGCAGGATTGTTTGGGATGGGAAAAACTTCCTGGCCCTACATAGAGAACCGAGCTTCTTAGCTGCGGATTTAGCTATGAATTTAATGTGGACAACGTAAGGCGTTAAGCCTGGTCCAAACTATTTCCGTAGACCTTGCATAAGGCATTGTTGAGCTTCCATCTAATTTTCTGCTCTTCAGAATAGCCTCATCTGGGTTCCTCTCCACCCAGAGGCAGAGAATCCTACAAGTAGTGTTCCAGGTAAAACACTGGCAAGGGGACTAGACAGTGGTGATAAGATATGGAGATTATGAGGATATGTAAGATACATAACCCGGGACTTGAAGAGATTACAAGTATAGTGATCAGGAAAGCATCCTCTCAGGAGTCTGTTCCACAAAGTAACAGTTCTGAGTAATAAGCTGAGTAGAATGTATGCAGGAACTCAAAAGGATGGTGTGCAGTAAATATGGTCTTTGAAATTAAGTAATTTAACTCATTCTAATATTTGCCATAGTCATATCAATATAATAGTGAGAAGATAAGAACATGTCATATATTTTGTTATTTAGTGGCATATCAACATCTTATGGGTCATTTAAAGCCTTAATTTGATTTTGCTTGGAGCATTAATAATTTCTTTTTAAAAAATGTATTGCTAGTATTTTTTTTTCTTTAAAATGCATTGCTGGTTTGGACCAAACGTGAGCAATGGCAAGGTTTTTGAGAGGATTGACATGAAAATGAAACTGATACTTAACATCAGGAAAAGACAGCTGAAGTTCCTGGGACATGCAATGAGGAAGACGGGTTTGGTGAATCTGATACTCACAGGTCAGATAGAGAATGGACATAAAAAGGAAACTAATACTTAACATCAGGAAAAGACAGCTGAAGTTCCTGGGAGAGGTAATGAGGAAGGAGGGCTTGGAGAATCTGATACTCATTGGTCAGACAGAGGATTGAAACGAAAAGGAAACTAATATTTAACATCAGGAAAAAACAGCTAAAGTTCCTGGGATGTGTTATGAGGAAGGATGGCTTGGAGAATCTGATACTCACTGGTCAGATAGAGGATGGAAACGAAAAGGAAACTAATACTTAACATCAGGAAAAGACAGCTGAAGTTCCTGGAACATGTAATTAGGAAGGAGGGCTTGGAGAATCTGATACTCACTGGTCAGATAGAGGATGGAAACGAAAAGGAAACTAATACTTAACACCAGGAAAAGACAGCTGAAGTTCCTGGAACATGTAATGAGGAAGGAGGGATTGGAGAATCTGATACTCACAGGTCAGATAGAGGATGGAAACGAAAAGGAAACTAATACTTAACATTAGGAAAAGACAGCTGAAGTTCCTGGGACATGTAATGAGGAAGGATGGCTTTGAAAATATGATACTCACAGGTCATATAGAGGTAAAGCCATGTGTAACATACTCAATGAGCAAATGGATGCCATAACAGAGCCATGTTTGGGAGGAGTAACAGGAGAAAGCTAGTGATAGGGTGATGTGGTATACCATGATTGTCTACATCCTGAAGGGACACAGCTCATAGAAGAAGAAGACTGCTGTTAGTAATTTTGTTTTTCTTACTATATAAAAATATATTTCTGGTATTTTTACTATGAAAATATATTTTTATACTTTCTATTCAATACTGGACAGTGCTAAGGCTCAGTGCAAAAGCCAAGAAGTCAGGATAATAATGGGGGACTTAAATGCAAAGGTAGGTAAAGATAGAGAAGGAGACACGAACGGCAACTTCGGTCTAGGAGAGCGCAACGAAAGAGGAGAAAAATGGATCCAATGGTGCTCAGCCAATGACCAGGTCATTACTAACACCTGGTTCCAAGAACATCCACGACGTTTATGGACATGGAGAAGCCCAGGAGGGGACACGAAGAACCAAATAGATTATATAACAATAAACAAGAGATTCAGGAACGCAGTAGTCCAATGCAAAACGTACCCAGGTGCTGACTGCGGAAGTGACCACGTCCCAGTCATCTGCAAACTAAAAGTGAAACTCCGAAGACTGAAGAAACCCAGCATAACACCAAGACTGCAATACGACACACTAGAGGATGATCTCACCCTGCAGAAAGAATATAATAACAGTGTAAAAAAGAAATATGAAGAACAAATTGGAAAAGGATACTCAAAATGGGAGTCACTAAAAGAAGCAATGGTGACCTCAGCGAACAACATAGCCCCAAAGGAAATCAGACGCAGAAGAAAAAATGAGTGGATGACCGAAGAGATCCTCCACATGATGCAAAGGAGACAAAAAATAACGCCAAGACACGGAGCAGAGTACAAAAAACTTCACATGGAGATAAGGAACAAATGCAGACAAGCCAAAGAGGAATGGCTCAACAACAAATGTGCAGAAGTAGAGAGACTGAGCAGGAACAACAAAGCAGAAATGCATAAAGAGATAAGAGAACTGACAGGACAAAAAACCTGTTCCTCAACAGGATGCATAAAATCCAAGGAAGGGACAATCATAGTAGAGAAAGAGGAAATACTCCAGCGATGGGAAGAATACATAAAGGATCTCTTTGGCGACAAGAGAGAACAACCGAGAATACACAAGGAGATGGATGGACCGGAAATACTAAAATCCGAAGTGGAAGCTGCAATGGCCAAAATGAACAGAAACAAAGCACCTGGCCCAGATGGCATAGTGATAGAGCTGCTGACAGCCTTAGAAGAATATGGCATAGAAAAGATTACCGACATAATAAACGAAATTTATAGCAGCGGAATAATACCAGACGACCTATGCAAGTCGATATTTATAGCACTGCCGAAGAAACCAGGTGCAAACGAGTGTGAACTACACAGAACTATCAGCTTAATGAGTCACATCACAAAACTGATTGTCAGAATCCTGATGAATAGAGCGAGAAGCAGAATCAGGCCAGAGATAGGGCAGGAACAGTGCGGGTTCGTCAAAGACACTGGAACAAGGAACGCCATATTCATGATTAGGATGCTCTCTGAAAGGGCATTACAAATGAAGAAAGACTTGTACCTATGCTTCATTGATTACGCGAAAGCATTCGACAAAATACGACACAAAGAATTGATGGAAATGATAGGCAACCTCGACATTTTCGGCAAAGATATAAGAATAATCAAGAATCTCTACTGGCAGCAAACGGCCTGCATACGGACAGGTAACGACCTCAGTAGATACACAAAGATAGAAAAAGGCGTAAGACAAGGCTGTGTCTTTTCACCGGATTTGTTCAACCTATACAGCGAGAATATTTTGAGGACCCTAGATGACACACCAGGATTTATTATTGGAGGCCACAACCTGAACAACATAAGATACGCGGACGATACAGTACTGATTGCGGACACGGAAAGGAAACTGCAAGATCTCATACAGAAAGTAGCAGTGGAGAGTGACAAGAAAGGACTACAAATAAACTTTAAGAAAACTGAGTGCATGGTCATCAGCAAAAGATACAACCCAAAATGCCAAATACAGGTGGGGGATAACAGAATCAAACAAGTCCAAGAATTTAAGTACCTAGGAAGTGTTCTAACAGGAGATGGAAAGTGCGACACGGAGATCCGAAGGCGAATTGGCATGGCAAAGGACGCGTTCCAGAAGCTGAGCAAAATACTAACACACAGGAAGATCTCAATAGAAATGAAGAAAAGAGTGCTAGACTGCTACGTGATGTCAGTTCTTCAGTACGGCTGTGAATGCTGGACAATATCATCGAAAATGAGGACAAAACTGGAAGCGGCCGAAATGTGGTTCTACAGAAGGATGCTACGTATATCGTGGACTGAGCATACAAGCAACAACGAGGTGTGAGAAAGAATGGCAACAAAAAGGAAATTGATGCTGAGCATCAGGAAGAGACAACTGAAGTTCCTGGGACACGCAATGAGGAAGGAGAGCCTGGAGGACCTGATACTGACTGGACAGATAGAAGGAAGGAGAGACAGAGGAAGGCAGCGGATAACATATCTGCAGAGTCTGATCAGGTGGATGACGGAACGGGGGTTGCCAGGAGCAACAGGAGCAAACATACTAAGAGCCACAAGGGATAGAGAGACGTGGAGATCCATGATCGCCTACGTCCTGAAGGGACAGGGCACATAGAAGAAGAAGAATGTTTTGATCCCAGTTTTGGGGTTAAGTATTTACTTATAGTTAGGAGCATAACGGGCACCATCATTCTGGGTCAGAGTGGACCTGGAAGTGACAGCAGTTAAAAGTTGATTTCACACTCCTAGAAGAAGTTGTAGCTCAGCTGAATAATGGATAAATTTAATCTTTGTTTTTTTTTTTAGTTTCAGCAAAAAGTCAGGATGATTCTTATCCCTATATTGGCATGGATGAGGGCACCTTGGCATAGTGTAATGGTTAGCAAGCTTGTCTCACTAGAACCAGTTAGGACTGAGTAGTGAGTTCAATTTTGACTGGGTGTTCTATACTTTCAGCCTTGTGCCACATCTAAGCGGGACTTGAAAAATCACCCCTATTGGCATGGATGAGTTTCAAATTAAATTAATCAAAAATGAAGGAAGAAACATGGAGTAATGATGGAAACACAAAATTTGTCAAACATCAAATGACAAAAATGGTTTCTTCGTCAAAGGATTTGCACATCCTTGTGGTTGATAAATTAATCCTTTAAAAATGCATTTTCCAAACCAATGGGTTGCATTTCTGCCAACAATAAAAAAAATGCTTCATGATCCCTTAAAAGAGTATTTAAGCAAAGCTTCTAGACCACACAAGCCTATAAGGAGACAGAAACAGATGTATGTAACATCAGTTCACAACCACGGCTTAAAAGAGATTACCTTACTCATTCCCTCATCTTTCTCACCATGCTATGTGACACTCACACTCTTCCTCATCAAGCAATGTGACACTTACACTCTTCCTCACCAAGCTACATGACACTTACACTCTTCCTCCTCACTTTCTATTTTGCCTCTTCTTTTTCACACATACATTTCTTTTCATCTTAACAAACAACTACAAAGAAGGAATATTTCATATTTCTACATCTTTCATTTATTTTCTTGTGGGTCGATTCAAATCTGCTACAAAAACATGTTAATTACTGACTCATCTGTTGTGCTAACCTTTGTACGATGGTCCTCAAAAAGTCACCCATTGATCTATCCCCCCACCCCCAGCTATGTGTTAAATAGCCAGTTTATGAAAAGGATAACTTTGAATTCCAAACTGTAGAGAAAGTGACAAAAAATTGCTCTACAATCTTTTTCAAAAGAATTCATGGCATTTCACAGATAAAAGAAATGTAATTTATGGAGGTCTGTGATTGTCTACATTCCAAATGGACATGTCATTTGAAAATAAAAATAAAGAGACGTGAGGTTGATTAGAAAGATTGCAATGCATTAACTTTCACAAGAGTTGAAAGATTTGTGTACAAGTTAATTATCAAAGCCTTCGAATGAAGATTACAGTCGTCTTTGAAGCCACAGTGAGTTCAGGTTCACAGAAAGAGATGCTTAAAAGCTGTGAATTCAAAGAATGCTATATCCCAGCCTTGCCAAGTTTAATTTTCCAATGAAAGAGTAAAACCTGGAAAAAAACACTATAAAGAATCATCCTTTTCCTTTATAATATAATTTTGCTCTTTTTTTTTTTTAAGATGGAAATAACGGCAACGTAAAATAACTTTTGATTGCAGAAAAGTCTACTTAAATTACCAAGTGGAAACTGCATTCAATCATTTTAAGAAAACTTTTTTTTTCAAAAAGTTAAATCCTTGACAATCGAACTGAAAGAGTCCCTCCATTCAAATGATTCATCAGTAATTTGAAATTTTCTTCAGCGTAATCTAACTTTTCATCAATTCTTAAAAACAGGGCTAATTGTATAACAAAACTGACAACAGATATGGCAACCACTTGTAGTATCTGTCCTTATCTTCTGCCTTTATCCTTGGCTCTACAATGTCTACTTTAAATTTTTCAAACTTTGTTCTGAAATTTAGAACTGATTGATTCATCATGGCCTCCAATTATATTTGATAAGTGATTTGATACTTGCTCTCTCAAAGCTTGCTCTCTCTCTCTCTCTCTCTCTCTCTCTCTCTCTTTCTCTTTCTCTCTCTCTCTCTCACTGTTATGGGGAAACACACCTATTCCTCAGATAGAGAACTCTCCCTCCATTATTAATAAGAGTTAACAGGAAGTTCTTTGAGGAGATTGTTCAGCATTCACTGCCATATAAGAGGACAGATATCACGCTAGTGACTAAATAGTGTAATTAGTTACAATACCTCATCTCAGAAATATAGACAGATGTTGAAGGAGTGAATATGGCAATAAAGATGAGGACAGCAGTCCAAACAATGTAAATAGTGTAAATAGTTACAATACCTCATCTCAGAAATATAAGCAGATGTTGAAGGAGTGAATATGGCAATAAAGATGAGGACAGCAGTCCAAACAATGTAAATAGTGTAAATAGTTACAATACCTCATCTCAGAAATATAGACAGATGTTGAAGGAGTGAATATGGCAATAAAGATGAGGACAACAGTCCAAACAATGTAAATAGTGTAAATAGTTATAATACCTCATCTCAGAAATATAGACAGATGTTGAAGGAGTGAATATGGCAATAAAGATGAGGACAACAGTCCAAACAATGTAAATAGTGTAAATATTTACAATACCTCATCTCAGAAATATAGCCAGATGTTGAAGGAGTGAATATGGCAATAAAGATGAGGACAACAGTCCAAACAATGTAACTAGTGTAAATAGTTACAATACCTCATCTCAGAAATATAGACAGATGTTGAAGGAGTGAATATGGCAATAAAGATGAGGACAACAGTCCAAACAATGTAAATTGTGTAAATTGTTTTCAATACCTCATCTCAGAAATATTGTCAAAAATTTCTTTCTGAATATTTAAAATTATTTGGAAACCTTACAGAGTCAAGTTACTTGCTGAAACCTAAATACTTTTATATCAAATCAAAATCTAGCATTTCTCAAAACTGATTCATAATCCAGGAAATGTATACTAAATTATTTAAGATAGTCATTTCAGTTTGGTCATCATCATTGATTGCAAGACTGTTAGAACATTGTCTATATTCCAGATCAAAATTTCCACATCTGAACTTAACTTACTTGCTTGTTCTTCTCGTGGAATATCATCTTATGGGTCATTTAATGCCAAAATTTTATTTACTAGTATTTTTTTTAAACATATTTCTTGTAATTTTTTTACTATGAAAATACATTGCTGGTGTTTTCACTATAAAAATGTATTTTTATACTGTTTGACCCAAAGTTGGGGGTTAACCATTTTTCCTCTAACAGGTGCTACCACTCCAGGTGTGTGTGGACCCTGGAATAACAGGAATTAAAAGGCAGTACCACACTCCTCAAAACCTTTAATCTCCTGACCGTAGCTCTTGCTGTGACATGTAGTTTATTGTTATACCAAGGACAATCTGAACTTAGCAAACTATGAAGAGTTTTCTCAGCTAAGGCACCTTCTCCATAAAGAGCACATAACCTTTTTGCTGTTTTTAGAGTATTTTCTTTTCAATTTTTCTAGAAAAAAAAGAATCAAAAAACGAGGAAGTATCTCGTTTTCACTTTTAATGCAAAACCATCAAAAAATCACAAAATAGTATTGAAAGATGCTCTGAATGATTTTGAGTTTTGTTTAATGGCATATCAACCTCTTTGGGTTATTTAATGTCAAAAAAGTGGGGTTTTTAAGGTATGTTTTTTTAATATTTGGTTATAGAGAGAAGGTTGAATAAGTCACATTTTGACAAAAAAATTTTTTATTTATTTATTTTTAGTTTTATATTCAAAATAATAATTTTTAATAATTTTAAATAATTTTTTTCCTTCCAAAATGTTATGGTAATAATTTTTTTCTTCAAAAATTGGTAATATTTTTCCTTTAAAAAAAATGTATATTTTTCTATAAAAGTCTATTTTTATACTTTCATAGTGTTTTGACCCCAGTTTTTTGAGTTAACTGTTTGCTCATAGCTGGGACCCTAACAGGTGCTACCACTCTGGGTCAAGGTGGACCTGGGAAGAACAGCAATTAAGAAGTGGTTCAGTCATCATCACAACCTCCCAATCAGAGGCCTTGCTGCCGGATGCAGTTTACTGTCATGCCCAGGACCAGAAAGATGCTCTGAAATACAACCTTTCCGAACATGTATACATGTCAAAAATTGAAGTCACATGTGAGAAAATCTGATATTAAAACACTAGCTTTTGAAAAATGCTATGAACTTTCTTTTTCACTGAATATAAAAATAAAACAATTATTGTTATTTTTCTTCAGCACCTCCCCATAAATTCAGAGAAACATTACAAGTTTTTTTGTCAGTGAAAGTCAATTTTTTTATAAAATAATATTACTGAAGCACCTGCCTACTGTTTTCTGTTTTATATGTATGTCAATGTATCATATCAAACAACAGCTCAAAACACATAGAAGCATGTATTTTTCTAAGATTATATCTTATCTTGAGTTTCAAATCAAATCTGATCTCTGAGAGATTTAAACAAGCAATAAATAAAAATCACATGTTCAAATGCAACCTACTGAAAAGTATTCTAAAATTTTGTTCCAGCCAATAGTTTAAGAACCAAACAAAACCAACCATTTCTTAAAATTGACTCATGCCAAAAATATTTCTGAGGTTCAACATTTTAAAAGAACCACAAAGATATTCCTTTTTTTAAATGTTTTTGGCAAAACATCAAACATATTCATGACATTTGTCATATAAAACAATGTGGACAAGTTGAATTGCTATATTTAAAAGGGCTCACTAAAAAGTTTATGGCCTAAGATGCACTTTGTGCATTGACAACTTGCTCTTACAATATTTTACTTAAGAAAAGTCACCATACATGGAAAAACTCTTAAAGAGCAGGAAGACTTACTTTTCAGACATTATGGCTCGAGGCATTGAGTCAGTTTTAATGCTTGAGCTTTGGTTTTTAATTTCATGGAAATTTGTAGGATCTGTCCGCATCTTCTGCCTTTAGCTTTGGCTGCACAGTGTCTACTTAAGACTTTTGTAACTTTTTTTTCTTTGAACGTTATTGCTGACTGGCTCAATATGGCTTCCAATTATATTTGATAAGTGATTTGTGACTTGCTGACATAAACATTCGCTTTCACACACACACAACCACACACACACACACACACACACACACACACACACACACACACACATATATATATAATTATATCATGTCAAACATTGTTTTTAGTGGATAATTGATGTCAGCCCTGAATTAGAAATCAGAGACCAGAGTTCAAGTTCCAATAGAATTTTTTGTATTCGCTTATCCACAAACAATTAAAGTATTCATCCATCTCTTCTTCCTCCAGCTATGGGTTGAATAGCAGGATAGATTGTGTTCAGTAGCCATGGTTGGTAACCAGTCTACTGCAGAAACCTACTGTGGGAAAATTTTCTGCCTTGTCACGAGACATGATCGCCCAAGCGTTATCATGTATTGCACTTAACTGATTATCCTGGAAACACTTTACTAAATTGTTTATTTATGAACTTCTCAAAACGTTAATACATCAAGCTAATAAATGTTGTATATTGTGGTGCAGTGGATAGCAACTCAGAATGACAAATTGGGGTGCTGAGGTCAAATTCCAGTTGAATTCTTTGCATTCACTTACATACAAATACCCTTGGGAGAGGTATTAATCTGTCTCTTCCCTCCAGTTATGGGTTAAATAATAGGATAGATTGGGTTCTATAGCCTTGACTGGCAACCAGTCTACCACAGAAAGTAATGGCAACCTTCTGCGGGATAATCTTCTGCCCAGTCAGTCATGTTTTGAAAGAGACATGATTACCCAAAGCATGTATCATGTATGGCACTTAACTGACTCACTGAATATAATAGTTGGAAACAATTAAAACTTCTATTGGCCATAAAGTGAGGGATCGGTTATTGTTATGAAGTTGTTATAGATCAGGTTAAGCTCCGAAAAGAACAACACGACCACAAGGGTAGAAATAACAAATGCATCGTAACAAGAAATAACAATACAAAATGTGGAAGGTGTTTGTATGACTGTCAGTCTGGTTTGGAGTGAACTACTACCAACTCTACTGTTATGGACCAGGTTAAGGTCCGAAAAGAACAACACAACCACAAGGGTAGAAATAACAAATATATATTAACAAGAAATAACAATACAAAATGTGGAAGGTCTTAGTATGACTGTCAGTCTGGTTTGGAGTGAACTACTACCAACTCTACTGTTATGGACCAGGTTAAGGTCCGAAAAGAACAACACGACCACAAGGGTAGAAATAACAAATATATATTAACAAGAAATAAAAATAAAAAATGTGGAAGGTGTTTGTATGACTGTCAGTCTGGTTTGGAGTGAACTACTACCAACTCTACTGTTATGGACCAGGTTAAGGTCCGAAAAGAACAACACGACCACAAGGGTAGAAATAACAAATATATATTAACAAGAAATAACAATACAAAATGTGGAAGGTGTTTGTATGACTGTCAGTCTGGTTTGGAGTGAACTACTACTAACTCAACTCTCTCTCTCTCTTGAGAGGCGTAGTATATATAGTGTTAGGAAGAGTTCATTCTGGAGTTATAGGTAAGGACCCATGAGAAGAAGTAATAAACTGATCCCCCCACTAATTATATATAATATAATAATGTAATAAAATCTTTCTGCATATATACAAATCCTGCATATATACAAATCAATCATTCGTCCGTGCATGGAGTACTGCTGCCATATACGGTCAGGTGTCCCCACTGTTCATCTCTATTGTGAATCTGATACTTTATGTTTATTTCAAAAGGAGAATCAGTAATGTGATAGGTACTGACTTTGCGGCTTGACTACAGCCACTTTTCCACCGACAGGATGTGGCTTCCCTTTGTCTGTTCTATAAATACTTCCATGGTTTCTGCTCCAACAAACTTAAGTCACTGGTGCCTCTGCAGCAGGTGTTTACTCATGCAACCAGACTGGCAACTGGGTCTCACCCATTCACAGTTAGATCAACCAAATGCAGATGACAATTCTACTCCTGCAGCTTCTTTTCCCGCACTTCCTGCCTGTGGAACTCGCTTCCTTATTCTTGCTTTCCTGACGGCTACAGCCTCCAGGAATTTAAATGCAACGTCAATACTCATCTCTTAACCACTTGACCCTCGTTCTTTCCTCACCACCCTGGATATCCTTTCCTTTCTCTCCACCTCTGCAACTGTCATCACACCTGTATTTCCTCCCTTCTCTTGCTCCTTTCTAAATGTTTCGTCCTTCTCTTCACCCTCTTCTAATCTTTTTACTCTTATGTAGCCCCCTGCACATCAGTGGCATTACCGCCTTGCTCAGGGTGATATGATTAAAAATAAAGATTAAAAACCCACTGTTCAAGCATTTACTTTTATAGAGAGTGCTCAATACAGAGTAGAGCTTAATATTGTAATTTTGTTATTACAATAGTTTATAAAAGCACAATATCACTACACAAAAATTTTCATCTTTCAGAACAAAACTGTTCCTCTTCATGTGATATGTAAAAGTTAATGGTAAACACGATTTATTTTTAGAAATATAAGATGAATTCATGGTTATTTAGAAAATTAGGGAGTGGTACTTGGAGGAAATGCATATCGGTGCAAAAACAAAAATGCAAAAATGCAAAAACAAAATCTATTGTTCAATAAAAAAACATAAAATCCAACCTCCTGATTAAAATTATTGTCTACCCTTTAAAAAATCTAAGGTCCCAATATGTATCTTACGCAGACAAAATTAAAAAGTCACATGTCTAGATCTAAGTCATCCTGCCACCTTCCAGAACCCAAATTTGAAAATTGAGTTCTGAAAAGAAAAAAAAAGTGATGGAACAAATTTATTTTCTTTTTAAATAAAATGAGAGAATCAGTTATGAATGCATGTCTTTAATAAATTTCTGAAGATGCTTGTTATCGTGAAACATGTTAGATTAGGGACTGTTGTCGATTCTTGTTTAGAAAACCACACAATATAATAATAACAAAAACACATATGAGAGGAAAAATGTAAGTATATTGAATAAAACATATACAATCTGTACACGGTTAGTAGATTCAAGAATACTTGTTAGTAGGAGTCAAATATATACAAGAAGTAAGTCTGGGTAATAAGTCTATATTCTTGCTGACCAACGAGGAGTGATTCAACTGTTCTGACAAAAACCAACACTAACAACAACAACAACCTGTTCTGTGTAGGAAGGATTATTTGTATACCATGGAAGAATCCATAGAGTGTGTGAAAAGGGGTCACTCCACAACAGGGACACTTTCAGCAACTTCAAGGATGTTATTTTCAGATGTTTTTTGTCCTCATGTTTGACATGTTGTCTTATTATACACTAATATCTAAACTTATTTATAAATGAAACTTTGTGTGTGTCTGTGTGTGTGTGTGTGTCCATTACCTATAGACTCCGAAATGGCAGAACCGATTTTCTTGAAAATTTATACAGTTGTACTATAAGCATCTGCAAGTGTTCTTAGCTAGGTTTTGTGTCGAGGTACCCTCGATAAATATCGAAAATCGATAATCGAAAAAATCGAGTTATAGAAGGAGTGGTCCGATTTTAATCAAATTTGATACACTCATAGACAAAGATATAAGAAATGATATTCAGAAATTTCAAGGTTGCAGTTTTTACAATCACGCAGAAAATCGATAATATATATATATATATAAGGCAAGATGTTTGTGTGTGTGTCTGTTTATCTGTCTGTATGTCCTTTATACAAATCCACAATTTTTATCCGATTCTCACCAAACTTCACACAAATATTCTTTAGGCTAAGTCTAAGCTCCAGGACCATGGATTAGTTTTAAAGCTTTCATTACACCTGAGCAATGCCGGGCTATACTGCTAGTATATATATATATATATATATATATATATATATATATATATTTGTTTTTTATTTTGCAGGTACTTCAGAAAACTTGTGTAATTTGCATAATCCTGTTCAAATTAGATTCAACTCAATCTCAGTTGTTCTGTTAGTTATTGTGATTGTATTATGTATATGTATTATTATTATGTATTATTATTATTATTATTATTATTATTATTATGTATTATTACTATCATGTATTATTATTATTATTATGTATTATTATTATTGTTATTATGTATTATTATTATGTATTATTATTATTATGTATTATTATTATTATTATGTATTATTATTATTATGTATCATTATTATTATTATGTATTATTATTATTATGTATCATTATTATTATTATGTATTATTATTATTATGTATCATTATTATTATTATGTATTATTATTATTATGTATTATTATTATTATTATAATAATTATTATAATAATTATTAATAATTATTATATTGCAATAATAATATTATTATTATATATTATTATTATTATTATGTATTATTATTATTATTATGAATTATTATTATTACGTATTATTATTATATACTATTATTATTATGTTTTATTATTATTATTATTATTATTATGTATCATTATTATTATGTATTATTATTATGTATTATTATTATTATGTATTATGTATTATTATTATGTATTATTATTATGTATTATTATTATGTATTATTATTATTATTATATTATTATTATTATTATATTATTATTATTATTATTATTATAATTATTATAATAATTATTAATAATTATTATATTGTAATAATAATATTATTATTATATATTATTATTATTATTATGTATTATTATTATTATTATGAATTATTATTATTACGTATTATTATTATTATATATTATTATTATTATCTTTTATTATTATTATTATTATTATGTATTATTATTATTATTATGAATTATTATTATTATTATGAATTATTATTATTATGTATTATTATTATTATATATTATTATTATTATCTTTTATTATTATTATTATTATTATGTATTATTATTATTGCTATTATTATTATTATGTATTATGTATACTTAGATATTTATTTGGTCCGAGGAATAAGAAAATAGAAGATAGAAAATGCCAACTTTATTGACAAAACCGTCATGTTTCCACACTGAAAAGATTTCAGTTCATCTGTTTGTGACATCTGTGAATAATAAATAACAAGGGGAAAATTTTGTTGGGATTCCTTAAGTATTGCTACATCGAATCTTATTACAAATGTATATGCATACTCGATTTGTCCAGAACTGTGTAATGTCATTCCTCTTCCTGTTGAAAAGTGACATCATGGATGAATAATAACAGACTTCAGTTTAAGGAATTAAAATTTCAGTAAGAAAGGTGAAAAAATATAAATGAAATAGACAAATTATTGACATGGGTTCAAGTTATTTTTTTTGATTTTGTCCTTTTGTAGTTTTCTTCATTGACACTTTGGAAGTAAATTCTCCTACAAAATAAAAAAAACATAAATCTGTTCTATTCCTGCCTTTTTGTCTGTGATTATCATAGTACAAAAACGCTGATGTTCAGTTGCAGGCTAAATAATTTTATTTGTATTTTACGTTAAAAAATAGATTATGATTTGATTCGAGCCAACCCAAAGAATATTAATCGCCTCTGGCCACTATTCTCAGGAAACTATAAGAAAGTAAGATTTTCTTGAACTTAGAAATGGTAAAATAGGAACTGATGTTGAGTACCCAAGGAAGCTTGTCAGTGGTCTGTAAACAGAATGAAAACACGGAAAAATGTGAGAGGAGGTTTGATTGTGTTTAATAATTATTGGAATTACATGAAGAGAAAACTGAGGCTTAACTTGGATATAACGAAGTATAACTTCGGATGATCTTATACTCACCTGCTGCACTCACCATGTTGGGTGAAGATGAAGTCAAGTTATAAATTATACCCTCAGGTTAAAACGCCCTTGTTGATTAAGCTTTTTGCATGAAGAGCCACCCATAGATTTGTTGCAGTTTCTTAAATAGAATGATTTCTAAAAGGAAAAAATTGGATAAAGACATGTGGTTTGTTTATAGAAAGCCATACTCATCAATTTTCAAGAAGTAAGAATTTAATCAAGTGGCTAATTGACTATGTACTTTTCAGAACAAAAGAAACTATCAAGAGTGTAAATTATTAATTAAATTACATTACACACACATGTATATATATATATATATATATATATTGTAACAAAGTTGTGGAACTCATAGGTTTTTAACCTGCAGTTCATGCATTTACTTTTATAAAGAGTGCTCGATACAAATGTAGAGCGTTATATTGTTCCAACTTCTTCACCCGAAGAGAGGCAACCAAAATACAAGGTTAGCTTTGAAGCACAAAAATTTTTGTGTAGTGATATTATGAATTTATAAACCATTTTAACAACTATTACAATATTATATATATATATATATATATATATATATATATATATATATATCCAATACTTTTAGAAATTAAAAGACAAAAATAAAACACCTAAGGTTAAATGGAAAATCCTCAAACAAGCAAGAACAGCAAAATCTATAAAAGAATCATGTTTTCTTTGCCTTCAAGGAAAAATAGAGATCCTTAAATATATAAATAATAACAAGCTTTTAAATCAGAGGCACGAAACCACAGTAAACTGTAAGCACATTAGGGACCTAACCCTACAATCATGCTAAGAAATACTAGGAGTTTGATTAGATATTCTTAAAAGATTGAAAATGCTATAGAAAAAATCGATCTAATAAATCCTTAAAGTAAGGTCTAATACCCACAAAAACATCTAAATAAATAAGATGTAAAATTAAAAGAAATAAACAGGTTTCCAAACTATAATCTATGAAAAATAAAAATTAAAAGAAAAAAACCGATCCTCTAAATTCAAAATTAAGATTAAACAGAGAAATTTAGATAAATTATAAAAAACTGATAAAATACAAATTTGCATTTACTTCCTAAAAAATACAAGTTTTGATTTTTTGGAAATAACTTCACCTAAATACAATAATACTCCAAACTTGAATAAACATCCCTATCCTGCCAAAATAAAAATATAAAAAATAAATAAAATACAAAAATATTCCGTACTAAAAAAATCAAAATTAAAAAGAAAAAAACATCCCACCCCAATCACGTCTATCTAAGTAACCCCGAGGAAGACAGCCTCGCCACTAAATGATAGAGAATATATAAAATCTGTCTGGTAACAACAGACACCAATTAATCAAACACTAGACAACCACGACGCCGCCGTCCTAAAGATTCTTAAGGTCAACAAACAAGATGAGTTCCCCAATCAAAACAAAAACAAAACACAAACACGCAAAACTGACCAAGTAATCAAACCCCTCTACACACCACTTTCTTCAAAATTCTAACCAAAAGATATACACGACCGATAAAAATCTACATTCCAACAGATAATGCCATTAATCAACAATTTCGCACTTACACATCAAGTTCTTCAAAAGTCTAACGTTCAAAACGAAAGACACATTCCCTTCATTATCAATAACCCCAACTAACCCGACAACAAAAATGAACCAAATATAGACAGCGGATGATTTCAGTTCTTGCCTATTCTTCTTGATGAGATGTTGGACACCCAACGTTGAAACAAACATATGATTGTAGAGGACATATATAGAAAAAATTATGCACATATTCTAAAACATAATTTATAATAAATATATATATATATATGTTAATTAATTTTTCTGTGATGTATATTTTTTTTTAACTTCTGCCAATAAAATATCTCGGTTTATTTTGAAATAAAGAAGTTACCAATGATGCATGAAATTTCTCTTAGGGATTTCATGTAGAAATAGCCATACAACTGATTTGAACATCGAAATTTATTTTATATATATATATATATATATATATATATATATATATATATATTGTATTGAGGCAGCAGATAATTTTATAAACATGTTAAATATAACAGAAAATAAATGTCTATTATGCTTAATCATGAGCCATTTTAAACATTGCATTTTGGCTTTAATTTCTGGTGAAAATAATGACAAAATTCTCTAGTATTTGGATATTTTTATGTTAGACAATTTTTGTCTTTATTTTCACCTGAATTCATTGTCTCTTATATTTAACAATATATGTTTAGAAAAACATATATATATATATAGTCATCTGCAGACAGATCTGTTTCGCTGCATTACAGCTCATCAGTACAGTTTAGACTCCGTTCACTTCCTAACCCAGGATTGAAACCCGACCGAATCGGCGTCAGTTGGCGATTAATGATATTCCACGTATACTGTCTTAATATGTATAGGAAAAACTACTAAAAAGTTGTAAGTTGTTTTTTTGACAGTATTTATTTATTTCTATTATTATATATATATATTTGATATTTCAGAAACAAATGATTTTAAATTAGAAGCATCTGTCGTGAGAAGTGTCCGTTGCGAGATGCATCCATTGCAAGATGTGTCCTGGTTGATTGAAGTGTTCAGCTATGGGGGAATACGGGTTGTTTTCGCGTATGCTTAGTTTATGATAATTAAAAAAAAATTTATTTAATCTGACATGTGTATATATATATATATATATATATATATATGTCAGATTAAATAAATTGCAAACATTATATTTGCTTATTTTAAAATCCATTGATACTCATGGATAATCATTTGTGTAGTCAAATTGAAAGATGTAAGAAATACGCTGTAACTTTGACAGATGATTCCATTATTTTATGTTGTAGTTGTATTGAAATGAATGACAACAATATTCACAAAATGAAAAATAATGATTGACAATGCAACTATACCTGGAGATATGGAGAGGGTTCAGGTGAAAAGGAAATTTATACTTGGCCTCAGGAAAAGACTGCTGAGGTTTTAATACTCAGAGGACGGATAGAGAGTGTAGGGATTAAATAAAAATATGAAATAAAAAAAAACACTAAATGAAATAAAAATACAAAATAAAATAAAAGTACGAAATAAAATAAACATAAAAATCTCCCAGGAGTCCTCTGACAGGAAAGACAATTGACGCATGCTCAAAAAGAGAGGCCTCCTGGTGCCAAAGACAAACTCGATCTCTTTCACTGTTGGACTTTAGATGGTAAAGATGTGCCAAACTGATCGGGAAGGAATTTCCCCAACAAGAGGTCGTTGGAACCAAAAATAAAATCGGTGTCCAAACTGTCCCTCTAGTGTCTCTGTATCTTTCCTTTTCTCTTTGCCTATTTATTTCAGCGACGAAAGCTATTTAACAAGTTTTGGATGTTTAGGCGAAAGAATCAACCCAGCAGTAATAGCTATAACATGCCATAAGAGAACTAGAGACAGGAGAAAGAAGTGAGAGACCTACTTTGTGGACTTAAGCAAATGGATGGCAAGGCAGGGTTCAAGAGAGATACTAAGAGGAAATATATATTAAGAGTGACTGCGGATAGGGACAAGCATAAGTCAGTAATCACCTACGTCCTGAAAGGACATGGCACACAAAAAAAGAAGAAAATATCTGTAAAAGAAAAAAATGAAGGTGAAAGAAACATTTATCTTAGCTGACATGTTTTCTCCTCTAAGGGACTTTACCATGGCAAATGTAAGGATTTTATTTTGTAACAAGTATTTATATACAACAACAAAAACATTATTGGTTTTTGAAAATTTTTATTCCTGAAATACATTCTTTCAGGAAAGGAAATCTTTTGTTCCAGATTCTTTCCAATATCTCTATTCCTAAATGAATTGCTACTTTCCCAGACCAAGATGCAAAACCACAAAAATACTAAAAATTAAAAGGAAATGGTTAAATCCATAACTGCGTTTTATTCAATAATATATAACATGCTACACTCACCAAGTTGGGTGAAGATGAAGTCAAGTTATAAATTATGCCCTCAGGTAAAATGAATTTTATCACCAAAAATGCCATTGTTGATTAAGCCTGTTTTGCTGAATCACAGCTCATCAGCCTAACCCTAACCCTAACCCCTAACCCTAACCCTAACCCCTGCCCTAACCCTAACCCCTGCCCTAACCCTAACCCTAACCCCTGCCCTAACCCTAACCCCTAACCCTAACCCCTACCCTAACCCTAACCCAATCCCAATCTGAAATAATAAAAGTAAACATTGAGGGCAACACTCGGAGGCAACACAATCTTCAGGCCATCATGAAACAAACTGTTGACTTCAATTTCAATTTTATATTTACATTTGCTCTATCCCTGGTATTAGTCACTTTAACCAATAAATATAACATACCTTAAAACTATCTCATATTATATATATATAATGCCAGAAACTTAAATAATTATGTGCAATGTAAGTGTAGGGACAAAAACAAATGCCCACTTAACGGACTTTGTAAAACAGAAGGGGTTATTTACAAAGCAGAGGTGCATGATGCAGACGAACAAACAAAAATAGATGGTATAATCACAAATCTACATTTAAAACTAATTTTAATTATATATATATATATATATATATATATATCCAAATGAAGAAGAACAAAAAATAAAATTTAAAATGTTTCTTATGTTTTCATGTAATAATTCATAACATATATATATATATATATATATATATATATATACATGTTATGAATGTTGGAGAATTTTCAACTGAAATAAAAGCCAAAATGCGATGTTTAGAACAGCTCATAATTTAACATAACAGACATTCATTGTCTCTTATATTTAACAGTATATGTTTAGAAAAAAAAAATATATATATATTATTAATTATTACATGAAAACATTAAAATAATTTTTAATTTTATTCTTTTATACTTTTATGTGTATATATATATATATATATATATGAATGGCGAATCCTGATTTCAACCCAAAGATGATTGCATTTGTCTATATTTCTGAGATGAGGTGGTATTTACAGTATTTACATTATTTGGACTATTGTCTTCATATTTATTGCCATTTGTACAGTGATTGTAACAAAGCGTTTGGTTCAAAATTCTTAACATTTGAAGAAGGCTGGAGCATACAATGACTGAAACATTGTACAAATGACAACAAAGGTAAGGATAATGGTCCTTTCTAGGTGTTGACTGCAATGTCAACTTCTTATATTTTAATATGCGCTCTCACTGATATTAAGTACTTTAACTCAAAAATATTGCACACCTTAAAATTCTATTTCATTATGTATACACCTACTCGTTTTTGTTTATTGACATTGAATTTTATAATCTCCCATTCATGAACTTACCTGACTTTTTCATTAAACTGTTAAATATTCATGATCTTAGTAGAAATTTCAGGTAAGTTCATGGACGTGCAGTGATATAGTTCAAAGCCTATTTATGAGTGATCATATCCCGGAAGATTTTGAAAACCAATTACATTTTTGCTCTTGTTCATAAATACTTATTACAAACTAGATTCGTTGCATTTGACTTGATAAAGTTATCCTCTGAGAATAAAAAGTGTCAGCTAAGATAAGTTTTTCTATTGTCTTTTTTATTCAAATAAGTGTGGATTTGCCAGATCGTGCAACCAGACTGGCAACTGGGTCTCACCCTTTCACAGTTAGATCAACCAAATACAGACGACAATTCTACTCCTGCAGCTTCTTTTCCCGCACTTCCCGTCTGTGGAATTCCCTTCCTTATTCTTGCTTTCCTGACGGCTACAACCTCCAGGAATTTAAATGCAAAGTCAAGACTCATCTCTTCACTACTTGACCCTACTTCTTTCCACACCGTCCTGTAGATCCTTTCCTTTCTCTCCACCTTTGCAATTGTCGTCACACCTGTATTCCCATCCTTCTCTTGCTCCTTTCTAACTGGTTCGTCTTTCCCCGCACTCTCCTCTAATCCTTTTACTCTTATGTAGCCCCCTGCACATCAGTGGCATTACAGACTTGCTCGGGGTGATATGATAAAAAAAAAGAAAGATAGATAGATAGATAGATAGATAGATAGATAGATAATGAACAGACTGAGATAGATAGATAGATAGATAGATAGATAGATAGATATAAATAAACTATGATAGATAGATAGACATCTGTATTCCCATCCCTCTCTTGCTCCTTTCTAACTGGTTCGTCTTTCCCCTCACTCTCCTCTAATCCTTTTACTCTTATGTAGCCCCCTGCACATCAGTGGCATTACAGACTTGCTCGGGGTGATATGATAAAAAAAAAGAAAGATAGATAGATAGATAGATAGATAGATAGATAGATAATGAACAGACTGAGATAGATAGATAGATAGATAGATAGATAGATAGATAGATAGATATAAATAAACTATGATAGATAGATAGACATCTGTATTCCCATCCCTCTCTTGCTCCTTTCTAACTGGTTCGTCTTTCCCCTCACTCTCCTCTAATCCTTTTACTCTTATGTAGCCCCCTGCACATCAGTGGCGTTACAGACTTGCTCGGGGTGATATGATAAAAAAAAAAAGATAGATAGATAGATAGATAGATAGATAGATAGATAGATAGATAGATATAAATAAACTATGATAGATAGATAGACATCTGTATTCCCATCCCTCTCTTGCTTCTTTCTAACTGGTTCATCCTTCTTCTCATTCTCCTCTAATCTTTTCACTCTTATGTAGCCCACTGCACATCAGTGGCATTCCCGCCTTACTCAGGGGGATATGATTAAAAAAAAAAAGATAGATAGATAGATAGATAGATAGATAGATAGATAGATAGATAGATAATGAACAGACTGAAATAGAAATAGATAGATAGATAGATAGATAGATAGATAATGAACAGACTGAAATAGAAATAGATAGATAGATAGATAGATAGATAGATAGATAGATAATGAACAGACTGAGATAGATAGATAGATAGATAGATAGATAGATAGATATAAATAAACTATGATAGATAGATAGACATCTGTATTCCCATCCCTCTCTTGCTTCTTTCTAACTGGTTCGTCCTTCTTCTCATTCTCCTCTAATCTTTTTACTCTTATGTAGTCCCCTGCACATCAGTGGCATTCCCACCTTGCTCGTACAGGAAAGTGAAATGACCAACATTACGCAATGAAAATGGTCAAGTTTTGGCAGCAAGAGTTTGATGCTATATGGCTAAATAAACATGTTTAGTTCAAGAGTATTGGTTACATTTGGTGATAGTATGAATAGTGTCAAATATATCCTGTTGCTGAAAGAACATTTGATAGCAGGTTTGGATGAAGCTGAGATATGTTAGCATTCCGGAGCTTGCACATCACAGACGGCAATGCAATACAACAGAAACTGACTGATAAACGTGTCACTTGATTGACCAGTTTAGAGCCCTGACTTAAATCATAGATCAAATGTTGACAGGACTAATAAGTAGAATTCATCCAAAGAATCCGTGTGATCTTGAATTCTGTGAGACAAACAAGAGTGAATGGTATCTAGTACAGACATTTTTCTGTTCCCAGAAACAGCATCTTCTGATTTACATGTGACAGTAAAAGTCTTTTCTGTAGTCATTTTTGGGTATTGTCTCTTGTTTTCCTGAACTCTTGCAAAAAATATAATAATTGGGTGTGAAAATGATACCAATATAATCAAAACTGAATCTGCTGGCAGCCCAATATAAAACAGGGGTTGGCAACCTTTTGGAGAGTGAGGGCCGAAAACTTTCTTTTTAATCATTTCACCCCAAGCAAGGCATTCCACTGCCACTATTGCGCATGGGGTTACATAGGGGAAGGTGAAGAGAAAGGGTGGTTAGATATAGGATATGTCAGATGGAGGGTGATAGATGGGTAAGGATACCGAGGCTGGGGGTTGGGTAGATGGGAAGAGTGTTTGAAAGATGGTTAGTGTGTTAGGAGGTGTCTATTGACCTTACATTTAAACTCCTGGAGATTGTAGCCGTTGGGGAAGCAATCATGTGAAAGGGAATTCCCCAGTTGGGAAGTGCAGGAAAAGAAACTGTTGGAGTAAAAATTGCAGTTGCATTTTATTGGTTTCACTGTAAAAGTGTGGGATCTAGTTGCTAATCTAGTATCTCATGCAAATTCGTACCTAGGGAGCACCAGTGATCTAAGTTCATTGGAGCAGAAGCCATGAAAGTATTTATAGAATAGACACAGGGAAGCCATGTCACGCTGGTGAGAGAGAGACTGTAGCTGGTCTGCCAAGTCGGTATCAATCACATTACAGACTCTCCATTGTACTTTGTCAAGAAGCCCGAGGAGAATAGCAGGGACACCCGACCAGATGTGGCAGAAGTATTCAATGCATGGACGGATGGTAGATTTATATATGTGCACTATAGTTTCAGACGGAAAAAACTTCCGGGCCCTGCACAGAGAACCGACTTTTGTAGCAGCGGATTTAGCAATGGATTCAATATAGTCATTCCACTTGAGGTCTGCTGAAAGTGTGAAACGAAGGCGGTGCAGTGTTTTACTCTCTGGGAGGCAAGCCTGGTCCATGCTAATGGGAGGTAGGTGTGATTGTCTGTAGTTATGGAGGAGGGCCAAACAGCTTTGGCTCCAGTGTCATGGAGAAGAACCATGTTATTAAATATGTGAATAAATTTTCTATTTGTTTAAAGAAAGCAAGGATTCAATATAATTTACTATCTGACAAGAATTTTGTTAAAAAAATATTACATCTTAAAAATAAATGTTTCATAAATCAGTATTGAAAAAAATGCCTTTAAAATTGGTAGAAAACACTATTTTATATTCATTTAAAAGTGCCTGCTCATGAAAGTGAGTCCATACACTAATTTTAGCAATCCTTACAAATAAAAAATAAAAGTAAAACACATTCTCCAGGTAAAAAGAAATAATTTTTTTTAATTTCGATGCAATATATTTAGACTATCAACTGTCACTTTGGTTTGGTTTACCTATATTTATATTGTGTCCAGAGTAAGGTAACGGGCTGAACATGATTCACTTCAGGGCCAAGATCATCCTCAGGGGTGAATTACAAAAATACACTTATTGTCACTGTGATTGTTGTGTTGTGAGTGATTTAAAAACATGTGTGAATGCGGTCTTTTATAAAAAGTTTAAATTTACCAATGTGCCTTTGCTATACATTCATGAGAATGATCTCAGAGAAGATTGAAAGTACTTGGGAAAAAAATACCTTCCTACCTTGATGAACATGTTTGAATGAATATATGCTGCCTATAAAAAGAGCCATTTTCATTATTCTATATAATACGTTTCGTATGCATATGCACTAAATCCTTGAGGATAATCTCAGAGAAGATCAAAAGTGGTTGGGTAAGATAAAACTATGGTACCTTGCTAGATGAATTTCAACATAACATCAAGAATTTGATTCAAGAAGTACAAATGATTATTATGAAAATTGACTTAATATGTCTATATTATTTAAGGAAGCATGTTTGATTGAATATATGCTGATATGAAGAGCAATTTTGATTATTCTATCTAGGCCTGACGCTCTTCCTTATTTTCATAAATGATCTCCCCGACGAGATCAAGTGCCAAGTAGGCATTTATGCAGATGACACAACAATTTACTCTCGCATCAGTAAGAAATGTGGCGTGGCGGACAAACATAACTGCGCTGCTGATCTTGAGAGGGATCTACATTCTGTGGTGGAATGGGGTAAGAAGTGGTTTGTAAATTTCAATGCATCTAAGACCAAGCTGATATCTGTCAATCATCACAGGCAACCTCTCTTGCCTCCCATAAGCATGGACCAAGCGAGTCTCCCTGAGAACAATACACTGCACCTCCTTGGCCTTACCCTCTCTTCCGATCTCAAGTGGAACCATTACATTGAGTCAATAGCTAAATGCACTGCTAGGAAGGTTGGATCACTGTGTCGGGCCAGGATGCTTTTTTGCCTGAATCCATCCTGCATATATACAAATCAATCATTCATCCATGCATGGAGTACTGCTGTCATATATGGTCAGGCACTCCTGCTGTTCATCTTAGTGTTCTTGACAAGCTCCAAAGGAGAACCAGTAATGTGATAGGTACCGACGACTCGACTCCAGCCACTTCCCCACTGATTGGAAGTGGCTTCCCTCTGTCTGTTCTATAAATACTTTCACGGCTTCTGCTTTAATGAGATTAAGTCACTAGTGCCCCTGCAACAGGTGTTTACTCATGCAACCAGACTGACAACTGGGTCTCACCCATTCACAGTTAGATCAACCAAATGCAGACAAGAATTCTACTCCTGCAGCTTCTTTTCTCACACTTCCCGCCTGTGGACCTCGCTTCCATATTCTTGCTTTCCTGATGGCTACAACCTCCAGAAATTTAAATGCAATGTCAATACGCATCATTTAACCACTTGATTCCATTTCTTTCTACACCACCCTGTATATCCTTTCCTTTCTTTCCACCTTTTCAACTGTCATCACACCTGTATTCCCATCCTTTTCTTGTTTCTTTCTAACTGGTTTGTCTTTCTCTTCACTCTCTTCCTATCTAATCTTTTTACTCTCACGTAGCCCCCTAATCTTTTTACTCTCACGTAGCCCCCTAATCTTTTTACTCTCACGTAGCCCCCTAATCTTTTTACTCTCATGTAGCCCCCTAATCTTTTTAATCTTATGTAGCCCCCTAATCTTTTTACTCACACGTAGCCCCCTAATCTTTTTACTCTCACATAGCCCCCTAATCTTTTTACTCTCATGTAGCCCCCTAATCTTTTTAATCTTATGTAGCCCCCTAATCTTTTTACTCACACGTAGCCCCCTAATCTTTTTACTCTCACATAGCCCCCTAATCTTTTTACTCTCACGTAGCCCCCTAATCTTTTTAATCTTATGTAGCTCCCTGCACATCAGTGGCGTTACCGCCTTACTCGGGGTAATACAATTAAGAAAAAAAAAAATTAAAAAAAAAATCTATCCTGCTTAGTTGGAATGCCAGACAAAATGAACCTTTCCTATCCAGTGTGACCTGAATAAATTCTGACTACTGACCAATTCCATTAGGAAGAAAATTACTGCTTGTATTGAAAGAATATGAGAACTAGATTGGATTCATTTGATCACAAATGTCTTTCTACTCATTGCTTCTCTCCCAAATCAAAACACCTTTCCACTTGCCCCTTTTTCTATCAATAAAGAAAGAAACTTTGAATGAGCATGTTGATTGATGAATGGCACAGAATTAGTGAAGAGCAAGTGAGACACTTCAAATTCCTGTCTCCTGAGACAGAGACAGGTTAAAAGGCAAGCTGCAGTTCTATGGAAATGGAAAATTCTGGCTGAAAGATAAGTGATGGCTTCTTATGCCACAGAATGCTAAAGTGATTCCTCTTCACTTCACGTAGCTCAAAACTGGTTTCTTTAAGTAAGCAAAACTGTGCAACACAAGAAACTGCACGTTAATGATGAAATTTGCAAGAGGACATAAGTTCAGAAGAGAAAGAATAATGAAAAAAGGAAACATCAGATACCCAGGCATTCGGAGAATTGGTCCGCAAATAGAATTGTTAGGAATAGTAGAGAGAAAAGCATAACCAAATAGATTTCTGATATTTTTACAATGGAATCATTTTTTTGTTTTTATCAGGATCCAATAAATATATTTTGCTCTATTCAAAATTCAAAGAACAAGTTGCATTTTGAATTATTTGTTTTTAACAATTTTTAACAATTTAAACAATTTTAACAATTAAAAAAAAAAATTGGTCCTGGGTATGATGGTAAACTGCATCCAGCAGCAAGGCTTCTGATTGGGAGGTTGTGAGGAGCATGGAACTACCTCTTAATTGCTGTTGTACCCAGGTCCACTCTAACCCGGAGTAGTAGCACCTGTTAGGGTCCCAGCTATGGGCAAATAGTTAACACCCAAACTAGGGTCAAAACACTATGAAAGACTTTTATAGAAATATATATATAAAAATAGTCTTTTATAGAAAAATATACAATTTTAAAGGAAAAATATTCCCATCAATACTTTTCAGAAGGAAAAAATTATTGCCATAACAAACTTTTGAAGGAAAAAATTATTGCCATGATACATTTTTGAATACAAAATTAGAAGACAACTTCAGTTTTCTAAAATAAAATAAAAATTTTTTTTTCGTGAAAATGTGACTAAATCAACCATCTTACTATAACCAAACATTAAAAAATACCTTAAAACCCCACCTTTTTGACATTAAATAACCAACAGAGGTTGATATGCCTTTAAACAAAACTCAAACTAAAAAAATATTATATTAGAGAAATGATACAGAATTCCTTTTAGACACAAGTAAAAATATGATATAGCAAAAATAAACCTTAGAACATCAAAATAAAATATAAAACACAATTATGAAAGGGGTTCAAATGTAGAGCCTGATTAAAAAATGTTAGCTGGATTTCGATTTCCTATAAATAGAAACCAGGAGATTATATATTTTATGTTTTACATCAGAATTTCTAGAAGAGGAGTTATCATTATTGAGTATATTACTGTTAGAATATATATATATATATATATAGACATCAGAATTTCTAGAAGAGGAGTTAACATTATTGAGAGTATTACTGTTAGAATATATAGTAGTACCTCTACTTACGAAAGGCTATACATACAAAATTTTCAGCTTGCGAAACACCACTTCGGAAAAATATTGCTTCTTGTTACGAAAGAAATTTCAGGATACGAAAGGCAAAAATTTCAAAATATGCACTGCTACTCACTGCTCCCAGAGTCCACTAAATATAAACTTATTTGTAGCATCCTGTGTCTTGGTTTGAAAGTGGCACGTCCAAGCTGCTCTGCCATTGGCTATCACCCAAGATATTCATGGCATCCCATTGACTAGGAGGGACCTCTATGTGTATGTACGTATACCTAACATCCTCTTCATTTTTCCGTCGGGCCACAAGGATCACCAAAGCCTCAGCCTCACGCCAGTGAAATTCAGTGAAACATGAAGTGTATGGACAGTTTTTCTTCAGCTTTCATTAGTATTTATTACAACTTTATGTGTGTATTAACTTTTATTCACTATAAAGAAAGTGATGGAGAAAAAAATTGAGAAGAGAGTTGTTTTGTCCATACAAACAAAGCAAGAGATAATAGATTATTGTGCAGAAATCTATTTCTAACATGTATTTGTTACAGGTTTTGATGCAGTTTTATAATTTATAAAAAAATTATGTCCGAATTTTTGGTGGTTTGGAACCGATTAGGGCATTTATAGGGTAAAAAGCGTCACCACTTATGAAATTTTCATGTGACAAAAGGACTTCCAGAATGAATTAATTTCTTAAGTAGAGGTACCACGGTATTTTAATTTGATTTTTTTTACTTTTAATTTTCACATTATGAAACGACTTCTAGAAAGAATTTTGCTAAGTAGAGGTACCACTATGTATATAAATATGTTTCGGATGGTACAAAAACATATTATGGCATTAAAGGCAGGAAATTTTTCATTACTAAAGACCATGATAAATTTTAAAACAAAAGAAACACCAGTCGACAGATTTCGTTCCCTCTCGTCAGAACTGTAAAAGGGGAAACAAATTATGAAAAGAAAGTTTGTTGCGGATGACGTGAATGGATGGACCGGGGAAAATAAAAGTTATAAAATCTAAAGATGTTACAGACACAGCAAAGCAAGCCCAAGCAAACAATCTCTTTGTTTACAAAGAGAGAGTGCTTCTCCAACACCTTTTTGATGATACCAACCGAGCAAAAGCGAGGGACCGGATGTTTGCACGCTCATGACAAAAGAGCAAATGACCAGCTGGATTCACGCAGATGTTCCGGTTGAAAACTAAAAATTAATTAAATATTAAATTTCTAGTTCCTGAGCCTACGCAAATTTTATTTATCGGCCAACTGGAAACCCAGAATCAGATACAGATGTGAATTCTCAAATGATCTGCTGCGATCCAAAAAGTCAAAATAAAAAGCCGATACAGAAAGCATCACCAGAAAGACAAACTGACGCTGACACACCCAGACAGACTCGAGAGAGACGAGAGAAATTAGTATCTCCCTTGACCAAGTCAAGTGGCTTACTATGCTCGTCGCCTTCACCTCTCTTTTCCTTCTTCCCTGTCTCAAAACTACTTACTGACCAAAGGGGCGGATACATCAAAGACATTCCTTACTTACAACACTCCCACATACCTAAGTATTAATTCTCTTTTCAGCATTTTATTGCCATGAACATTTTAATGTCCCTTGGACCCATATTTAAAGGATTACTTTAATTGTAAAAACCTTAATTGATATGTGTATATATAAAATGTTATTAATCTTCAACAACATAATACTACCCTTCACTAGAATGGATTCCCCACTATAAACTGGAAAAGAATGGATAACCTACTATACCTTCAGAATTCAGATGAAATAACAAGTGTGTTCTGGTCAAAACAGAGAACCAGTCTACACTGAAATTCATCACACAGGTCGGACTATTTATCAAAGCAATCCGCTATAGAGGATGACTTTTTAAAATTTACCATGGCCTTTAGTATTAAAAAGATTCTCTCCTTTAATACCATAATATATATATATATATATATATATTACGGAAATCAACAAATTTTAACGAAACTTGCTTATAAGCAACTGACAATTTGAAATGAAATATACATGCAGTACTGTGCAAAAGTATTAGGACAAGAACTATTTTGTCTTTTATGAGGCATCAAAATAATTGCGACAATTTACCAATCGCACCTAGTATATATACAGTACTGTGCAAAAGTATTAGGACAAAAACTATTTTATATTTTATGAGGCATCAAAATAATTGCGACAATTTACCAATCGCACCTAGTATATATACAGTACCGTGCAAAAGTATTAGGACAAGAACTATTTTATCTTTTATGAGGCATCAAAATAATTGCGATAATTTACCAATCGCACCTAGTATATATACAGTACTGTGCAAAAGTATTAGGACAAGAACTATTTTGTCTTTTATGAGGCATCAAAATAAAGTTTAAAATCACCCCTGTCCTAACACTTTTGCACACTACCGGTAGTGTGTAGAAGTATTAAGACAGGGGTGATTTTCCTAAAAACCTCACTGAAATTCAAATACAGGGTGAAGAGCCAAACCTTTGTAAGAATTATTTAAAAAGGAAGAGCAAGGAAGGCTTCGGAATTTTAATTGGCCCCGACATAGCCCTGATCTCAATCCTATTGAACATCTATGGGATATTTTGGATAAAAAATTGATAAATCTAATGGTACTTTGCAACACATACTTTGGGAACAAATACAAGCTGCTTGGCAGGAGATACCATAAGATACATTGAAGAAGCTTGTGAGGTCAATGCCTAACAGAATGAAGGCTGTGATCAAAGCAAAAGGCTATTATACTAAATGTTAAACTTATTTTGTAACAAGTATTTTTTTGTTGTTAAAGCATTTGTTGAATAAATCAAATAAAATTACTTTAATTAAATTGTATATCTTCTCTCAGTATGCTTCATAAAATATAAAATAGTTTTTATCCTAATACTTTTGCACAGTATACTATATATATATATACACACACAGAGTGGTCTAAAAGTAGGCGGAATAGGTTAGTGTATCAGTTATATAATTATTAGGTTTTTACAAAAATAATGGCTGATTTTAGAAACGTAATTTTATTCTTGAAAAATTAACTGTAAAAATATCAAAATTAGTTAAAATACGAGCCTTGAGCATCTATGCACCTCTGCGATCAATCAGTGAGATTATTCATATTTAAAAAGTTAGTAGCTGTGACGCAACAAAATATTCAGAAGCTGATTCCACTTCTGATTTAGATCTAAATGTCTTATCATTTAAAAATCTGCTTAAGTGCTTAAAAATAATGATAATCGGTGGTTAAAAGATCGAGAGAATATGGATGATATTTTTGTATCTCCAATCTGTGAGTTTTATGTCATTCTTGTAACATTTGGCCACGCATTATCGTGGAACGGAAGTGGACTACATCAATTCACCAATGCAGGTTGCATTTTTTGCAGGTGATAATGCATTTTATATGTCTGCATCTCAATTTCTAGAAGAAGAGTTATCATTATTGAGAATATCACTGTTAGAATATATATCTATATCTATAAAGACCAAAATAGGACAAATATTTTTTAAACTGATAGACAGACACTTTCCAGTAGAATCAGAGCTAAACAAAATTTTCAAAAGAAACACAAACAAACTAAGTTATAGTTGTACTAGTAATTTAGATAGTTTCATAAAATGTTTTGCTTTGGTTGCACAGAAGAGGAGGAAAAAATTTCTTGAACAAAGTCGTCCACTGGATGTCCAGTGTCTAAATATATTTAAAATAAATATATAAAATCATGAAAAAAAAAATCCCTGGAGGCAAAAAAAAAAAAGAAAAAAAAATGATTTTCCGTGATAATATTGTGAAAATGAATGGTTAAAATAGATATCGGATGTGTAGCTAAAGGAACAAATAAAAAAACTGTTTAAATATACTGAAACAAATACATAAATTAATATTAAATATATCCCAATAAAATTATTTCTAAGGAACATCCCGCCTCATAGTGATTATGCTGCCTTACTGGAAACTGCTCTGAATTTATTTTCTACACTTATCTGGCCATAAAAACATTTTATAATATAATTCTCAACAAAACAGACAAACAAAAAACGATAATAGAAAACCTTACCGGGTTCAACCCACCATTTAATTTATTTAGAGGTAAAGACCAAAATAGGACAAATATTTTTTAAACTGATAGATAGACACTTTCTAAAAGGATAAGAACTAAACAAAAATTTCAACAGAAACCCAATCAAGCTAAGTTATAGTTGCACTAGTAATTAAATAGTTTCATAAAAGAACAAAACGCCAGAATAAATAGCATCGTACAAAACAAAACCATGAATAAAGAATGCAACTGCAGGGACAAAAATAAATGTCTACTTCAAGGACTTTGCAACACAAAAGAAATCATTTACAAGGCAAAAGTCAGTCAGCTAAGTACCATACGTGATACACGCTTTGGGCGATCATGTCTCGAAACAGACATGACTGACTGGGCAGAAGATTATCCCACAGTAGGTTGCCATTGCTTTCTGCAGTAGACTGGTTGCTGACCAAGGCTATAGAACCCAATCTGTCCTGTTATTTAACCCATAGCTGGAGGGAAGACATGGATTAATACCTTTCCCAAGGGTATTTGCACGTAAGTGAATGCAAGGAATTCAACTGGAATTCGAACTCGGCTCCCCGATTTCTAGTTCCGAGCTGATATCCACTACACCACAAATCACTTAAATAGCCAAAATAAAATATACATATTTGGGTTCAACCAAAGACACCATTAAGACTAGGTGGTTAAATCACAAGACTACATTCAAAATAGAAAACTTAAAAAACTGTACAAAATTGATTACCCACGTGTGGAAATTAAAATCAAAATATGGAAAAGACCCAGACATAACGTGGAGTATAATAAAAACAGCCACGCCTTAAAACGGTGACAAAATATGTAGACTGTTCCAGGAAGAAAAGTTAGAGGTTATGCTATTCCCAAACAAAAATGAACTATTGAATGAAAGAACGGAAATTATGACCAAGTATAACCATACGAAAAAATACCTCTTAAGTTCATACAACCATGGATTAAAACATTATAATTCCTTGTAATTTTAAAAATTGCACTTTCAAAAATTCCATGGTAAAACCAATATATGTAGTGGGTTTATTATTAGTACCAGAGATACAATCTCTGAACGGGCATGTAAATAGATACACTACATTGGTTTTCTGTAGAGGATTTAGTTGTGTGGTTGTAGGGTTATTAAAGACTATGAGATCAATTGTTTTAAATTTTTTATAGTATATGATGAGCTTCGTTTGATTATTATTATTTATTGGTTTAACATTTCTACATATTATGTTTTTGAGTGTTGTTTCATCTTGTTTGTAATTATTATGCATTTGGTTGCAATAGTATAAGTTAATAGTGTTATGTATATTTTGACATACACTATTATATATATATATATATATATATATATATATATATATATATATAATTTATATGTGTGTATATTGTTAAACAAAGAAAGAAAAATGACAGAAAATCTTCAACATAAGTAGCAACAAGAAATGAGAAATCCAAGTTTAAGGCTCCAAGTTCAGGGTTCTCTCTGTTATGGGGTAACACAGCAATTCCTCAGATAATAATTTTGCAAAGTAATAATAACAAAAGAACCATTCTATTTTAATTTAGAATTATCCGCCTTGCAATAAATACTAAAAATAGTATGAAATACATGATTTATATATATATATATATATATATATATATATAAAGTCTACAGGTTGCGATAGGCAAATTGTCGCTATTTGCCTTGTAAAATTTTGCAAAGTAATAACAACAAAAGAACCATTCTATTTTAATTTATAATTATCCGCATTGCAATAAATACTAAAAATATTATGAAATACATCATTTCTTTTAAAAAACTGGGGTGGCCTAATAATTATGGCCGGTAGTGTATATATATATATATTGTATTTTTGTTATTAAAATGGTTTATAAAAGCATAATATCACTACACAAAAATTTTCATGTTTCAGAACAATGCTGTTCTTCTTCAGGTGATATGTTAAAATAAACAATGAAAATGATTTATTTTTTAAATATAAGGTGAATTCATGGTTATTTAGAAAATTAGGTAGTTGGAGAAAATGCTTTATGTGTGTCAATCAAAAATGAGAATTAGGTATCCATAGAGTTTTAAGATTTAAATCGCGAAAGGAAGAAGGATGGTCTGGTGTCCAGACATCAAAAAAAAAAGTGACATGTCTAGTAAGTAAGCCATAGAGGTTGATATATGTTATGGTGAAACACACCTATTCCTCAGATAATGGACTCTCCCTTCTATATTAATAAGAGTTAACAGGAAGTTAACGGGGGAAGTTCTGAGGAGTTCTTGGGAAGTTCTTTGGAGTTCTTGGGAAGTTCATAGGAGTTCTTCAGAGTTCTATTGGAGTTCAGTAGAACTACTAGGCAGTTGATATTAGACGGCAGCTAAACCGAATAATAAGGAGTCAGCTTTCAGTGGAAGATTACCAAGTTCCTAACATTTTGGGTACGTTGAGTAAATTAGCAACTGACATACAACGATTATAACATTCTCCACACTACTCCACAACGCTCTCACAAGAAAGTAATATGGCAGATTTAAGTGTTGGTTCATGAATTAATTGACATAATAATAGTGAGTTCAGTCCATGAACCAGCTTGTGTAGAATTAAACTCATTGGAAACAAAGCAGAGAGTGCAGGATTGCTATGTGATGTCAGTTCTTCAATATGGCAGTGAATGTTGGACAATATCTTCGAAGATGAAGGAAAAACTTAAAGCAACCGAAATGTGGTTCTGCAGAAGCATACTAGACATAAAGTGGGGGATCAGTTCCCTATCACAATCAATATATAAACTGACCCCTCACTTTGTGGTCACATCAGTTTCTATACATTTATATTCTTGAGATACAAAAGCACAAGGAGAGTGCTGGATTGCTATGTGATGTCTTTTTCTGTATGACAGTGAATCTTCGACGAACTCCTCATGGATGAAGGATAGGTCTGAGGCAGCAGAAATGTGGTTTTACAGAAGGATGCTGAGGATGCGATGAATTGAACATGAAACTAATGGTGAGGTGTTCGAGAGAATGGAAACGAGAAGAAAACTAATATTTAACATAAGAAAGAGACAAATGAGGTTTCTAGGACACATAATGAGGAAGGAGGGCCTGGAGAATTTTATACTCACAAGATTGGTAGAAAGAAAGAGAGACAGGAGAAAGCAGCGCGAGACCTACTTGATAGGCCTGAGCAAATGGATGGTAAAGCGAGGTTTGGGAAAGATACCAAGAGGAAGAATTTTGAGAGCGATAAGAGAGAGAGCCAAGCGGAAGGGACATGATCGACTATGTGATAAAGGGACACGACAGATGAAGAAAAAGATATATATATATATATATATATGGTTAAATAAAATAAAGACAAGAGGAAAACTGTATTTTAAATCGCCTACGCGTTTCGTCCTGTGATGGACTTTATCAAGGCAAAAAGACAAAATGAGCTTTATTCTAAATTACATATCTATAAACAAAACAATGTTGGCAACCACAAAGATGCTCACAAATCATTTTAAAAGATTAACAGAATATTTTAGTTTTTAGAATTCCTTCATGTGTAGTGCAAAGTCATGAGATATTATAATATTTGCCTTGATAAAGTCCATCACGGGACGAAACGCGTAGGTGATTTAAAATGCAGTTTTCCTCTTGTCTTTATTCAACCATCCTGTCCTTTATCTCAGATCATAACTGAGTATATTTTTACATATATATACATATATATACACATATATATATGTGTGTGTGTGTGTGTGTGTGTGTGTGTGTGTGTGTGCTAGGTGCGACTGGTAAATTGTGGCAATTATTTTATTATTTCAAAGCAAAAGGTTATTATACTAAATATTAAATTTATTTTCTAACAAGTATTTTTTTTCTTGTTAAAGCATTTGCTGAGTAAATCAAATAAAATTGCTTTAATTAAATTGTTTATTTTCTGTCAATATGCCTCATAAAAGATAAAATAGTTCTTGTCTTAATACTTTTGCACAGTACTGTATATATATATATATATATATATATATATATATATATACTGTAATGGCTGTTACAATGTTTTTAAATTCATAGTATCACTACACAAACGAGCACTCTTTATAAAAGTAAATGCATGAACAAAAAGGTAAATAAACCTACGAGTTCAACAAATTAGTTATATATACATACTGTTCTCGAGTTCGTCTCTTTTGGCATTTACCCAGATTACATACCAAGTGTACTACATTATATATATATATAATATATAATATGTGTACATTCACATCAAGGGTATGTGGCCAAGTGGTCAGAATCTTCACTTTCTGACCATGAAGCTCGGGTTTGAGTCATAGCATTGTCGATTTGTCAGGAAGGTGACTTTTTTGTGATTATCATTCTACAGGAGATGATTGTAGAGACTTGTGAGTGAAACTGGGTAGACGGCTTCCTTTACATTTGAGCATACTGACTTTGTTCAAATTGTTATTCACGCTTGATAATGCACTATATGCCAGAAACTGTAACTAAGACCTACTTGCCGTAGATGCAGTTTAAATCACAGGTGGGCTCTGTGGGGGTTGAACAAACACAAGTGTGCCATAGCATGTTATCTGCAATGGAAATTAGTTAGTCCCTTCAGTAGACAGCTAGCCTTGAAAAATTCTTTTCTGGGTCATGCCGTTTGACTTCCTGTTTTTGAATTTTTTAGAATATCCTCTCAATTTATGAATTTAAAATTAATATTTTTATATATATATTGGTTATAAATTTGAAAGAAATGAATTGATATTAAATCTCAACATATCCTATTAATATTAAATATTATAACTAATCCAACCAGAGAGCTCTATGCTATTAAATTTATTTATTTTCAGATCGCTGATAAAATGGGTATTAAATTCACTAGTTGAAATGGCCATTTGATTTAGGAAAATTTGAACTTCTTTATATATATATATATATATATATATATGTCCAGTCCTTAAATGGTAAGGATAATCCAACAAGATAACTTGGTATAAATGGAAGGGTTCATTTTATGAGGTCAAAAAAACACCTGTATCCAAAGAATTAGAATTTCCTTTACAGGCTAATCTCTTCACCATGACCTGGGCAATCCCAGACAGATCTGACTCCAATGCCTCCTCCTTTCTCTTTCACCTTCTCTTTCTCTTTTCTTTCTTCATATTTATATTTTATTTTATTTTCATTTTATTTTTATACTTCTCTTCAGGAAAGGAAATGTTCATTCATAGCAAAGATTTTTTGTACCAAATGGAAGAAATATTGTAAGGTCTGATGAAATGAGCTAATTTAGCTCATAGAAATGAACTATAGTTTATAACCTCTTGAAATAACTTGTTGAGTTTTCCTTTATATATATATATATATATATATATATATATATATATATATAAAGTTGTCAGTTTAAGCCTACACCAGGAGGATATATTAAACTTTCACTTTTTAGCATTCACTTGATGCTACTGACTGGCTTCTTCACTCCTTTTTCTCTTTCTTGCTTTCTTTCTTTTTCTGTCTGACTCATTCTTTTTTTTTTTCTTCTTTATTATTGAATTATTTTCTCTTTTTCTTTTCATTTTTTATTCATTATTTTCTTATGATTTCATTAAATTTCTTTCACTTTTTTCCCTTAAAGACATTGCACTGGAAAGCAAGAGGACGGAAGAGAGTTCCACAAGCAAGAGAAGAAACTGTTAGCATAGGACTTATAATAATATGTGAAGAAGAAAACATAATTGAGGAGAGAGAACAATAAAAGAAGAGGAATTAAGAAGACATAGAATAATGCTTGACATTGTATTTAAATTTTTGAAGATCAATATTGGCTGGAAAGCAAGAAGCCGGAAGAAAGTTTCACTAGCAAGAGAAGAAACTGTTAGCATAGAATTTATGAGAAAGAGAGAACATAATTAAGGAGAGAGAACTATAAAAGAAGAGAAATCAAGAAGGAAGCAAATATAACGATTGACATTGCATTTAAATGTTTGAAGATCAAAGTTGACTGGAAAGCAAGGAGCCGGAAGAGAGTTCCACAAGCGAGGGAAGAAACTGTTAGCATAGGACTTATAATAATATGTGAAGAAGAAAACATAATTAAGGAGAGAGAACAATAAAAGAAGAGCAATCAAGAAGACAGTAAATAGCGATTGACATTGCATTTAATTCTTTGAAGATCAAAGTTGACTGGAAAGCAAGAAGCCGGAAGATAATTCCACAAGCCAAAGAAGAAACTGTTAGCATAGGACTTATAATAATATGAGAAGAAGAAAACATAATTAAGGAGAGAGAACAATAAAAGAAGAGGAATCAAGAAAACAGTAAATAATGATGACGTTTAAATTTTTGAAGACCAAATTTGACTTGAAAGCAAGGAGCCAGAAGAGAATTCCACAAGTGAGAGAAGAAACTGTTAGCATAGGACTTATAATAATATGAGAAGAAGAAAACCTAATTAAGGAGAGAGAACAATAAAAGAAGAGGAATCAAGAAGACAGTAAATAACGGCTGACACTGTATTTAAATTTTGGAAGATCAAAGCTGGCTGGAAAGCAAAAAGCCTGAAGAGAGTTGCACAAGCAAAGAAGAAACTGTTCCACAAGAGATCCTCCAGAGAAGAAACTGTTCTCTCATTGTCTCTGGGCTTTATTCTCTTCAGTTCTTTGTTTTGTTTCATCTGTCTCTCACTTGCTCTTTCTTTCGCCTTCGTTTCAATAAGACTTCATCTTTTACCAATACATTTCTATCTTTTTGTTATTATAAATCCTTTTTGCTGTTTGCAAATCTATTTACTCCTAAATATCGTCTCCGAAATAGGAAAAATAACAAGTGTTAATGAAAGTAACCCAAACGATACAATCTATTTTCCATAAGAATTGCCTCATAAATAAAAGAAAATGGCAAAATAAAAAATAGAGTTGTAAACGAACAAAAAAAGAATTGTAGAAATAAAAGAAAGACTAAGAGGCTGAAATAATAATATTTGATTAAGTTTAAGTCCGACTCATTGAGATCAAAAATATACACTCTCTTTAATCAGTACGATCTGGAGATCTTAGAAAATTAAATCATGGAATCAATAAGACAATGAATAGATGATGTATATACTTAACACTTTCAATGCTGCAGTGTTGGTGCAAGCAATGTTAATTCCATAAAGACATATTTACACGATTTATATCATTCAAATGCTTGTCCTCATCGTCATTTTCTTTTAGTTCTTGTTTTTAAAATATTTCACCTAATTTATGATCATCAATTTTTTGTGCAATAGTGTAAATAGTTACAACAACTCATCTCAGAAATAAAGACAGATGTTGAAAGAGTGAATATGGCAATTAAGATGAGGACAACAATCCAAACAATGTAAATAGTGTAAATAGTTACAATACCTCATCTCAGAAATATAGACAGATGTTGAAGGAGTGAATATGGCAATAAAGATGAGGACAACAGTCCAAACAATGTAAATAGTGTAAATAGTTACAATACCTCATCTCAGAAATATAAACAGATGTTGAAGGAGTGAATATGGCAATTAAGATGAGGACAACAATCCAAACAATGTAAATAGTGTAAATAGTTACAATACCTCATCTCAGAAATATAGACAGATGTTGAAGGAGTGAATATGGCAATAAAGATGAGGACAACAGTCCAAACAATGTAAATAGTGTAAATAGTTACAATACCTCATCTCAGAAATATAGACAGATGTTGAAGGAATGAATGTGGCAATAAAGATGAGGACAAAAGTCCAAACAATGTAAATAGTGTAAATAGTTACAATACCTCATCTCAGAAATATAGACAGATGTTGAAGGAATGAATATGGCAAGAAAGATGAGGACAACAGTCCAAACAATGTAAATAGTGTAAATAGTTACAATACCTCATCTCAGAAATATAGACAGATGTTGAAGGAATGAATATGGCAAGAAAGATGAGGACAACAGTCCAAACAATGTAAATAGTGTAAATAGTTACAATACCTCATCTCAGAAATATAGACAGATGTTGAAGGAATGAATATGGCAATAAAGATGAGGACAACAGTCCAAACAATGTAAATAGTGTAAATAGTTACAATACCTCATCTCAGAAATATAGACAGATGTTGAAGGAGTGAATATGGCAATAAAGATGAGGACAACAGTCCAAACAATGTAAATAGTGTAAATAATTACAATACCTCATCTCAGAAATATAGACAGATGTTGAAGGAGTGAATATGGCAATAAAGATGAGGACAACAGTCCAAACAATGTAAATAGTCTTAATAGTTACAATACCTCATCTCAGATATATAGACATATGTTAAAGGAATGAATATGGCAATAAAGATGAGGACAACAGTCCAAACAATGTAAATAGAGTAAATAGTTACTTTACCTCATCTCAGAAATATAGACAGATGTTGAAGGAGTGAATATGGCAATAAAGATGAGGACAACCGTCCAAACAATGTAAATAGAGTAAATAGTTACTTTACCTCATCTCAGAAATATAGACAGATGTTGAAGGAGTGAATATGGCAATAAAGATGAGGACAACCGTCCAAACAATGTAAATAGAGTAAATAGTTACTTTACCTCATCTCAGAAATATAGAAAGATGTTGAAGGAGTGAATATGGCAATAAAGATGAGGACAACAGGCCAAACAATGTAAATAGTGTCAATAGTTACAATACCTCATCTCAGAAATATAGACAGATGTTGAAGGAGTGAATATGGCAATAAAGATGAGGACAACAGTCCAAACAATGTAAATAGTGTAAATAGTTACAATACCCCATCTCAGAAATATAGACAGATGTTGAAGGAGTGAATATGGCAATAAAGATGAGGACAACCGTCCAAACAATGTAAATAGAGTAAATAGTTACTTTACCTCATCTCAGAAATATAGACAGATGTTGAAGGAGTGAATATGGCAATAAAGATGAGGACAACAGTCCAAACAATGTAAATAGTGTAAATAGTTACAATACCTCATCTCAGAAATATAGACAAATGTTGAAGGAGTGAATATGGCAATAAAATTGAGGACAACAGTCCAAACAATGTAAATAGCGTAAATAGTTACAATACCTCATCTCAGAAATATAGACAGATGTTGAAGGTGTGAATATGGCAATAAAGATGAGGACAACAGTCCAAACAATGTAAATAGTGTAAATATTTACAACACCTCATCTCAGAAATAGAGACAGATGTTAAAGGAGTGAATATGGCAATAAAGATGAGGACAACAGTCCAAACAATGTAAATAGTGTAAATAGTTACAATACCTCATCTCAGAAATATAGACAGATGTTGAAGGAGTGAATATGGCAATAAAGATGAGGACAACAGTCCAAACAATGTAAATAGTGTAAATAGTTACAATACCACATCTCAGAAATATAGGCAGATGTTGAAGGAGTGAATATGGCAATAAAGATGAGGACAACAGTCCAAACAATGTAAATAGCGTAAATAGTTACAATATCTCATCTCAGAAATATAGACAGATGTTAAAGGAGTGAATATGGCAATAAAGATGAGGACAACAGTCCAAACAATGTAAATAGCGTAAATAGTTACAATACCTCATCTCAGAAATATAGACAGATGTTGAAGGAGTGAATATGGCAATAAAGATGAGGACAACAGTCCAAACAATGTAAATAGTGTAAATAGTTACAATACCTCATCTCAGAAATATAGACAGATGTTGAAGGAGTGAATATGGCAATAAAGATGAGGACAACAGTCCAAACAATGTAAATAGTGTAAATAGTTACCATACCTCATCTCAGAAATATAGGCAGATGTTGAAGGAGTGAATATGGCAATAAAGATGAGGACAACAGTCCAAACAATGTAAATAGCGTAAATAGTTACAATACCTCATCTCAGAAATATTACCAGGCAATTGATGTCCTGTAAAGTTGTAGAAGTATATTTACAACAACAGAATCTTTAATATCAAATAAAAATGTTTCAGCTACAACTGGCTTCATGGTTTGGGCTTTTTAAAGAATTTCTTTTTAGTTTTGACATTTTAAATAATTTCCATATTGTTTTGGCAGTTTAAAGAATTTCTACGTAGTTTTGACATTATTAAAGAATTCCATATGGTTTTGACATTTTAAAGAATTTCCATATTGTTTTGGCATTTTAAAGAATTTCTATGTAGTTTTGACATATTAAAGAATTCCATATTATTTTGACATTTTAAATAATTTCCATATTGTTTTGGCATTTTAAAGAATTTCTACGTAGTTTTGACATTATTAAAGAATTCCATATGGTTTTGACATTTTAAAGAATTTCCATATTGTTTTGGCATTTTAAAGAATTTCAATATCTTTATTATAATAATAAATCCCAATATCCATCATTTGCTTCATTTAGCGTTTTTACCAAATGTATTGTGATGACTAAAACAAAGAAAATTTTTGCAAGTTTTATTATTATTAAAAATTGATCAAAATTTGGCATGACTTGGCCATGAAATCATGTTACCCCAAGACTAATTAGAAACCGGTTCATTTTTCAACAAAGATAAAGTGTTATGACAAATTAATCAGAGGACAAGTCTAAATGGAATAATTTTTTTTAGCATCATACATATTTTAAAAACAGGCTGAATTCTTTAAAGAAAAATGCATTATTTTCATCAGTTCCCTATTACTTGCTTAAACAAGTAAGCCAGTCAGTTAAGTAGCATATGTGATACACTCTTTGGTAATCATGTCTCAAAAGAGACATGACTGACTGGGTGGAAGATTATCCCTCAGTAGGCTGCCATTGCTTTATGTGGTAGACTGGCTGCCAGCCAAGGCTATAGAACCGAATCTGTTCTGCCATTTAACTCATAGCTGGAGGGAGAAAAGATAGATGATATTACATTATTATATTAAGTATAATTAGTGGGTGATCAGTTTATTACTTTATAACAATATAAGACCAATCTCCCACTTTATGCCCAATAGAAGTTTTAATTAAGGCAACAGACATGTATAATTAGTGGGTGATCAGTTTATTACTTTATAACAATATAAGACCAATTCCCCCACTTTATGCCCAATAGAAGTTTTAATTAAGGCAACAGACATGTATAATTAGATGGGTGATCAGTTTATTACTTTATAACAATATAAGACCAATCCCCCACTTTATGCCCAATAGAAGTTTTAATTAAGGCAACAGACATGTATAATTAGTGGGTGATCAGTTTATTACTTTATAACAATATAAGACCAATCCCCCACTTTATGCCCAATAGAAGTTTTAATTAAGGCAACAGAAATGTATAATTAGTGGGTGATCAGTTTATTACTTTATAACAATATAAGACCAACCCCCCACTTTATGCCCAATAGAAGTTTTAATTAAGGCAACAGACATGTATAATTAGTGGGTGATCAGTTTATTACTTTATAACAATATAAGACCAACCCCCCCACTTTATGCCCAATAGAAGTTTTAATTAAGGCAACAGACATGTATAATTAGTGGGTGATCAGTTTATAACTTTATAACAATATAAGACCAATCCCCCACTTTATGCCCAATAGAAGTTTTAATTAAGGCAACAGACATGTAGTTCTACAGGAGAATGCTGAAAATATCATGGATGAAGCATGTAAAGAGCAAGAAAGTTTTATGGAAATAAAAAAGACACATTTAAAATCAAAGCAGGCAGTACCAGAGGCAGGCCACATCTATTTGTTTTTTTTTTTATATAATCATATCACCCCGAGCAAGGCATTTTACTGCCACTGTTGTGCAGGGGGTTACATAGGAGGAAAGTTATGAGAAAGAGTGACAGGTTATAATGGGTGTCAGAAAGTGGGTAAGAGAAGGATGATTGTGGCCATAAAGTGAGTGATCAGTTTATATATGGATTGTAATGTTGAATTGATCCCCACTTTATGTCCACTTCATAATACTGCAGAATTTTTTTATAATCATATCGCCCCAAGTCAGGCATTTTACTGCCACTGTTGTGCAGCGGGTTACATAGGAGGAAAGTTATGAGAAAGAGTGACAGGTTATAATGGGTGTCAGGAAGTGGGTAAGAGAAGGATGATTGTGGCCATAAAGTGAGTGATCAGTTTATATATGGATTGTAATGTTGAATTGATCCCCACTTTATGTCCACTTCATAATACTGCAGAATTTTTTTATCATCATATCGCCCCAAGTCAGGCATTTTACTGCCACTGATGTGCAAGGGGTTAGATAGGAGATAAGTTATGATAAAGAGTGACAGGTTACAGGGGGTGTCAGGAAGTGGGTTAGAGAAGGATGAGAATTCTGATGAGAGTGGAGTGGACGGAGAAAGGAGCACGAGAGAAAAGATGCAAGTTAGTGAGATCTGGAGAAACAGACAGTATCAGAAGTTGGCCGCATCTATTCCCAGAAAAGCAGGCAGAATTTGTGGTAGGCTTCAACTATTTCTTGAGAAGCTGGTAGTACCAGAAGTAAGGCTATACCAGGGGTCAATCAGTCAATTTATGTGCCATATATGATACACGCTTGGGTGATCATGTCTTGAAAGAGACATGACTGACTGGGCAGAAGATTATCACGCAGTAGGTTGTCCTTACTTTCTGCGGTAGACTGGTTGCCAACCAAGGCTATAGAACCCAACATGTCCAGCCATTTAACTCATAGCTGGAGGGAGATACATTATATTACATTATTATATTATGTATAATAAGTTGGGGATCAGTTTATTACTTCATAACGATGTCTTTTGAGACATGATTGCCCAAGTGTGTATCATGTATGGCTGACTAACTGAATATAATAATTGTAAAAATAATTAAAACTTATCCTGGGCATAAAGTGGGGGGTCGGTTTGTTATTGTTATGAAGTAATAAACTGATCACCCACTAATTATACTTTTAATAATGTCATATAATCTATCTCTTCTCCTTCCAACTATGAGTTAAACGGCAGGACAGATTGGGTTCTATAGCCTTGGTTGGCAACCAGTCTACCACAGAAAGTAATGACAACCTACTGCGGGATAATCTTCTGCCCAATCAGTCATGTCTCTTTAGAGACATGATCGCCCAAAGCGTGTATCACGTATGGCACTTAACTGACTGATTGACTGACTCTAGATTTTAGCAACACCCCGTACATTAATTCATTTTAAACCAGCAATGACACCCAATATGGCTCGAGCCAACCGTCTTTTCTTTTGTTCTGCTGTATTTTGGATTCATTTGAGTGGTCCTGTTCTTTTTGGAAGGATCAGTAAGAATACATGAAAAAAGCTGAAAGATTTCTTTCTTCCCAGTTATTTAATAAAATTTCAGGTCTTTGAGAGCATACGGTGGGGCAATCTTTTTTTGTCACCACCACACACGCAGACACACGCAAATTTTCTCTTTCAGAAGATTACTTCAGTCTATTTAGAATCAGAAAAATAAAAAGCAGTAAAATAAGATATGAAATAAAGTCAAGGAAATTCAGTTTTTCTATTTGGGGATTTTTTTGTTATGCCCAAAATGTATCTTATCTGTCCTCAAAAATAAAATGGTTGCTTTTTCTCTCTTTAAATAAACTCAATAAATAAAAAATTTAAATGTTGCCGCCACAAAAATACTTTTTCTACGACGGTTGCTAGCTAATCCTTGTTGCAGATTTATTCCCATACACATTTGTGTCTGTTTAACACCCGCAGAGCCAACCTGTCATTTATATTGCAACTATGCTGACCCGACCCCAGTTACAGTTTTATGCTCATCCGATTGTCAAGTTACGAGACCATATATATTGACAAGAGAATTGGGAAGGCAGCCACAACCCTTGCGCGCCTCGCAACATGTGTTTGGACGAACTCCAAGCTGACAGTTAAGACAAAGATGGCAGTGTACAATGCCTGTGTCATCAGTACACTGCTATGTGCCAGTGAAACATGGACCTTGTATGCCAGGCAAGAGAGGCGTCTGAACACCCTCCATGTGAGAAGTATCCGACGTATATTGAAAATCTCATGGCAAGACAAGGTGATCAACCCTGATGTCCTGTCTGCCTACCATGTTCACAGTCCTTAAACAGCACAGACTTCACTGGCTAGTCCATGTCCACTACATGCCAGACAGTCACATTCCAAAAGATCTCCAGTATGGAGAGCTGACCTCTGGAAGAAGGCCAACTGGGCGGCCACATATTGGTATCATGACATCATAAAACGTGATATAAAAGCTGAGGGCATCAACAGGGTACTATGGGAGAGTGTAGCAGTCAACCGGTTCAAATGGAGAGGAACCCTGCCTCAAAAACTTAAATCAAAGGAGGAGCAACTAACACAAGTCACCATGGAGAGGCGGGTTCACAGGAAGCAAAATGACAGCTCTGACAGACCAGAAACAAAACATAAATGCAGCCTCTGAAACAAAAACTGTCACTCCCGCATCAGTTTCTACAGTCACAGACGTCCATGTTCTAGCCAAGAAAGCAACTAGGATGCTACCCATGGGCAACCCAGACCTACTAAGTCATAAAAATCTGTTGGATCAATAAATTAAAAAATTATTACTTCTTTAAAAGTATAGATATTTATATACAGAAACCACTTTACTGCATAATAACTGAATGTCTTACTTAACATTTGTAGTAAAAAAAAGATGAACGTTGATGGGGGCAAGCTAAAAAGTGCAGTGTGACCTGCACCAGAAGGTCAGCTGTTTCTTCTTTCTTTCTTTGGTCACCTCAAGGAAATGGATTTCAGGTTTTTCTGACCTGTTACAAAGGGAAGCTGTGAAACAAACACCAATTAAGCCGCTTCTTCTTCCTCTTTGTCAGTCTGACCGTCAATCCGCAACTTCAACAGACGCAATCCACCAAGAAAATCCTGTTTTACCAGCAGCACTGGCACCCGCTTTTTTTGCCATTTCAAGACAGGCAAAATTTGCATGTGTGCAAATATTGTCTTGTTTTGGATGAGATAGGCATACATAAATAGTGTCATCAAAGTGGCCATATTTCTTTTTTTTATTATTATCTTACAGGAAAGACACGTTTGCGCTTGTTTTGAATTCCGAGGTAATTCACTAAAAACTAGGAAGAGAGAACTGGATTGCTACATGCTGTCTGTCCTTCAATATGGCAGTGAATGCTGGACAATATCATCAAAGATGAAGGAAAAACTTGAAGCAACAGAAATGTGGTTCTACAGAAGCATGCTGGATATAAAGTTATATATAACCTCTCACTTTGTGGTCACAGCAGTTTCTATACATCAATATTCTTGAGATCCAAAAGCACAAGGATGCATTCCATAAGCTGAGTAGAGTATTAAGAAACAGAACAATTTCGCTAGAAACAATGAAGAGAATACTGGATTGCTATGTGATGTCAGTTCTTCAATATGGCAGTGAATGTTGGACAATATCATCAAAAATGAAGGAAAAACTTGAAGCAACTGAAATGTGGTTCTGCAGAAGGATGCTGTGGATATCATGGATCGAGCATGTGAGCAATGATGAGGTCTTGGAAATGATGGAAACAAAAAGGAAATTAAAACTGAGCATCAGGAAGAGGCAGCTGAAGTTCCTGGGACACACAATGAGGAAAGAGGGCTTGGAGAATCTGATGCTAACATGCCAGATAGGGGGAAAAAGAGACAGGGGAAAGCAACGGATAACATATCTGAAGAACCTAATCAGATGGATGACGGAACGAGGATTGCATGGTGCAACAGGAGAAGGCGTGCTCAGAGCCACCATGGATAGGGAAACGTAGAAAGCCACGATCGCCTATGTCCTGAAGGGACAAGGCACAGAGAAGAAGAATATATATGCCAACTGTTTATAAGAAATTATGACGTGGATATAAAATGGGGGATCAATTCTATATTATAATCAATATATAAACCGATCCCTCATTTTGTGGCCATGCTAGTTTCTATACATATATATTCTAGATTTATGGGCTTGAGCTAGTGGATGGCAGAACGGAGTTTGGCTGGTGTAACAGGAGAAAGCGTGCTTAGAGCCACGTCCTGAAGTGGCAGGGCACATAGAAGAAGAATACCTCAAAGTCTTACTTAACATTCTTACTACATAATACCCCAGAGTCTCTATGACATCCTAACTAGTTCTCATATGTACAGTTTGTCTAGGCAGGGTGATAAGCATGACAAAAAATATTTCATTAAAGCAATCAAAGTATTTATAGAAAAGTAATGGGGAAGCTACATTATGACAGCAGGAAAATCACTGAAACACGCTTGGGTGATCCTGTCTCAAAAGTAACATGACCGACTATGCAGAATATTTTCTTGCAGTAGGTTGCCATTACTTTCTGCAGTAGACTGGTTACCAACCAAGGCTATAGAACCCAATCTGCCTTATTATTTGACTCATAGCTATAGGGGAAGAGATGTATTATATTATTAAGTAGTAATTAGTGAGGGATCAGTTTATTATTTCATAACAATAGAAAACCGATCCCCCACTTTATGCCCAGTAGAAGTTTTAATTATGTTTCCAACTATTATATTCAGTCAGTCAGTTAAGTGCCATATGTGATACACGCTTGGGTGATCATGTCTTGAAAGAGACATGACTGACTAGGCAGAAGATTATTTCGCAGTAGGTTGCCATTGCTTTCTGCAGTAGATTGGTTGCCATCCAAGCCTACAGAACTCAATCTGTCCTGCCATTTAACCTAGATCTAGAGGGAGAAGAGGCGGATTAATACCTTTTCCAAGGGTATTTGTGCATAAGTGAATGCAATGAATTCAACTGAAATTCGAACTCAGCTTTTTCTTGTGTCCACTGCTCTACAATACACGATCCAATGTTGAAGAGACTTAAATGCTAAAAATTTGTATATTTCTCCAGTTTTTCCTTTAAATAACCTAAAAATAGAAAATAATTTTTGGTTGCTGCTTTGTTGCTTATGAAAAAAGGTAGTCATTTTTTAATGCTATCGTCATTTTGTTTGCTGTAATAACTGTTTTGCTAAGAAATTGTTTCTTAACAATGACATCTGACAAAATACAGATTTTCCTGGGACCCTATGCTTTTAATATCAAACACAACTGAACACAGTTTAAGTAAAGCAGGATATTTTATGTGATTAAATCCTAAATTCAGTAAAAGATAAATGTTTGTCATAACCAATCAAAGAAAAATGCAGTATGATCCAATATTCGGCGAACCTGAAGGAGACTACCACCAGCTTTAAATTTTTTGTTTTCCAGTTTTTTTTTTACTTTTTTCAGTGCAGTCTAATTGTTTATTACATAAGGTTTCCGATTATAAAAAAAATTTGGAAAAATTTCAATACTTAAACAATTTTAGAGTGGGGGCTCAGTTTTTCATATAACATTGTAGTAAATTGATCCTCTATTTCGGAACCACTTGCCAGTACGTCATTACCACCACCTGTAAATTTGTTGATTATCAAGTTTTTAAGTTTTTTCAGTGCAATCTTATCGATTAAATCCTATGACTAATTTGTTCAAATATATATATATATAAATTTAGTGTATCGAGGCAGCAGATAATTTTCTAAACATATACTGTTAAATATAAGAGACAATGAATGTCTTTTATGTTTAATCATGAGCCGTTCTAAACATCGTATTTTGGCTTTAATTTCTTGTGAAAATAAAGACAAAAATTGTCCAACGTTTCAATATTTCTTTATTACGCTTAGTCAATAACAATAATACACACACATACACACAGTAAAAAGAACCTTCAGATATTGGAGGCCATCTACATTAAATCAAAGCAACCTGCACTCAATAAAATCACATTTCAATCTAATCACAGTAAATTACATTGCATGGCGGACGTGAAGGAGACTACAACCGCCTTTACATTCATTGTTTTTCATGTTTTTTTTACTTTTTTCAGTGCCGTCTAATCAGTTATTACATTAGGTTTCTGATTATCAAAAAAATTTGGAAAATTTTCAATATTTAAACAATTTTTGCGGTTACTCAGTTTCTCATACAATGTTATAGTAAATCGATCCTCCATTTTGGAACCACTCACGTTGGGGTTGCTTTGTTTTTTTTTATTTTTGGGATGAGTTGTTGCTCTTGGTTTTGTCTTTTTCAAGTTTTCTTCAGTTCTTACGATGACATCTTCCTCGGAAACTCCAAGAATGGCTTTATTCAAAAATTTCACAAAAAATTCAGTTGTTGAATATGTGTAAGCAAAAAAGTTATTTGCACAGGATCGATTTACTATCAGGTTGTATAAAAAACTGAGCCCACCTCTAAAATTGTTTAAATGTTGAAATTTTTACAAATTTTTTGTCAATCGGAAAGTTTAGGGTTTAATCGATAAGATTACACTGAAAAAAAAAAAAAAATTGATAATCAACAAATTTACAGGTGGTGGTAATGTTGTGCCGGTGAGTGACTCCAAAATGGAGGATCAATTTACTATAACTTTGTATGAAAAACTGAGTCCCCCACCCCAAATTGTTTAAATATTGAAATTTTTCAAAAATTTTTTTGTCAGTTGGAAAGTTTAGGATGTAATTGATAAGATTGCACTGAAAATTTTTTTATAAATATGAAAAACAACAAATTTAAAGGTGGTGGTAGTCTCCTTCGGGTCCGCCCCTGACTCTTTTGAAGACAAATGGTAATATATGAAGAAAGATTTTAATTTTAAAATATTGCAGACTTTTATTTATTTCCGTACCAATATTCTTTTGATTTTTTTAGAAATTAGCATTGGAAAGCATTGATTCTTTTGCAATGACATAAATATTCAGTAAAAATTGAGATGTGTCTTCTCACAAGTAAATTATAAACAAACATAAATCAAGTAAGTGTTTTTTATCCAGATCAAATCAATAAGATTTTTTGCTGGAATTCAAATATTTTCAAACAATAAAATATCAGAAAAATATACTGAATTTTTCAGAAACTTCTATATTTTCTTCATTTCAAATAAAAAACTATTGTCCGTGTATTTTCCTATTTTTACGAACAACTCATTTCATAATACAAACAAAATATCCAGATATGGTTCCAGAACAGAGAATGTTGGTCCTGGGTATGACAGTAAACTGCATCCGGCAGCAAGGCCTCTGATTGGGTGGTTGTGAGGAGCATAGAACCACCTCTTAATTGTTGTTTTTTCCAGATCCACCCTGACCCGGAGTGGTGGCACTTGTTAGGGTCCCAACCATGGGCAAATAGTTTATCCCCAAACTGTGGTCAAAACAATATTAAAGTATAAAAATAAACTTTTATAGAACTACATACATAAAAAGAGAGTTTTATAGAAAAATATACATTTTTGAAGGAAAAATTATTACTATAACTTTTATTTTTAAAAAAATGTATTACCAGCAATACATTTTTGAATACAAAACTAGAAGACATCTTCAGTTTTCTAAAATCAAAAAAAAAATTTCTTTAAAATCTGACTAAATCAATCTTCTCACTATAACTGAACATTAAAAAAATATCTTAAAACCATACCTTTTTGGCATTTAATAACCCACAGAGGTGTTGATATGCCGTTAAACAAAACTCAAACTCAATTCCAGAACTACCACATTTTTTGTGTAAAAGATGCACTTTTTATGCCAAAAACTTGTTCACCACAATGATCTGATAATTGGTTAGTTCCAGTGACTTGACTCAAAGAGTTGTGAGTTCAATACCAGGCTACAGCAGTGGTGAACAAGTAACTTACAGGGTTAGAGGGAGATAACTCATGACTACTAAAAGAAGCTTTGCACAAGTAATTAAATAAGATGTAGTGATTATAATAAAGTGTTCGGTTTGAAATTCATAGCAGCAGAAGACTGGTGTTGAACTCACAACTCTTTGGGTCAAGTCACTGGAACTAACCAACGTCTATATCCACTGGGCCATAGACGGATGAATGTTGTGTTAGTAAATTAGAAAGCCATATTTGAATTCCTGTCGAATTTGTTACATTCACTTGTGTCCAAATATCCTTGGAAAAGGTGTCAATCCATTTCTTCTCCCTCCAGCTCTGGGTTAAATTTCAGGACAGATTGGGTTCTGTAGCCTTGGTTGGCAACCAGTCTACTGCAGAAAGTAATGGCAACCTATTGCTGGAAAATCTTCTACCTAGTCAATCATGGCTCATAAGAGACATGATCACCCAAGCGTGTATCATGTATGGCACTTAACTGACTGAATATAAGACAAGAGAAAAAGGAGGTTGCAAGTAGATGGCGTGTCACTCTGATGAAGTAGCTTCAACTGGTGAGGTGTCTTATATTTGGTAACTCGAGCTAAACTGTCATGGGACGTATTTCTTACTCTTTCATATGTGCATAAATTATGGCAGAGTCAAGAGAAGATAATAGCTTATAATGCTATATATGGTAAGATTAGGCATTTTCAATATAAGGAAACATTTCGCATTCATTGACTAAGCAGCAAGTACTGTTATCAGTTGAAATTTATAAATTCTTTCTCTTTAAAGACTTTTTTTTTCCTCTGGGTATGATAATAAACTACATTTGGCAGCAAGACTTCCAATTGGGGGATTGGTTGTTCTCAGCACCATGGAACAACATCTTAACTGCTGTTTTTTCCAGTTCCACCCTGACTAGGGGTGGTAACACCTGTTAGGATCCAAACTATGGGTAAATAGTGAACCCCTAAACAAAAACCATCAGTACATTTTTGTAATAAAATGACCAACAATATATTTTTATAACAAAATGACAAAAAATACAACACTTCTTCTTCTTCTGTGTGCCTTGTCTTTTCAGGACGTAGGCTTTCATGGTTTTCCACATCTCCCTATCACTGGTGGCTCTTAGCACACTTTCCCTGTTACACCACACAACCCAATTTCTGTCATTCACCTGATCAGGCCCTTCAAATATGTTATCCTCTGCTTTCCCTTGTCTCTTTTTCTCTCTATCTGACCTGTTAGTATCAGATTCTCCAAGCCCTCCTTCCTCATTGCATGTCCCAAGAGCTTCACCTGTCTCTTCTGTATGTTCAGTATTAATTTCCTTTTCGTTTCCATCATTTTCAAAACCACATCATTGCTCAAATGCTTGATCCACAATATCCACAGCATCCTTCTGTAGAACCACATTTCAGCTGCATCAAGTTTTTCCTTCATCTTTGATGATATTGTCCAACATTCACTGCCATATTGAAGAACTGACATCACATAGCATTCCCGTACTCTCTTCTTTGTTTCTAGCAAAATTTAATACTAAAATGTATAAAAATACATTTTTATAGTAAATCCATCAAGAATAAATTTTATGATCTACAAAATATATATATATATACCTTTGCCGTGAATACACAACTCTTTCGATGAAGTCACGGGATCCATTCAATGCATTTATCCACTGGGCCATATGTCTTTGAGTGTATGAATTTTTGGGACTTATAAAACTTATGTCACAGTAACTATTACCTGAGCTCATATTATACTCTTGATGTTGGTAATTGATTTTCTTTCATATTCTATACTTAATTTCTTAGGAGATTTTTGTGGCGTAGCATACCGTATATACTTGTGGATAGGTCACACCCATAGATAGGTCGCACCCTTAGTTTGAGGCAAAAAATTGGATATTTGAGTTTGACTCGCAGATAGGTCGCACTGGAATCTGTGAAATTACATTGCCCATTGATAAAAATAAATATTATAAAATATTTACCTTCATTTCAACAATCTGCTTACAATTATTGAAACATTTTTACTGTACCGGCATATTTTCAAATATAAACAAAATTTATTAAACGTCAGCAGGACTGAATCCCAAGAATTCATCATCATCATCCGAATACACATGCTTGATACAGGGCAAGGTCGTATGCTGTTTTGCGTTAGCATGATCAAAGATCCTAAATATTGTATTATTCTGTTTATAATACTGAAACGTTATGCTTTGCTATGAAATCTTGGAATACCAACTTACGCGGAGCGTGAAAACGCATCCATACCGCGTGTAAAAATATATCCAAATACGCGCTCTCAATACATGATATCGGGCAAGGTCGTAATTCAAGATGTAAACAGACATACGAGGTTTGGAAATTGAAATATTATGCAATTTTATTCTAATAAATGCATATGTTTCTAACAGTATCAGATCAGTATAAAGCTGTGAATTGGTAGGATCGTTTCGTACATGATTTGTGCAGTGGACAGCTTTCTAATGCTTAGCATACACATTCTGGTACTTGGATCTAGATCTACATGTTACTACAATAAGAGTTAGCGAAAAATTACTGCTGAATTTGCAGGTATGTTGAGTAGATAGGTCGCACACCTATTTTTTGAAGAAAAATTTGGTAAAAAAAGGTGCGACTTATCTGCGAGTATATATGGTAATCATAAATTTTATATATCAAGATCATTTCAAGAAAATAACTTTGAAAATGTAGAAAAACGTTACAAGTTTTTCTGGCTTAATCGGACTAAAGTGATGTTTGCGTGAGACACATGAACGAAAGGGGTCACTGAGAATTTTAAGTTTAAAATGTTTTTAAAAAATATGTTCAGATATATAGTATAAATCTTCAAAATTTTAATTTAAAATTCTCAGGATTCCTTTTTCTTCATCCATATGTGTAGTGACATCAACGTAAACATCACTTTAGTCTAATGAAATCCTAAAAACATATTGCAAAAGAATTTTTCCCGCTCTGTGATAGTTTTTTGCCCTTAAAATTGTAATTGATATGCTAAAAATGTGTATATCATTTCTCCACATATATATATACATATATAGGTATGCAATTTTTTCAGAGAAGAACATTTTTAAATGTATGAAAAGAAAGAGTAATAATTTGTCAACATTCAAATTGCTTTGTAAAATACATAGAAAAAATATTTAAAATGGATGATATTACATGTAAACAAAAAATTCAAGTGTTGCCAAAAAGTTATTTTTTAGAGAATCTCAATATATTTGTAAATGTTCCTGAGTATTTTGGCATGACACAATATAGTGCAGAGGGATATAGCAGTTAAGAGAAGAGATGAGATTATTCATTTTCAAAAGCAAATCTTACAAAAAATATTTGCGGATCATGGCCAACAAGTTGATGTGCAGAAAGTAATGACTGCCATGGTGTTTTGGAGTAGTTTTCGCACTGAAAATTATAATCGCGCTATGTCGGTTGCTAATCGACTTAACGCACCCCGAAAATGTTAGGAACTTGGTAATCTTCCACTGTAAGCTGACTCCTTAGTATTCGGCTAACTCCCAACTAATATCAACTGCCTAGTAGCTCTACTGAACTCCAATAGGACTCTAAAGAACTTTTATGAACTTCCCAAGAACTTCTTGAGTTAACATCCTGTTAACTCTTATTAATATCGGAGGGAGAGTCCATTAACTGAGGAATAGGTGTGTTTCACCATAGCACAGAAAAATGAAAATAACACTAAAATCTCATTTTACACAAGAATATCTTGAAATACTAAAGTGTAAATTTATTTTATAAAATCACTATTGGTTTCAGCCATGGCTTCCTGACGACTTTGGAATCTCCTGAATCTCTTCTGGATGGCCTCCTTGTTTAACTTGGTGAATGTTGCCATTTGTTTAGTCCCTTGCTCAACTGCGTCCCACACACAATAATCAAAGAGGTTGTAATCTAGGGAGTTGTGTGGCAAAATCTAAGGGGTGATGTGGTCACAGAAATTGTCGAACAGCCGTGACTGGGACCTCCTGTTTGTGTAGTATAATCCAGAGTGACATTGCCAGACATAAGCCCTTCCATCAGTTAACCTCTTGATCCAGAGCAGTACTATCTCCTGAAGGCATTTGACTTATGCCTTTGCATTGAGTCTGGGTAGCCTTACTAATAAATTCAAAAGTTGCTTTCTGATCAGAGTGAAATTTCTGAGTTGCCATATCTTTGTGATCATCAATAGACTCATTCAACTCTTTTTGGATTCTCTGCACTGTTCTCGAATTGACACCAAAACTGGAATATACATATTGAAGCTTTTTCACTGAGTCTTGGCATTGCCTAGTATAGAGTAGAATGATTCTATTTCTTCCTCAGTGATTTGCGTTGTTGGTGCATAAACTAGAATGATAGAAATGTTGAAGTGGACTCTCTGTCTGAAAACTTGCAAAATCCCAGAATTCATTTCTGTTGAGGAACCACTGGGTGAGGAACCACACAAAATAATGCAAAACAAAACAGATAGATAGATAGATAGATAGATAGATAGATAGATAGATAGATAGATAGATAGATGTTGTGGATTCTGGGTGAGGAACCACACAAAATAATGAACAACAAAACCAGATAGATAGATAAATAGATAGATAGATAGATAGATAGATAGATAGATAAAAACAAAGGTAGAGAGGAACAGATTAATATAGATAGATAGATAGATAGATAGATAGATAGATAGATAGATAGATGTTGTGGATTCTGGGTGAGGAACTGCACAAAATAATAAACAATAAAAACAGATAGATAGATAGATAGATAGATAGATAGATAGATAGATAGATAGATAAAAACAAAGGTAGAGAGGAACAGATTAATATAGATAGATAGATAGATAGATAGATAGATAGATAGATAGATAGATAGATAGATAGATAGATGTTGTGGATGTTGGGTGAGGAACTCCACAAAATAATGAAGAACACAAACAGATATTGTGATAGAAAAGTATGTTATATTGAATGTAATATACAAACTTGAACGCAGGTTAGTAAATCCAGGAATACTATTAGTAAGAAACAAATATATACAAGTCTTGAAGTGAAGTCGTTGGAAATAGTATATCCATGTATATTATTCTAGCTGAGTGGAGCTCTGAGCTATTCTGACTTCTGACATGGTAATCTCTGGGTAACTTCGGTATCTCTCGGTAACTTGCGTATCAGTTCCGGTACACTCCAATAACTCTCACGGATCTCTACGATTCCTCTCAACTCTCAACTGCTGTACTCTCTATGGCAGGAGTATATGTATACTCAGTAGAGTCCATTATCATATACAAAGGGGAGATCCCACAAAAATTTCTTCATTTCTTTTTTCAGTATTAAGCCAACTACTTTTTCATTATTTTTGCCTCTTGCATATATTATTCTGTAGTTGTCGCTGCTGAAGTCTCCATTGTTAGGCAATCTAGTTTCTTATATTCCCAGAATATTGATGTTCAGTCTTTTCATCTCCTGCTTGACATTCTCGAGCTGACCACAGTTGTTGAGTGTCCTGATGTTCCAAGGTAATTCTTTTGGGAAAAGTTTTCTCTTTACGCCGTCAGTGCTAACAGTCGCTGGATGATGGATGCAATTCAGCATCATGGAGCAATTTTTTTAACGTATGATCCCCAACTGACCCTACTATAAAGTGCAGTCAACAAAATCAAAGGCAAACAGAGCATTATCTATCTAATCTAAACTTATTTATAAATGGAACTTTGTCCGTGTGTGTGCGTGTGTGTGTCTGTTATCTATAGACTCCAAAACGGCTGAACCGAATTTCTTGAAAATTCACGCAGTTGTACTATAAGCATCTATGAGTGTTCTTAGTTAGGTTTTTTGCATCGAGGTACCCCCGATAAATATTGAAAATCGATAATTGAAAAAATCAGGTTATAGAAGGAGTGGTCCGATTTTAATCAAATTTGATACACTCATGGACAAAGACATAAGAAACGATATTCAGAAGTTTCAAGGTTGCAGTTCTTACAATAGTGCAGAAAATCGATAATATATATATACATATATAAAAGCTTTCATTATACCTGAGCAACGCCAGGCTATACTGCTAGTTAAAAATATAAAATGACAAAAATGTACACAAAGGTCAAATGAGCAAAGAATTGAAATTCTCCACCCTTCAGAAATAAATTACATTGGTGGGTAGAGTTTTCTACCCTTGTTTTACAAGACTATCTGACAGAAAATCTGAATTTAAAACTTCAGAGAAGGTAACAGAAAAAAGCACTGATATCTTTCCTAGGAATCATGTTAATTCATGGATACAAAAGAGAACGTACCTGTGGAGAGCCATGATCACCAATATCCAGAAGGAACCACTGTACTAATTTTCCCATGAAATCATGTTAGTTTACAGATAATAAAAAAAAAGGACGTGTGGAGAGCCATAATCATCTCTATCCAGAAGGGACCACTGTACTAACTTTCCCATGAAATCATGTTAGTTTACAGATAATAAAAAAGGACGTGTGGAGAGCCATAATCATCAATATCCAGAAGGGACCACTGTAGTAAAAGGACGTATGGAGAGCCATAATCATCACTATCCAGAAGGGACCACTGTACTAATTTTCTTATGAAATCATGTTAGTTTACAGATAATAAAAAAATGGACGTGTGGAGAGCCATAATCATCACTATCCAGAAGGGACCACTGTACTAATTTTCTTATGAAATCATTTTAGTTTACAGATAATAAAAAAGGACGTGTGGAGAGCCATAATCATCACTATCCAGAAGGGACCACTGTACGAAATCAGGATGCCGAGTTTGAATTCCAGTTGCATTCATTGCATTCACTTCCACCCAAGTACCCTTGGGAAATTTATTTTCATTCGTCTCTTCCCTTCAGTTATGGGTTAAATAACAGGATAGATTGGGTTCTATAGTCTTAGCTGGCAACTAGTCTTGATAAATCTAATGTTATTTTGCAAGACGCACTTTGGGAAGAAATAGAAGCTGCTTGGCAGGAGATACCATTAGATCCATTGAAGAAGCTTGTGATGTCAATGCCTGACAGAATGAAGGCTGTGATCAAAGCAAAAGGCTATTATACTAAATATTAAATTTATTTTGTTACAAGTATTTGTTTTCTTGTTAAAGCATTTGTTGAGTAAATCAAATAAAATTACTTTAATTAAATTGTTTATTTTCTGTCAATGCGCCTCATAAAAGATAAAATAGTTCATGTCCTGATACTTTTGAACAGAACTGTATATATTAATTCGTATTTAATAGTTTGTGTCTCCCCAACTTGACTAAAAATTATTTCTACTGATGATGGTCATGAGATATCCGCATATTTAGGAAGGAAAAACAAGATGTTTTTGTGTGTTCAAGTTACTGACAAACCTGGAAGTAGTTTGTAAGAAAATAAAAGAGATTGCAGAGTTGCAAACAGTAATATGCTTCCTACTTTTATTCAAAATATTCATGGAAATGGGCACCACTGGTTGGAATTACAGGAAATTAAGAGCTAATTAAATTGATCAATAAATACTCTTTCTTGTTTGTTAAGTCTGTACAACATGCATCACAGAATATTATAATCCATTCTCAGGACATTGATCCTGCAAATTATGATATTCTGAGTTTGTGATGATCTTATTAAAGGAAAGATGAAGGCAGAAAACCATTAAAAAAGAGTTTGAGATGATTTTATTAAACAAATGATGAACATTTAAAACCATTAATATATAGAGTTTGAGATGATTTAATTAAACGAATGATGAACATTCAAAACCATTAATATATAGAGTTTGCAATGATCTTATTAAAGGAAAGATGAAGGCAGAAAGCCATTAATATATAGAGTTTGAGATGATTTTATTAAACGAATGATGAACATTTAAAACCATTAATATATTGAGTTTGGGATAATCTTATTAAAGGAAAGATGAAGGCAGAAAACCATTAATATATAGAGTTTGAGATGATTTTATTAAATGAATGATTAACATTCAAAACCATTAATATATAGAGTTTGCGATGATCTTATTAAAAGAAAGATGAAGGCAGAAAACCATTAAAAAAAGAGTGTGAGATGATTTTATTAAATGAAAGATGAACATTCAAAACCATTAATATATAGAGTTTGCAATGATCTTATTAAAGGAAAGATGAAGGCAGAAAACTATTAATATACAGAGTTTGAGATGATCTTTTTAAAGGAATGAGGAAGGCGAAAACCTGAATATATAAAGTTTGAGATTATTTTATTAAACGAATGATGAACATACAAAACCATTAACTTTTTTTTTTATAATCATTTCACCCCAAGCAAAGCAGAAATGCTACTGGTGTGCAGGGGGTTATGTAAGAGAAGAGTGATGAGAAAGAGAAACATGTTAGAGTTGTTGTTAGAGAATGGGTAAGAGAAGGAAGAGACAACTGGTGTGAAGAGTCCTGCATGAGAGTAGAATGAACGGGAAAAAGAACATGTTACAACGGTTGTCAGGGAAAGGATGCGAGTGAAGGAGATAAGAGATGGAATTGACATTGCATTTAAATTCTTGGAGATTGTAGCTGTCAGAGAAGCAAGAATATGGAAGGGAATTTCACAGGCAGGAAGTGCGAGAAAAGAAGGTGCTATAGTAGAAGTTATGGTTACATTTGATTAGTTTCACTGTCAAAGAGTGGGACCTAATTGCTAGTCTAGCAGCTTGAGTAAATTCATGAAGAGGGGACACCACAGAGCTAAGCTCATCAAAGCAGAAGCTGTGAAAGTATTTGCACAAGAGACAGAGGGAAACCAAATTGTAGTTTTTTATGATCGTGTTGCCCCAAGCAAGGCATTTTACTGCCAGTGTTGTGCAGAGGGTTACATAGGAAGAAAATTACAAGAAAGATTGACAGGTTATATGGAGTGTCATGAAGTGGGTAAGAGAAGGACGACTGTGGCCATGAAGTGAGGGATCAATTTATATATTGATTGTAATATAAAATTGATCCCCCCACTTTATATTTACATTATAATTTCTTGTCTGTTGATAAGCCATAGAAAACGAAATAAATCCATCAATGAAATACTGATTAGCTACACATGCATATTTTTTAGATTTATTTACATTCTCTGAAATATAAATGTATAGAAATGTTTTTTTTATAATCATATCGCCCCAAGCAAGGCATTTTATTGCCACTGTTTTGCAGGGGGTTACATAGGAGGAATGTTGACGAGTGAGAGGTTGCAGGGGGTGTCAGGAAAAAAGTAGAAAAGGGAAGAGACTACTGATGAGAGTGGGGTGGATGTAGAAAAGTATGAGAGAGAGGATGTAAGTTAGTGAGACAGGAGATGACTATTGACTTTACATTTAAATTCTTGGAGATCGTAACTGTCAGGAAAGCAAGTATGTGAAAGAGAATTCCATAGGTGGGAAGTGTGAGAAAAGAAGCTGCTAGAGTAGAATTTGCATTTACAATTTATTGATTTTACAGTAAGAGGGTGGGACCTAGTTGCTAATCTTGTGGCTCAAGGAAATTCGTATATAGGGGATACCAGTGAGCTAAGTTCATCAGAGTAGAAGCCGTGAACGTATTTGTAGAAGAGATACAGGGAAGCCACATTGTGAGAAAGGAACTGTATCCTAGCTACCAAGTTGGGATCAATCACATTACAGATTCTCCGTTACGTCAGTGAGAAAGTAACTGGAGTTCAGCTACCAGGCCGAGATTAATTACATTACAGATTCTCTGTTGGATTTTGTTAAGAAGGCCGAGATGAATGTGGATAGTAGATTTATATACTTTGATTGTTTTTAAATTCAAGCCATTTTTTTTTTCAGCTTGCTCTGTGATTTCAAGTCATTCTTCTCACCAATTAAGTTCCCATTGGTTTTGGTGTTCAAGTTGGGAATTTCAAGCATGGTAGATTTAAATTCGTCCATGTTTGACTGTGTCTTTTTTTAGAATCAAACAGAAATAATTAAATTCATCATCATCATTTATCCATCACACCCAATGGTGCATAGGGCAGCAACTTTTTGTTGCTGTTTCTGTAACAAACTGTTTTTTAATGAGGCAGGGTTATTAGCCCTGCACCCAACCCCCAAAACCTGGAGGACTGGTGGATCATTCTTGGTCCTTACGTTTGCAGCATCTGGTCACACATTTATTAAGTACTGACCAGGCTCGATGTTTCTTAAGTTTGGTGATCGGACGGGAATTGGTGTATTCAACACGATATAGCCGTAGACAATAATTAAATTAATTAAATTAAGGTGAATAAAAACAAATAACTTCAATTTCTTACTCACTCAGGAAATCATGAATGCCTTTTTTTTTCTCTTGAAAAAACATTAATTCTCGTAGTTTCGTGGCTTGCATTCAAGTTTAGTGTTAATCAGTTCCAATTTTTTTTCCGATTCGGTTTCTTTTTCTTGATTATCAAGTACTATTGAGTGGAACAAAGTGTGACAAAAATAACAATTTTTATTTTTTTATTTTTTATTTTATTTTTTTTCATTCAGTTTTCTTTTCTGGATTCTCAAAGTGCAAAAAAAAAATAGAATTCCGTGCATCCAATGTTGAACCAGTATTGACAATTTCCATGCAGTCTTTTTGGAGTCCTCAAGGATCCTTAAGAGTTCTCATTGCCAAGTTGTTGTGGCCTGGTTAGAGACCAGAAATAAAGAAACAAAGACAGAATAGAGTTAAACAAATGTATTAACAAAAAATATTTGAACAAATATAAACGAAATGAGAAAATCACCAGCTTGACTGTACTGGTCCGGCAGTCAGAGCTATCTGCTGAAATAGCCCTCCCTCTGCAAAGTAGAAACTGTCGCTTATTTATAGTTTTGGAAGAGTTCATTTGTGCATGGGTAAATTACCATAACAGAGACTCATGTAGGAATGATCTGGTGATTCAAGAGAAATCACCCTAGCTGACATAAATACCAATTCCTTGCATATGGACATTGGAGTTCTTCCTAATGAGGGGAAGGTAACCAGGGATATAGAAATCATAGTCAAGGTTAGTTTCACAGAGAGCTAAGAAGTCAGGTGAATTTACTTGGAGGAAGGATTTAACTCCGCAAAATTTATTACGGATATCGCTTATTTTAAAGAAAAAGATGTTGATGGGTTTAGGTGCTTTTTGTTTAGCTGGTTTAGTTTTGTTTTTTGGATGTATTTCGTCATGGTTAGAGAGTTTTATTAAAGGAGAGGTCTAGAGTAGTTTTATCTGTCAGTTGTCAAATGAAACGTGCGTAGGAAGGAAACTGGCGCAGACTGAAGCATAATGTGGCCTCAGGGTTGCCCACTGGAGGCACTTGCAAGGACACTCATCCAAGCATGACATGGCACTAAAAAAAACCTAAATTATTCAACTGTTGATCAGAGCAGCTCTTTAAGATGATACGCAAGAGTTTGGTCTCTTAATTACTAGTCGGAAGCAGCAAACAGGAAACTGACAACCCGGTACCCTCAAATATAAGAGATGTTGATACCATTCACAAACATTGCAAAAAGCTTGCGATGGAATTAAGACTAGAGGAGAAAAAAAGAAACCAGGAACTCTTTCCTAAACCGGGAACAAGGCATGAGCCTCTACTATTGGTCAAATGCAGATGAAGAAGTATGAACTGGGAGAAAGTAGAGTCTATCTCCTACAATTTAAAGTTTTACTTTTTCCAATTACTAATTTTTAAATTAGTTAAAGTCAGGAGATCTCTTAATAGTCAATATTATAGATTTCAGATACCTTTTTTTTTTTTTTTTATTCATCTCACCCCAAGCAAGGCATTCCACTGCCACTATTGTGCATGGGGCTACATAGGGGAAGGTAAAGAGAAGGAGTGGTTAGAAATAGGGAATGTCAGGAGGAAGGTGACGGATGAGTAAGGATAACGAGGATGAGGGTTGGGCAAATGGGAAGAGTGTTTGATAGAATGGGAGCAGGTTAGTGTGTTAGGAGGTGTCTATTGACCTTACATTTAAACTCCTGGAGATTGTAGCCGTCGGGGAAGCAATCGTTTGAAAGAGAATTCCACAGTCGGGAAGTGCGAGGAAAGAAACTGTTGGAGTAGAAGTTAAAGCTGCATTTTATCGGTTTCACTGTAAAAGGGTGGGATCTAGTTGCTAATCTAGTATCTCATTCAAATTCATATTTAGGGGGCACTAGTGATCTAAGTTCATCGGAGCAGAAGCCGTGAAAGTATTTATAGAAAATTTTCCCTTAGAAATTCAGAGGAAAAAGAAAATAAATGAATTGCTGCCAGAACGACTAAAAGAGCTAATTAAAATCTTAACTGGCACCAATATATTTTTAAAATTTATCCAACGCTATATGCAACAAAAAAATTTCTGCAAGTGGATACGACAGATGTTCAAGAAAAAGATTTTAACAGGTTTAGGTTATTTTTGTTTAGTAAGTTTAGTTTTAATTTTCACTATGTGTGATGCCATAATGAGAGATTTTTTGGTAATGAGAGGCCTAGAGTAGTAGTATCAGTCTGTTGTCAAATGCAACATGTAAAGGCACAGACAGTAGCATATTGTGGCTTCAGGGTTGCCCACTGGAGGCAATTGCAGTGACACCCATTCATGCACGACATGGCTCTACAAGAAAACCCGATATTATTCAATTGGTTATCAGAACAACCTCTCAAGATACAACGCAACAATGTGGGGCATGGAATAATGCTGCCATATATGGTCAGGCACCCCTGCTGTTCATCTCAGTATTCTTGACAGGCTCCAAAGGAGAATCAGTAATGTGATAGGTACCGACTTGGCAGCACGACTACAGCCACTTCCCCACCGACGTGATGTGGCCTCCCTTTGTCTGTTCTATAAATAATTTCATGGCTTCTGCTCCAATGAACTTAAGTCACTGGTGCCTCTACAACAGGTATTTACTAGTGCAACCAGATTGGCAACTGGGTCCCAACCATACACAGTTAGATCAACCAAATGCAGACGACAACTCTACTTCTGCAGCTTCTTCTCTCGCACTTCCCGCCTGTGGAACTCGCTTCCATATTCTTGCTTTCCTGATGGCTACAACCTCCAGGAATTTAAATGCAATGTCAATATTCATTTCTTAACCACCTGACTCTAGTTCTTTCTTCACCACCCCATATATCCTTTCCTTTCTCTCCACCTTTGCAACTGTCATCACACCTGTATTCCCATCCTTCTCTTGCTTCTTTCTAATTGGTTCATCTTCCTCGTGACTCTCTTCTAAATAATCTTTTTACTCTTATGTAGCCCCCTGCACATCAGTGGTGTTACCACCTTGCTTGGGGTGATACGATTAAAAAAAAAAACTATCAGTCAAAAGCAGCAACCAGGAAGAAACTGCCAACCTGGTATCCTCAGAGTGAAGAGACATCGCCACCATCCACAAACATTGAAAATTGAGTTTCTACTTCAATTCAAAAGAAGAAAGAGGGAGTAGTATGAACCGAGCGATAATAGGGTCTATTTTTTTTTTTTTTTATAAGCGTTTCACCCCGAGCAAGGCATGTCACTGCCACTACTGCGCAGGGGGCTATGTAGAGTGGAGAAAGGATGATTAAATATAGGAAATGTCAGAGGGTGGGTGATAGGCGGGTAAGGATACCGAGAATGAGGGTTGGGTAGATGAGAGTGTTGTGAGAATAGTTGGGAGTTAGTGTGATAGGAGGTGTCTATTGACCCTACATTTAAACACCTGGAGATTGTAGCTGTCGGGAAAGCAGACTTGTGGAAGGGAGTTCCACGGGCGGGAAGCGCGGGAAAAGAAGCTGTTGGAGTAGAATTTACGGTTACATCTTATTTGTTTAACTGTAAAAGGGTGGGACCTAGTTGCTAATCTAGTATCTCGTGTAAATTCGTGCTTAGGCGGCACCAGTGATCTAAGCTCATCGGAGCAGAAGCCATGAAAGTACTTGTAGAAGAGGCACAGGGAAGTCACATCACGCTGGTGAGAGAGCGGCTGCAGCCGGTCTGCCAAGTCAGTATCAACCACGTTACAGATCCTCCTTTGTATTTTGTCAAGAAACCCAAGGAGAGCAGCAGGGGCACCCGACCAGATATGGCAGCAATATTCAATGCACGGGCGGATGGTAGATTTGTATATGTGCAGAATAGATTCAGGCGGGAAAAACTTCCGGGCCCTGCACAGGGAGCCGACTTTCATAGCAGCAGATTTGGCAATGGATTCAATATAGTCATTCCACTCCAATTTAAAAAAAAAGAAAAAGAAATAATTAAAAATACAAAAACAAAGAAAAAATATAAATAAATAAAAATTTAATAAATGTATTTAATGATGAAGGTATAAAACCATTAATATATAGAGTTTGAGATGATTTTATTAAAGGAATGATGAAGATCAGTCAGTCAGTTAAGGCTCATATATGATACACACTTGGTCAGTCATATCTCAAAAGGAACATGACTGACTGGGCAGCATTTTTTCCTGCAGTAGGTTGCCATTACTTTCTACTGTAGACTGGTTGCCAATCAAGGCTATAGAACCCAATCAGTCCTGTTATTTAACCCATAGCTGAAGGGAGAAGTAAAATATCTGCACCTTTTCCAAGTGTAGTTGTGCATAAATGAATGCAACAAATTCAACTGGAATTTGAACTCGGCTCTCCGATTTTCCCATTTCAAAATAATATTCACAGCACTAGAAAAGCAAAATTGTATTAAAAAAGACGCACATATACATGGATATAGGAATGCACACAAACACACACACACACACACACTCATACACAAATGCATACACATGCTTAAATATGCATACATCTACATATGTGCTTGATTTTGTGTGTCGTTCAGATTATTTATCAGTTGTTTATTAATTCCTGCTCTGATAAACTTAGATCACTGGTGCCCCTCACTAGGTATGAATTTGCACGAGATACTAGATTGGCAACTAGGTCCCACCCTTTTACAGTGAAACTGATAAGATGTAACCACAATTTCTACTCTAACAGCTTCTTTTCTTGCACTTCCCGCCTGTGGAATTCCCTTCCATATACTTGTTTCCCCAACAGTTACAATCTTCATGAATTTAAATGTAAGGTCAATAGACATCTTCTATCACACTAACTCGCATCCATTCTCACAAGCTCTTTTTGTTTCCATCTAATCCACCCTCATCCTTGGTACCCTCATCCGTCTATTACCCTCCTCCTGACTTTTCCTATAACTAACCCTTCTTTCTCATCACATCTCTCGCACCTCACACCTGTGGAATTCCCTTCCATATACTTGCTTCCCCGACAGCTACAATCTCCAGGAGTTTAAATGTAAGGTCAGTAGACATCTCCTATCACACTAACTCGCATCCATTCTCTCAAACACTCTTTCCATCTACTCATCTGTATCCTTATCCGTCTATCACCCTCCTTCCGACATTTCCTATAACTAACCACTCTTTCTCATCACTTTCCCCTATGTAACCCCCTGCACAATAGTGGCAGTAGAATGGGGTGAAATGATTAAAAAAAAAAATGTAACAAAGAGCAACTTAATATGGGATTTGACATTATTGTTGTTCCTTACTAACAGGCATTCTTTGCAATTTCATAACAACCAGTATCCAATCACTTTTCTCAAATTATTTAAACAACCTCTGACTTCTTTTGTATCTGTAAATCAAGGTGGCTTGTCCAGAGGCATCAACAAAATAAAAATTTTTAAAAAGGGAAAAAAAATGCAAACAACGTGCCAAACCTGCTTCAATTTGCAAATTAAAGCACGTGTTTACTTCCTCTTTTTTAAAATTTTCTTATCCAAATTTTTTTTAAGCAATTAAAAGAAAAATGTCCTTAAAACAGGACGAACACTCAGAGACAGGAAATATTCTCCTGACATTTACGAGTGAAAGCAGCCAACATAAGATGAGAGAGATAGAAAGAGAGAGAGAGAGAGAGAGAGAGAGAAAAAAATGGAGTAGTGTTGGAATTTTAAGCAGATGACTTTAAGAACGATGAGAAAATTGTTTAAGGAATAGCTTCGTAGAGAAGTCAGGATAAAAAGAGATTGAAATCCATGTAACCTGATTGAAAAAAATATACGCTAGAACAAGGAACAAAATTATGATTAATGTTTTTTTTAAAAAAAAATTTTAAAAAAATGTTTTTTGCTTCTGACTGAATACAGATTCTTAATACAATGATTATCATGCTGATTTTCAAATTCCGGTTTTTATTTATTTTCCGACATAAAAATAGCTTTATGTTAAAAAAATAACTGTCTAGTAATATGCAAAGTCTAATAACTAAAAAAAATGAATATATTTCTTAAATCTTGGATTTGATTGAGGTTTTTTTTTTTTGCAGGTTATTTAAAGCCAGGAAATATAATAAATTTTTTTGAGATAATGATTTAGTTATACAAGTCTTATTAATTAACCCATAGCTTGGGGAGAAGAGGTTTTGTGCATGTAAGTGAATGTAACAAACTTAGCTGGGGTTTGAACTCTGCTCTCAGATTAACAGAGCCATTACCCATTACACAACCCACACGTCAAAGCTTACAGCACTTGGTATTTCCAAGCAGTCACTTATCTAGGTACTGATCAAGCTTAAGTGTATATCTATCAATACTATCTGTGTCAATCTCAATTGATATCTATCTATCTATCTATTATAGTTTGTTCATGCATATATATATATATATATATCTATTATAGTTTGTTCATATCTATCTATCTATCTATCTATCTATCTATCTATCTATCTATCTATCTATCTATCTATCTCCTTTTATGTCAATCTATCACTGTCTATTTATGTTTATATCTATATATATACAGTGACACGGATAAGTATTGGATACATGTTATTTTCTGTTATAACTCTAGTTTATGTTTGCCATTTTGCCTGATATTTGGTAAGTAATATCTCGTAAAGTTGTTTTAGTTGTATGTGGAAGGAAAGTTACAAACTCATGGTTGAATACATTTTTTTTTTATCAAAGTTCAAAATTACCTTATGCAAAAGTATTGGATACATGACACTTTTTCAAATTTCTAATCGAAACTTTGTATTTTAAAAAACTTTAAATATTCAAATTTTCGATAGTATTGGAATGTTATCTCTGACCAATCAGAGAAGCACACAATTGCTTACAAGATAGTGCTACTAATCATCTGACTCTTTGATGTGCATTCTGCAATTCAAGGATTAAAAATGGCAAAAACTAAAAAATTATCCAGAGATATGCGAGATAGAATTATTGAATATCACAAAGAGGTACAAGGTTATCAAAAAATTAGTAAAGAAATGAATCTAGCACTAAGTTCAGTAGGAAATACCATCAGAAAATATAAGAAGTATGGTGATGGTACAGCAAACCTTCCAAGAAATGGAAGACCGAGAAAAATTAATGAGAGGACTTCAAGGTAGATCAGCAGAAATGTGCAAAAAAAACCCTTCATTACTCATTCTGAAATTGAAACTGATCTTGGGGGTGCTGGAATTAATGTAAGTAAGGATACCATTAGCAGAGCTCTATATCGTACAAGCTTTCATTCAAGATCACCAAGAAAAGTGCCTTTATTGAAAACTAAACATGTCAAAGACCAATTAAAGTTTGTTGAAACTTATGAAAAGAAAGATATGCAGTTTTGGGAAAAGTAATCTGGTCGGAAGAAACGAAAGTTGAACTATTTGGAACGAACACAGCGACAAGTGTTTGGCGAAAAATGGCACTGCCTTCAACAAGCATACCATCCCCACAGTTAAGTTTGGGAGTGGTTCCTTTATGATATGGGGATGCTTTTCATCCAAGGGCATTGGTGAGTTACAAGTCTTCCATGATAGAATGAATGGTAGCATGTAGAGGGAGATTCTAGAGAAGAACCTTCAGAAATCTGCAACTTCTTTAGGACATTGTCGGAATTTCGTGCTTCAACACAACAATAATCCCAAACATACTGCAAAACTTACAAAGGAATGGTTTGAAAATAATGGTATTAGTCCTCTCGATTGGCCAAGTCAGTCTCCTGACTTGAATCCAATTGAGAATTTGGGGAATACTTTGAAGGTTAAAGTTCATAAGCGGAATCCACAAAATATCAAGCAATTAGAGGAATTATGCAAGGAGGAATGGGGTAAAGTAACGGTGGATCAGTGTGGAAAACTTGTGGCCGACTATAGAAAGCGACTGGAAGCAGTGAAACAAAACAGAGGCTACTCAACAAAATATTAAATTGATGTATCAAATACTTTTGCATAGGGTAATTTTGAACTTTGATAAAAAAAAATGGGTTCAACCATGAGTTTTTAATTTTTCTTTCACATACAACTAAATACAACTTTACGAGATATTACTTACCAAATATCAGGCAAAATGGCAAACATAAACTAGAGTTATAACAGAAAATAACATGTATCCAATACTTATGCGTGTCACTGTATATATATATATATATATATATGTTCAGTATATGTGGGCAGCAATTCTTCTTTTAAATCTATAATATACAAATATTCCTTCACAAATGTCTTTGTTGTGTGTACATATAAACAAGCCAAAATTCATATACAGTTCAGCAGTATGTGATAATGGTGGTAGCGGTGTTGATAGGGAATCTGGTGGTGGTGGTGGTGGTTTCAGCATTAGGAATGATGTTGGTAGTGATGATGGTGTTAGTACTAGTGATGATGTTGATGGCAGTAGTGATGATGTTGTTAATGATGATAATGGTGGTGTTAGTAGTGATGATGATACTATTAGTGATGATAATGGTGGTGTTAGTAGTGATGATGATGCTATTAGTGATGATAATGGTGGTGTTAGTAGTGATGACGATGCTATTAGTGATGATAATGGTGGTGTTAGTAGTGATGATGATGCTATTAGTGATGATAATGGTGGTGTTATTAGTGATGACGATGCTATTAGTGATGATAATGGTGGTGTTAGTAGTGATGACGATGTTATTAGTGATGATAATGGTGGTGTTAGTAGTGATGATGATGCTATTAGTGATGATAATGGTGGTGTTATTAGTGATGACGATGCTATTAGTGATGATAATGGTGGTGTTAGTAGTGATGAGATTTATGCTATTAGTGATGATAATGGTGGTGTTAGTAGTGATGATGATGCTCTCAGTGATGATAATGGTAGTGTTAGTAGTGATAATGATGCTATTAGTGATGATAATGGTGGTGTTAGTAGTGATGATGATGCTATTAGTGATGATAATGGTGGTGTTAGTAGTGATGATGATGCTATTAGTGATGATAATGGTGGTGTTATTAGTGATGACGATGTTATTAGTGATGATAATGGTGGTGTTATTAGTGATGACGATGCTATCAGTGATGATAATGTGTGTGTTAGAGATGATGATGCTCTCAGTGATGATAATGGTAGTGTTAGTAGTGATAATGATGCTATTAGTGATGATAATGGTGGTGTTAGTAGTGATGATGATGCTATTAGTGATGATAATGGTGGTGTTAGTAGTGATGATGATGCTATTAGTGATGATAATGGTGGTGTTATTAGTGATGACGATGCTGTAAAAGTTATTAGTGATGATAATGGTGGTGTTAGTAGTGATGACGATGCTATTAGTGATAATGGTGGTGTTAGTAGTGATGACGATGTTGATAGTGATGATAATGGTGGTGTTAGTAGTGATAATGATGCTATTAGTGATGATAATGGTGGTGGTGGTAGTAGTGATGATGATGCTATTAGTGATGATAATGGTGGTGTTAGTAGTGATGACGATGCTATTAGTGATGATAATGGTGGTGTTAGTAGTGATGATGATGCTATTAGTGATGATAATGGTGGTGTTATTAGTGATGACGATGCTATTAGTGATGATAATGGTGGTGTTAGTAGTGATGACGATGGTATTAGTGATGATAATGGTGGTGTTAGTAGTGATGACGATGCTCTCAGTGATGATAATGGTAGTGTTAGTAGTGATAATGATGCTATTAGTGATGATAATGGTGGTGTTAGTAGTGATGATGATGCTATTAGTGATGATAATGGTGGTGTTAGTAGTGATGACGATGCTATTAGTGATGATAATGGTGGTGTTAGTAGTGATGATGATGCTATTAGTGATGATAATGGTGGTGTTATTAGTGATGACGATGCTATTAGTGATGATAATGGTGGTGTTAGTAGTGATGACGATGGTATTAGTGATGATAATGGTGGTGTTAGTAGTGATGACGATGCTCTCAGTGATGATAATGGTAGTGTTAGTAGTGATAATGATGCTATTAGTGATGATAATGGTGGTGTTAGTAGTGATGATGATGCTATTAGTGATGATAATGGTGGTGTTAGTAGTGATGATGATGCTATTAGTGATGATAATGGTGGTGTTAGTAGTGATGATGATGCTATTAGTGATGATAATGGTGGTGTTATTAGTGATGACGATGCTATTAGTGATGATAATGGTGGTGTTAGTAGTATTAGTGGCGATGCTATCAGTGATGATAATGGTGGTGTTAGTAGTGATGATGGTACCATCGATGATGATAATGGTAGTGTTAGTAGTGATGATGATGCTATTAGTGATGATAATGGTGGTGTTAGTAGTGATAGCGATGCTATTAGTGATGATAATGGTGGTGTTAGTAGTGATGATGATGCTATTAGTGATGATAATGGTGGTGTTATTAGTGATGACGATGCTATTAGTGATGATAATGGTGGTGTTAGTAGTGATGGCGATGCTATTAGTGATGATAATGGTGGTGTTAGTAGTGATGATGATGCTCTCAGTGATGATAATGGTAGTGTTAGTAGTGATAATGATGCTATTAGTGATGATAATGGTGGTGTTAGTAGTGATGATGATGCTATTAGTGATGATAATGGTGGTGTTAGTAGTGATGATGATGCTATTAGTGATGATAATGGTGGTGTTATTAGTGATGGCGATGCTATTAGTGATGATAATGGTGGTGTTAGTAGTGATGACGATGCTATCAGTGATGATAATGGTGGTGTTAGTAGTGATGACGATGCTCTCAGTGATGATAATGGTAGTGTTAGTAGTGATAATGATGCTATTATTAGTGATGATAATGGTGGTGTTAGTAGTGATGATGATGCTATTAGTGATGATAATGGTGGTGTTAGTAGTGATGATGATGCTATTAGTGATGATAATGGTGGTGTTATTAGTGATAATGATGCTATTAGTGATGATAATGGTGGTGTTAGTAGTGATGGCAGTGCTATCAGTGATGATAATGGTGGTGTTAGTAGTGATGGTGCTCTCAGTGATGATAATGGTAGTGTTAGTAGTGATAATGATGCTATTAGTGATGATAATGGTGGTGTTAGTAGTGATGATGATGCTATTAGTGATGATAATGGTGGTGTTAGTAGTGATGACGATGCTGGTAGTGATGATAATGGTGGTGTTAGTAGTGATGACGATGCTATTAGTGATGATGATAATGGTGGTGTTATTAGTGATGACGATGCTATTAGTGATGATAATGGTGGTGTTAGTAGTGATGACGATGCTATTAGTGATGATAATGGTGGTGTTAGTAGTGACGATGATGCTCTCGTGATGATAATGGTAGTGTTAGTAGTGATAATGATGCTATTAGTGATGATAATGGTGGTGTTAGTAGTGATGATGATGCTATTAGTGATGATAATGGTGGTGTTATTAGTGATGACGATGCTATTAGTGATGATAATGGTGGTGTTAGTAGTGATGACGATGCTATCAGTGATGATAATGGTGGTGTTAGTAGTGATGATGATGCTCTCAGTGATGATAATGGTAGTGTTAGTAGTGATAATGATGCTATTAGTGATGATAATGGTGGTGTTATTAGTGATGACGATGCTATTAGTGATGATAATGGTGGTGTTAGTAGTGATGACGATGCTATCAGTGATGATAATGGTGGTGTTAGTAGTGATGATTTATGTTATTAGTGATGATAATGGTGGTGTTAGTAGTGATGACGATGCTATTAGTGATGATAATGGTGGTGTTAGTAGTGATGATGATGCTATTAGTGATGATAATGGTGGTGTTAGTAGTGATGATGATGCTATTAGTGATGATAATGGTGGTGTTAGTAGTGATGATGATGCTATTAGTGATGATAATGGTGGTGCTAGTAGTGATGATGCTATTAGTGATGATAATGGTGGTGTTAATAGTGATGACGATGCTATTAGTGATGATAATGGTGGTGTTAGTAGTGATGATGATGCTATTAGTGATGATAATGGTGGTGTTAGTAGTGATGACGATGCTATTAGTGATGATAATGGTGGTGTTAGTAGTGATGACGATGCTATTAGTGATGATAATGGTGGTGTTAGTAGTGATGATGATGCTATTAGTGATGATAATGGTGGGGTTAGTAGTGATGATGATGCTATTAGTGATGATAATGGTGGTGTTATTAGTGATGACGATGCTATTAGTGATGATAATGGTGGTGTTAGTAGTGATGACGATGTTATCAGTGATGATAATGGTGGTGTTAGTAGTGATGATGATGCTCTCAGTGATGATAATGGTAGTGTTAGTAGTGATGATGATGCTATTAGTGATGATAATGGTGGTGTTAGTAGTGATGATGATGCTATTAGTGATGATAATGGTGGTGTTAGTAGTGATGATGATGCTATTAGTGATGATAATGGTGGTGTTATTAGTGATGACGATGCTATTAGTGATGATAATGGTGGTGTTATTAATGATGACTATGCTATTAGTGATGATAATGGTGGTGTTAGTAGTGATGACGATGCTATCAGTGATGATAATGGTGGTGTTAGTAGTGATGATGATGCTATCAGTGATGATAATGGTGGTGTTAGTAGTGATGATGATGTTATCAGTGATGATAATGGTGGTGTTAGTAGTGATGATGATGCTATTAGTGATGATAATGGTGGTGTTAGTAGTGATGATGATGCTATTAGTGATGATAATGGTGGTGTTAGTAGTGATGATGACGCTATTAGTGATGATAATGGTGGTGTTAGTAGTGATGATGACGCTATTAGTGATGATAATGGTGGTGTTAGTAGTGATGATGACGCTATTAGTGATGATAATGGTGGTGTTAGTAGTGATGATGATGCTATCAGTGATGATAATGGTGGTGTTAGTAGTGATGATGATGCTATCAGTGATGATAATGGTGGTGTTAGTAGTGATGATGATGCTATTAGTGATGATAATGGTGGTGTTAGTAGTGATGATGACGCTATTAGTGATGATAATGGTGGTGTTAGTAGTGATGATGATGCTGTTAGTGATGATAATGGTGGTGTTATTAGTGATGACGAGGTTGTTAGTGATGATAATGGTGGTGTTATTAGTGATGACGATGCTATTAGTGATGATAATGGTGGTGTTAGTGGTGATGATGATGCTATTAGTGATGATAATGGTGGTGTTAGTAGTGATGATGATGCTATCAGTGATGATAATGGTGGTGTTAGTAGTGATGATGATGCTATTAGTGATGATAATGGTGGTGTTAGTAGTGATGATGATGCTATTAGTGATGATAATGGTGGTGTTAGTAGTGATGATGATGCTATTAGTGATGATAATGGTGGTGTTAGTAGTGATGATGATGCTATCAGTGATGATAATGGTGGTGTTAGTAGTGATGATGATGCTATTAGTGATGATAATGGTAGTGTTAGTAGTGATGATGATGCTATTAGTGATGATAATGGTGGTGTTAGTAGTGATGATGATGCTATTAGTGATGATAATGGTGGTGTTAGTAGTGATGATGATGCTATCAGTGATGATAATGGTAGTGTTAGTAGTGATGACGCTATTAGTGATGATAATGGTGGTGTTAGTAGTGATGATGACGCTATTAGTGATGATAATGGTGGTGTTATTAGTGATGATGATGCTATCAGTGATGATAATGGTGGTGTTAGTAGTGATGATGATGCTCTCAGTGATGATAATGGTGGTGTTAGTAGTGATGATGATGCTATCAGTGATGATAATGGTGGTGTTAGTAGTGATGATGATGCTAATAGTGATGATAATGGTGGTGTTAGTAGTGATGATGACGCTATTAGTGATGATAATGGTGGTGTTAGTAGTGATGATGATGCTCTCAGTGATGATAATGGTGGTGTTAGTAGTGATGATGATGCTATCAGTGATGATAATGGTGGTGTTAGTAGTGATGATGATGCTATTAGTGATGATAATGGTAGTGTTAGTAGTGATGATGACGCTATTAGTGATGATAATGGTGGTGTTAGTAGTGATGATGATGCTATTAGTGATGATAATGGTGGTGTTAGTAGTGATGATGATGCTATCAGTGATGATAATGGTGGTGTTAGTAGTGATGATGACCCTATCAGTGATGATAATGGTAGTGTTAGTAGTGATGATGACGCTATTAGTGATGATAATGGTGGTGTTAGTAGTGATGATGATGCTATCAGTGATGATAATGGTGGTGTTAGTAGTGATGATGATGCTCTCAGTGATGACAATGGTAGTGTTAGTAGTGATGATGATGCTATCAATGATGATAATGGTGGTGTTAGTAGTGATGATGATGCTATTAGTGATGATAATGGTAGTGTTAGTAGTGATGATGACGCTATTAGTGATGATAATGGTGGTGTTAGTAGTGATGATGATGCTATCAGTGATGATAATGGTGGTGTTAGTAGTGATGATGATGCTCTCAGTGATGATAATGGTAGTGTTAGTAGTGATGATGATGCTATCAATGATGATAATGGTGGTGTTAGTAGTGATGATGATGCTATTAGTGATGATAATGGTAGTGTTAGTAGTGATGATGACGCTATTAGTGATGATAATGGTGGTGTTAGTAGTGATGTGATGCTCTCAGTGATGATAATGGTAGTGTTAGTAGTGATAATGATGCTATTAGTGATGATAATGGTGGTGTTAGTAGTGATGATGATGCTATTAGTGATGATAATGGTGGTGTTAGTAGTGATGATGATGCTATTAGTGATGATAATGGTGTTGTTATTAGTGATGACGATGCTATTAGTGATGATAATGGTGGTGTTAGTAGTGATGACGATGCTATTAGTGATGATAATGGTGGTGTTAGTAGTGATGACGATGCTATTAGTCATGATAATGGTGGTGTTAGTAGTGATGATGATAATGGTGATGATAATGGTGGTGTTAGTAGTGATAATGATGCTATTAGTGATGATAATGGTGGTGTTAGTAGTGATGATGATGCTATTAGTGATGATAATGGTGGTGAAAGTAGTGATGACGATGCTATTAGTGATGATAATGGTGGTGTTAGTAGTGATGATGATGCTATTAGTGATGATAATGGTGGTGTTATTAGTGATGACGATGCTATTAGTGATGATAATGGTGGTGTTAGTAGTGATGACGATGGTATTAGTGATGATAATGGTGGTGTTAGTAGTGATGACGATGCTCTCAGTGATGATAATGGTAGTGTTAGTAGTGATAATGATGCTATTAGTGATGATAATGGTGGTGTTAGTAGTGATGATGATGCTATTAGTGATGATAATGGTGGTGTTAGTAGTGATGATGATGCTATTAGTGATGATAATGGTGGTGTTAGTAGTGATGACGATGCTATTAGTGATGATAATGGTGGTGTTAGTAGTGATGATGATGCTCTCAGTGATGATAATGGTGGTGTTAGTAGTGATAATGATGCTATTAGTGATGATAATGGTGGTGTTAGTAGTGATGATGATGCTATTAGTGATGATAATGGTGGTGTTAGTAGTGATGACGATGCTATTAGTGATGATAATGGTGGTGTTAGTAGTGATGATGATGCTATTAGTGATGATAATGGTGGTGTTATTAGTGATGACGATGCTATTAGTGATGATAATGGTGGTGTTAGTAGTGATGACGATGGTATTAGTGATGATAATGGTGGTGTCAGTAGTGATGACGATGCTCTCAGTGATGATAATGATGGTGTTAGTAGTGATAATGATGCTATTAGTGATGATAATGGTGGTGTTAGTAGTGATGATGATGCTATTAGTGATGATAATGGTGGTGGTAGTAGTGATGATGATGCTATTAGTGATGATAATGGTGGTGTTATTAGTGATGACGATGCTATTAGTGATGATAATGGTGGTGGTAGTGATGACGATGCTATCGGTGATGATAATGGTGGTGTTAGTAGTGATGATGATGCTCTCAGTGATGATAATGATAGTGTTAGTAGTGATAATGATGCTATTAGTGATGATAATGGTGGTGGTAGTAGTGATGATGATGCTATTAGTGATGATAATGGTGGTGTTAGTAGTGATGATGATACTATTGATGATAATGGTGGTGTTGTTAGTAGTGATAATGATGCTATTGGTGATGATAATGGTGGCGACAGTAGTAGTGATGATGATGCTATTAGTGATGATAATGGTGGTGTTATTAGTGATGACGATGCTATTAGTGATGATAATGGTGGTGTTAGTAGTGATGACGATGCTATTAGTGATGATAATGGTGGTGTTAGTAGTGATGATGATGCTATTAGTGATGATAATGGTGGTGTTATTAGTGATGACGATACTATTAATGATGATAATGGTGGTGTTAGTAGTGATGGCGGTATCAGTGATGATAATGGTGGTGTTAGTAGTGATGATGATGCTATTAGTGATGATAATGGTGGTGGTGTTATTAGTGATGACGATGCTATTAGTGATGATAATGGTGGTGTTAGTAGTGATGGCGATGCTATCAGTGATGATAATGGTGGTGTTAGTAGTGATGACGATGCTCTCAGTGATGATAATGGTAGTGTTAGTAGTGATGATGCTATTAGTGATGATAATGGTGGTGTTAGTAGTGATGATGATGCTATCAGTGATGATAATGGTGGTGTTAGTAGTGATGACGATGCTATTAGTGATGATAATGGTGGTAGTAGTGATGACGATGCTATTAGTGATGATAGTGGTGTTATTAGTGATGACGATGCTATTAGTGATGATAATGGTGGTGTTAGTAGTGATAATGATGCTATTAGTGATGATAATGGTGGTGTTAGTAGTGGCGATGATGCTCTCAGTGATGATAATGGTAGTGTTAGTAGTGATGATGATGCTATCAGTGATGATAATGGTGGTGTTATTATTGATGATGATGCTATCAGTGATGGTGGTGGTGTTAGTAGTGATGATGATGCTATTAGTGATGATAATGGTGGTGGTAGTAGTGATGATGGTAATGATGATGATAATGGTGGTGGTAGTAGTGATGATGATGCTGTTAGTGATGATAATGGTGGTGTTATTAGTAGTAGTACTGTAGTAGTGATAATGGTGGTGTTATTGGTAGTGGCGATGCTATTAGTGATGATAATGGTGGTGTTAGTAGTGATGACGATGCTAGTAGTGATGATAATGGTGGTGTTAGTAGTGACGATGATGCTCTCAGTGATGATAATGGTAGTGTTAGTAGTGATGATGATGCTATCAGTGATGATAATGGTGGTGGTTAGTAGTGATGATGATGCTATCAGTGATGATAATGGTGGTGGTTAGTAGTGATGATGATGCTATTAGTGATGATAATGGTAGTGTTAGTAGTGATGATGATGCTATTAGTGATGATAATGGTGGTGTTGGTAGTAGATGATGCCGATGCTATCAGTGATGATAATGGTGGTGTTAGTAGTGATGATGATGCTATCAGTGATGATAATGGTAGTGTTAGTTAGTGATGATGACGCTATTAGTGATGATAATGGTGGTGTTATTAGTGATGATGACGCTATCAGTGATGATAATGGTGGTGTTAGTAGTGATGATGATGCTCTCAGTGATGATAATGGTGGTGTTAGTAGTGATGATGATGCTATCAGTGATGATAATGGTGGTGTTAGTAGTGATGATGATGCTATCAGTGATGATAATGGTGGTGTTAGTAGTGATGATGACGCTATTAGTGATGATAATGGTGGTGTTAGTAGTGATGATGATGCTCTCAGTGATGATAATGGTGGTGTTAGTAGTGATGATGATGCTATCAGTGATGATAATGGTGGTGTTAGTAGTGATGATGATGCTATTAGTGATGATAATGGTAGTGTTAGTAGTGATGATGACGCTATTAGTGATGATAATGGTGGTGTTAGTAGTGATGATGATGCTATTAGTGATGATAATGGTGGTGTTAGTAGTGATGATGATGCTATCAGTGATGATAATGGTGGTGTTAGTAGTGATGATGATGCTATCAGTGATGATAATGGTGGTGTTAGTAGTGATGATGATGCTATCAGTGATGATAATGGTAGTGTTAGTAGTGATGATGACGCTATTAGTGATGATAATGGTAGTGTTAGTAGTGATGATGATGCTATTAGTGATGATAATGGTGGTGTTAGTAGTGATGATGATGCTATCAGTGATGATAATGGTGGTGTTAGTAGTGATGATGATGCTATCAGTGATGATAATGGTGGTGTTAGTAGTGATGATGATGCTATTAGTGATGATAATGGTGGTGTTAGTAGTGATGATGACGCTATTAGTGATGATAATGGTGGTGTTAGTAGTGATGATGATGCTCTCAGTGATGATAATGGTGGTGTTAGTAGTGATGATGATGCTATCAGTGATGATAATGGTGGTGTTAGTAGTGATGATGATGCTATTAGTGATGATAATGGTAGTGTTAGTAGTGATGATGACGCTATTAGTGATGATAATGGTGGTGTTAGTAGTGATGATGATGCTATTAGTGATGATAATGGTGGTGTTAGTAGTGATGATGATGCTATCAGTGATGATAATGGTGGTGTTAGTAGTGATGATGATGCTATCAGTGATGATAATGGTGGTGTTAGTAGTGATGATGATGCTATCAGTGATGATAATGGTAGTGTTAGTAGTGATGATGACGCTATTAGTGATGATAATGGTAGTGTTAGTAGTGATGATGATGCTATTAGTGATGATCATGGTGGTGTTAGTAGTGATGATGATGCTATCAGTGATGATAATGGTGGTGTTAGTAGTGATGATGACCCTATCAGTGATGATAATGGTAGTGTTAGTAGTGATGATGGCGGCAGCTATTATTAGTGATGATAATGGAGGTGGTAGTGATGATGATGCTATCAGTGATGATAATGGTGGTGTTGGTAGTGATGATGATGCTCTCAGTGATGACAATGGTAGTGTTAGTAGTGATGATGATGCTATCAATGATGATAATGGTGGTGTTAGTAGTGATGATGACGCTATTAGTGATGATAATGGTGGTGTTAGTAGTGATGATGATGCTATCAGTGATGATAATGGTGGTGTTAGTAGTGATGATGATGCTCTCAGTGATGATAATGGTAGTGTTGGTAGTAGTGATGATGCTATCAATGATGATAATGGTGGTGTTAGTAGTGATGATGATGCTATTAGTGATGATAATGGTAGTGTTAGTAGTGATGATGACGCTATTAGTGATGATAATGGTGGTGTTAGTAGTGATGATGATGCTCCTCAGTGATGATAATGGTAGTGTTAGTAGTGATAATGATGCTATTAGTGATGATAATGGTGGTGTTAGTAGTGATGATGATGCTATTAGTGATGATAATGGTGGTGTTAGTAGTGATGATGATACTATTAGTGATGATAATGGTGTTGTTATTAGTGATGGCGGTATATTAATGATGATAATGGTGGTGTTAGTAGTGATGACGATGCTATTAGTGATGATAATGGTGGTGTTAGTAGTGATGACGATACTGTAGTCATGATAATGGTGGTGGTAGTAGTGATGATGATGCTCTCAGTGATGATAATGGTGGTGTTAGTAGTGATAATGATGCTATTAGTGATGATAATGGTGGTGTTAGTAGTGATGATGATGCTATTAGTGATGATAATGGTGGTGAAAGTAGTGATAGCGGTGATGCTATTAGTGATGATAATGGTGGTGTTAGTAGTGATGATGATGCTATTAGTGATGATAATGGTGGTGTTATTAGTGATGACGATGCTATTAGTGATGATAATGGTGGTGTTAGTAGTGATGACGATGGTATTAGTGATGATAATGGTGGTGTTATTAGTGATGACGATGCTCTCAGTGATGATAATGGTAGTGTTAGTAGTGATAATGATGCTATTAGTGATGATAATGGTGGTGTTAGTAGTGATGATGATGCTATTAGTGATGATAATGGTGGTGTTAGTAGTGATGATGATGCTATTAGTGATGATAATGGTGGTGTTAGTAGTGATGACGATGCTATTAGTGATGATAATGGTGGTGTTAGTAGTGATGATGATGCTCTCAGTGATGATAATGGTGGTGTTAGTAGTGATAATGATGCTATTAGTGATGATAATGGTGGTGTTAGTAGTGATGATGATGCTATTAGTGATGATAATGGTGGTGTTAGTAGTGATGGCGATGCTATTAGTGATGATAATGGTGGTGTTGGTAGTGATGATGATGCTATTGGTGGTGATAATGGTGGTGTTATTAGTGATGACGATGCTATTAGTGATGATAATGGTGGTGTTAGTAGTGATGACGATGGTATTAGTGATGATAATGGTGGTGTCAGTAGTGATGACGATGCTCTCAGTGATGATAATGGTAGTGTTAGTAGTGATAATGATGCTATTAGTGATGATAATGGTGGTGTTAGTAGTGATGATGATGCTATTAGTGATGATAATGGTGGTGTTAGTAGTGATGATGATGCTATTAGTGATGATAATGGTGGTGTTATTAGTGATGACGATGCTATTAGTGATGATAATGGTGGTGTTAGTAGTGATGACGATGCTATCAGTGATGATAATGGTGGTGTTAGTAGTGATGATGATGCTCTCAGTGATGATAATGATAGTGTTAGTAGTGATAATGATGCTATTAGTGATGATAATGGTGGTGTTAGTAGTGATGAATGATGCTATTAGTGATGATAATGGTGGTGTTAGTAGTGATGATGATGCTATTAGTGATGATAATGGTGGTGTTAGTAGTGATGACGATGCTATTAGTGATGATAATGGTGGTGTTAGTAGTGATGAGATGCTATTAGTGATGATAATGGTGGTGTTATTAGTGATGACGATGCTATTAGTGATGATAATGGTGGTGTTAGTAGTGATGACGATGCTATTAGTGATGATAATGGTGGTGTTAGTAGTGATGATGATGCTATTAGTGATGATAATGGTGGTGTTATTAGTGATGATGATGCTATTAGTGATGATAATGGTGGTGTTAGTTAGTGATGACGATGCTATTCAGTGATGATAATGGTGGTGTTAGTAGTGATGATGATGCTATTAGTGATGATAATGGTGGTGTTATTAGTGATGACGATGCTATTAGTGATGATAATGGTGGTGTTAGTTAGTGATGACGATGCTATCAGTGATGATAATGGTGGTGTTAGTAGTGATGACGATGCTCTCAGTGATGATAATGGTAGTGTTAGTAGTGATAATGATGCTATTAGTGATGATAATGGTGGTGTTAGTAGTGATGATGATGCTATCAGTGATGATAATGGTGGTGTTAGTAGTGATGACGATGCTATTAGTGATGATAATGGTGGTGTTAGTAGTGATGACGATGCTATTAGTGATGATAATGGTGGTGTTATTAGTGATGACGATGCTATTAGTGATGATAATGGTTTTGGTGTTAGTAGTGATGACGATGCTATTAGTGATGATAATGGTGGTGTTAGTAGTGACGATGATGCTCTCAGTGATGATAATGGTAGTGTTAGTAGTGATGATGATGTTATCAGTGATGATAATGGTGTTAGTAGTGATGATGATGCTATCAGTGATGATAATGGTGGTGTTAGTAGTGATGATGATGCTATTAGTGATGATAATGGTGGTGTTAGTAGTGATGATGACGCTATTAGTGATGATAATGGTGGTGTTAGTAGTGATGATGATGCTGTTAGTGATGATAATGGTGGTGTTATTAGTGATGACGATGCTATTAGTGATGATAATGGTGGTGTTATTAGTGATGACGATGCTATTAGTGATGATAATGGTGGTGTTAGTAGTGATGACGATGCTATTAGTGATGATAATGGTGGTGTTAGTAGTGATGATGATGCTATCAGTGATGATAATGGTGGTGTTAGTAGTGATGATGATGCTATTAGTGATGATAATGGTGGTGTTAGTAGTGATGATGATGCTATTAGTGATGATAATGGTGGTGTTAGTAGTGATGATGATGCTATTAGTGATGATAATAGTGGTGTTAGTAGTGATGATGATGCTATCAGTGATGATAATGGTGGTGTTAGTAGTGATGATGATGCTATCAGTGATGATAATGGTGGTGTTAGTAGTGATGATGATGCTATCAGTGATGATAATGGTGGTGTTAGTAGTGATGATGATGCTATCAGTGATGATAATGGTAGTGTTAGTAGTGATGATGACGCTATTAGTGATGATAATGGTGGTGTTAGTAGTGATGATGATGCTATTAGTGATGATAATGGTAGTGTTAGTAGTGATGATGATGCTATTAGTGATGATAATGGTGGTGTTAGTAGTGATGATGATGCTATCAGTGATGATAATGGTGGTGTTAGTAGTGATGATGATGCTATCAGTGCCAATGATAATGGTGGTGTTAGTAGTGATGATGACGCTATTAGTGATGATGGTGATGGTGTTGGTAGTGATGATGATGTCTGTGATGAATAGAAATAAGAAGATGGAGGATGTTATCAGTGATGATAATGGTGGTGTTAGTAGTGATGATGATGCTATTAGTGATGATAATGGTAGTGTTAGTAGTGATGATGACGCTATTAGTGATGATAATGGTGGTGTTAGTAGTGATGATGATGCTATTGGTGATGATAATGGTGGTGTTAGTAGTGATGATGATGCTATCAGTGATGATAATGGTGGTGTTAGTAGTGATGATGATGCTATCAGTGATGATAATGGTGGTGTTAGTAGTGATGATGATATTATCAGTGATGATAATGGTAGTGTTAGTAGTGATGATGACGCTATTAGTGATGATAATGGTAGTGTTAGTAGTGATGATGATGCTATTAGTGATGATAATGGTGGTGTTAGTAGTGATGATGATGCTATCAGTGATGATAATGGTGGTGTTAGTAGTGATGATGACGCTATCAGTGATGATAATGGTAGTGTTAGTAGTGATGATGACGCTATTAGTGATGATAATGGTGGTGTTAGTAGTGATGATGACGCTATTAGTGATGATAATGGTGCTGTTAGTAGTGATGATGACGCCATTAGTGATGATAATGGTGGTGTTAGTAGTGATGATGACGCCATTAGTGATGATAATGGTGGTGTTAGTAGTGATGATGACGCTAAATAGTGATGATAATGGTGGTGTTAGTAGTGATGATGATGATGGTGTTAGTAATGATGATGTGACTTATGCACGTCACTGTATATCTATTTATCAATAAAAAATCAATCAATCAATGTCTCCATATCTGTCTCTTTCTATCTACATATCTATCTACATCTCCATGTATATCAATCTACATTTTTTTTTTTTTAATCATATCACCCCAAGCAAGGCGATAACGCCACTGATGCAAAGGGGGCTACGTTCGAGTAAAAAGACTGGAAAAGAGAAAGCCGGAAACCACATCCTAAACAGGAAACAAGGGATGAGCCTCTTCACCTGTTCAATAGACATGGGTGGAGTGTGAACCGGGTGATAGTTTAGTCTATCTACTCCGCTTACCGGCCATAATTATTAGGCCACCCCAGTGTTTTAAAAAATGATGTATTTCATACTATTTTTTAGTATTTATTACCAAGGGAATAATTGTAAAATGAAAATAGAATGGTTCTTTTGTTAATATTGCACAATAACATGTGCATCAAATGAATTTATAAATATTTAATAATTGACTACGTTGCAGTTACATCATTGAACGAATGAAGAAAATTTAGGGTGATTCAAACGAGTTCATCTTTGCTTCCTTTCCTTGTAAATTTTTGCAAAGTTATAACAAAAGAACCATTCTATTTTCATTTAGAATTATCCACTTGGCAATAAATACTAAAAATAGTATGAAATACATCATTTCTTTTAAAAAACTGGCGTGGCCTAATAATTATGGCCGGTAGTGTAGACATAGAAAGATAGATTGATATAGATAGGTAGATTGATATAGATGGAAATATAGATATATATGTAGATAGAAAGAGATAGATATAGAGACATCAATATAGATTGATAGAAGTACTGAAAGATTCTCAGCCTGATCCACTTAACAAAATAGGAAGAAATATCAGAATTGTTTTTGTCATACCAAAAAATTTCCAGTGCCTCATTGTAGATAAAAGTAGATCAAACACGTTTAACTCTCTGTAAATACAAGTGTAAACTTTTAATTTACACCAATTAGTCAGTTCTAAGGCAAAGCAAAAATGCGCACAAGCATTTTGAAGTATAATTAAACCAAAATTAGGGCCTAATACTGTAACAAACAACCTGTTTACAAATGCAAGTGCATATCATTCATTTTCAGTGAGTGAGCAAAGTTTGTTTTTGTCCATTTAATTATCTGACTAAATTCTTTTTTCTTCCACAAACCATCCTTGTGATTTTAAAAATGCCAAAATGGCTACATTTATTTATCATAAATCATTGAGAGAATTATTGAATCAGCTCTGATATCACAGTTTAATTCAATTAATCAAAAAAAGGATTTGATAATTTATCATCTTCTTTAAGATAATTTTTAAAAAAATAGAAACTGAAAATGAATAATTTTTTTATTTTTATTTAATTTTATATTTTCCTTAACACGAAAATAAAATTATCATAAATTATAATTTGAATTCAGTTTTCTTTTGATATACATAATTGATTTTTTTACAATCTTCTTCTATATGCCCTGTCCTTTCAGGACATAGGCAATCATGGCTTTCCACATCTCCCTATCCCGGGTGGCTCCTAGCATGCTTTCTCCTGTTATACCACTCAAACCCCACTCTACCATCCACTAGCTCAAGCCCATCAATCTAGAATATAAATGTATAGAAACTAGCATGGCCACATAATGAGGGTTCAGTTTATATATTGATTATAATATAGAATTGATCCCCCATTTTATAACCACATTATAATTTCTTGTAAACTGTTGGCATATATATTCTTCTTCTATGTGCCTTGTCCTTTCAGGATGTAGGCGATCATGGCTTTCCACATCTCCCTGTCCCTGGTGGCTCTTAGCATGCTTTCTCCTGTTGTATCATGCAAACCCTCATTCTGTCACCAACCTGATCAGGTCCTTCAAATATGTTATCCACTGCCTTTCTCTGTCTCTTTTTCCTTCTATCTGGCCTGTTAGTATCAGATTCTCCAAGCCCTCCTTCCACATTGCGTGTCCCAGGAACTTCAGTTGTCTCTTCCTGATGCTCACCATTAATTTTCTTTTCATTGCCATTCTTTCCAAAACATCATCATTGCTCACATGTTCGGTCCATGATATCCGCAGTATCTGCTTACTACATTTTGTATGTATTTTAACACAGGGCAAATGCTAGCATGATTGAATAAGTATTAGGCACCATTTTGTTGCAGGAATGAACACTTTGAATAATACATATTTATGGACTTCTGGAACATTTATCCCACCAACAATATTGGTGGACTCAGTATGAGTCCGGATAAAAATGAGTAACACAAAACAATAAATATAACATAAATGACAATGTGTGTATTTACAAAAGAAATTGCATATGATAGATAGAAAAGAACGTAAAATTAACTTTTTTTTTTTTAGTCATATCACCCCGAGCAAGGTGGTAATGCCACTGATGTGCAGGGGGCTACATAGGAGTGAAAAGATTGGAAAAGAGAAAACCAGAAACCGCATCCAAAACAGGAAACTAGGGATTAGACTTTTCACCTGTTCAATAGACGTGGATGGAGTGTGAACCGGGCGATAGTTTAGTCTATCTACTCCAATTGAAGAAAAAAAAAAGTGAGAAGATTGGAAAAGAGAAAACCGGAAACTGCATCCAAAACAGGAAACAAGGGATGAGCCTCTTCACCTGTTCAATAGACGTGGGTGGAGTGTGAACCGGGCGATAGTTTAGTCTATCTACTCCAATTGAAAAAAAATAAAAATAAAAAGTGAGAAGATTGGAAAAGAGAAAACCGGAAACCACATCCTAACCAGGAAAGAAGGGATGAGCCTCTTCACCTGTTCAATAGACGTGGGTGGAGTGTGAACCGGGCGATAGTTTAGTCTATCTACTCCAATTGAAGAAAAAAAAGAAAGTGAGAAGATTGGAAAAGAGAAAACCAGAAACCGCATCCAAAACAGGAAACAAGGGATGAGCCTCTTCACCTGTTCAATAGACGTGGGTGGAGTGTGAACCGGGCGATAGTTCAGTCTATCTACTCCAATTGAAAAAAATAAAAATAAAAAGTGAGAAGATTGGAAAAGAGAAAACTGGAAACAGCGTCCTAAACAGGAAACATGGGATGAGTCTCTTAGCTATGAAAAAAATGTGCTTTTGTGTCTCTGTGTGTGCGTCTGTGTGCCTCTGTGAGTGTGCATAACAAGTGAGAAAGTACAAAAGTCAAGAGAGAAAACCATGAAAAAGAGTTCACCACAGTGTGTGGGTGGAAAACAATTTAACCACATGCAAACTACATATGAAAACCAGAGCTGAAAAGTTGTAAAAGAGGCTAGGGAGATTAATGCATGTTTTTTTTTATAGGATTTACAGAGTGCCTTCTCCTTAGCAACAGTTTATTGGCAAACACAAATCAAACCTTTTATTTCAGTCACTTGGTTATATCATTCTCATTCCATGTATGATACCACTTTTGGTAGTCATATAGTTATCTCCCTTTATCTTAATGCTGTAAGTTATTTGTTCACCACTGCTGTAGTCTGGTATTGAACTTAGAAATCATTGAGTCAAGCTACTGGAACTATGGTGGGTTGCTTATCTATTCTTTTCTGTTAGTGAGTGTCCGTTCTAGTGAAGGGTAGTTGTATACTGTTGCAGGTTAACGAAATTCGGCCTTATTGTAGATAGCCCACTCTAAGTCATAAAATGATTACAAATCAAGAAAGGCAATTTGAGTAGAAAAATAACATTTTATATATACACATATCAATTAATGTTTTATAATTGAAGTAATATTTGAAGTATAGGTCCAACGGAGGTTAAAATGTTCATGGCAATAAAATGCTGAAAGAGAATTAATGCTTAGGAATTTGGGAGCATGTAAGTAAGGAATGTCTTTGATGTATTTGCTCCTTAGGTCAGTAAGTAGTTTTGAGACAGGGAAGAAGGTAAGGAGAGGTGAAGGGAGGCGAACATAGTAGCCACTTGACTAGGTCAAGGGAGATACTAATTGCACTCCTCTGTCTCCGTCGGTTTGTCTCTCGATGCTTTCTGTATCCACTTTTTATATCTTCTTTTTGGATCACAGCAGCTCATTTGGGATTTCACACTTGTATTTGGTTCTGGGCTACCCATTGGCTGATAAATAAAATTTGCATAGGCTCGTGAACTGGAAATTTAATATTTAATTAATGTTTATTTTTCAACCGGAACATTTGCGCGAACCTGGGTGCACACAGACGACTTTTGGTCATTTGCTTTTTGTTCGTGAAAGTGCAAACATTGGTCCCTCACTTTTGCTCAATATCACCACAGAACTAACCAACGGCTATATCAATTGGGTCATGTGTCTTTGAGAACTACAGCATTGGTTAACAAATAACTTGGAGAGTTAAGTTTAAGGGAGATAACTGCATGGCTACCAAAAGGAGCATCAGACATGGAATGAGAAAGATATACCCCAGTGATTGAAATAAAGGGTTCAGTTCAAAATTCCTAGCATTTGATGAAGGCTGGAGTGTAAAAGGGATGGAACGTTGTAAACATGGCAATGAAGATGAGGACAATACTATGAACAATGTAAGTAATTTATTTTGAATAATGCTTAATTAAAATCTTTTATCAGTTGCTTAAAACATACGTCTATGTTATGTGTTTCCTTTTTTTGAAAAATATGTCAAATTTATCCTTTTATTTCTCCAATGTTTCTCTCAAAGTAAAAATATCTTAGATGAAGAAAATAGTCTATTCGAAACATCGCTCAATAAATTATTTATTCTATATACACAGATATCCCATTGAATTTAGTGCCACAAAAAATGCAGATGTGCTATAAAAATCTCTTTTTTTTCTAGCTGAAGAGGGGCAATGCTAGAAAACAGAACCGAATAGCAGAAAACACAATTTTCTGCTTTATTTGTCAACAACCAAACATCCCAATCAATTAAATGTTTTTTTACCTTTTCTCCTTTCAGTTTTTCCTCTGCTTTTTTCAGTAAAAAGAATTTTTTTTTTTATCTGTTTCATTTTCAACATTTTAGGAGGGAAGACCCAAGAGAATGCTGATTAGCAATCGTTGGTCATGCCAAAAGGATTTTCTCAAGCATAAAACAGACTTAACCCTTTATTGCTTTATGATTGAATCACAGGAATCTTTCTGGATAAAGTGGCTTTTTAACATTTGTTTGTAATTGATTTTTATGCTTGTTTCCTGATCTTTTTTTATCAATTATCCACCATTATTTTTATCCTTTGTAAATACAAGTAATAATAAACCTACCTACCAAATACACTAATCGCAGAAGTAGAAAGTTGTTCACTGCTCATTACTCGGTTGCCATTATGATGGCAAATGTTCAAACAAGCTACATTCTTTACTTCCACTAGTTCAGACCTTCACAACTAATAGTTTCATAACAGTTCAGATCTTTTCTGCTAATTCACTTCAAATAATGTAAAGTTATTTGTTGCAAATATTAATCCACCCCAAGAAATTATAAATTTTTAGTCAAAATTTGTATTTTTATTAAATTCTTGAAACACTTTTGGAATTATAGATTTAAGTTAATTTTTTTTATTTATTAAAGTTTTGAAACTCTTTTGAAATTATAAATTTTAAATTAAATTTTGTTTGTTTTTTATTAGATTCATGGAACTATTTGAAAATTATAAGTTTTAAATCAAAGTTTGTTTGCTTTTTATTAAATCTTTGAAACTCTTGAAATTATAAAATTTATATCAAAATTTGTTTGGTCAAATATTTTTTGGTTTACTATAAGTATTTTTTCTATTTCAACATTTTCTACTGAATTTTTTGGTGAGAACTTTTCCTTGCTTTAGTTTTACATTGTGACTTTTTATGTCCTACTTTTATGCACTGTGACATTTTATGTCCTATTTTTGTACACTGTGACTTTTTATGTCCTAGTTTTGTACACTGTGACATTTTATGCCCTATTTTTATACACTGCGACTTTTTATATCCTATTTTTATACACTGTAACTTTTTATGTTCTACTTTTATACAGTGTGACTTTTTATGTCCTACTTTTATACACAGTGTCTTTTTATGCCCTACTTTTATACACTGTGACTTTTTATGTCCTACTTTTATACATTGTGACTATTTATATCCTAATTTTATACACTGTGACTTTTTATATAATAATTTTATACCCTGTGATTTTTTATGTCCTACTTTTATACACGGTGACTTTTTATGTACTACTTATTATACACCTGTGGCACTTTAAATTATTAAAGGGGCAGTCATTCTGAGATGGAACCTTTCGCATCTGAAACATATATTAATTTTTTTCCACATTTTTCTTTAGCGTGTGCATCCTTTTTATTCAGTTTCCTCTGTATCGAGTCTCAGATATAGGTTTCTCTGGCATTCATCCCATATTTTTGTAGTGTTAGCTTTTTATTCTGCTTGAGTTTCATTAAGATTCTAGCATGTATATCTCTGTCTTTTTTCACTGTTAACACTTGAACAAAAATTACTTTTTTTAATATATCTGGAGTCAGCTTATTTAATTTGAATCTTTCATACCCCTTATTAACAATTCTAGCATATGTGACAAAATCTTTGTCTTCTTTCTTTATCAGATTCATACACTTCCAACTAGTATTGAATAACAAACTTTTGTTACTAAAAAGTTATTCAGAATATTTACCATTTCTTCAAAGCAAATTTTCATGGTTTTCTCAGTAGTACAGAATTACAGTATTTTTCATGTTTTACCAGTGCTAACTTCTTCTATGTGCCCTGTCCTTTCAGGACGGAGGTGATCATGGCTTTCCACGTCTCTCTATCCCTGGTGGCTCTTAGCACGCCTTCTCCTGTCACATCATGCAACCCTCGCTCCATCATTCACCTGATTAGGTCCTTCAAATATGTTATCCATTGCTTTCCCCTGTCTCTCTTTACCTCTATCTGACCTGTTAGTATCAGATTCTCCAAGCCCTCCTTTCTCATTGTGTGTCCCAGGAACTTCAGCTGTCACTTCCTGATGCTCAGTATTAATTTCCTTTTTGTTTCCATCATTTCCAAAACCTCATCATTGCTCAAATGCTCGATCCATGATATTCGTTGCATCCTTCTGTAGAACCACATTTCAGTTGCTTCAAGTTTTTTCTTCATCTTTGATGATATTGTCCAGCATTCACTGACATATTAAAGAACTGACATCGCATAGCAATCCAGTACTCTCTTTCTTGTTTTGAGTGAAATTGTTTTGCTTCTTAATACTTTACTCAACTTCTGGAATGCTTCCTTCGCCATGCCAATTTGCCTTCGAATCTCTGTGTCACACTTTCCGTCTACTGTTATAACCCTAACCCAAGTACTTAAATTTTTTATCCGTAACAAAAACCTTGTTTTTTCTTTTCATCTTCACAGTTGCTGTGGTCTTCTCTGAAAATTTGTTTGTATCTTTTAAAATACACAGAAAAGGCAATTCCATCATCTGAATTTTATGTTAATTCAGCTGTGGCATTTTTCACTGTATCGGGAGTGAAAGAAAGTGGACAATTTTTCCTTTTATTTGAAATCATATAAATTACGTTTTGTTGTTGTTCCTTGAGTTTCAACAATTGTTTTTGTTGTGTTTTTACCACAAAAGCCAATTTTTCTTAAATATTCAATAATATCTGTTTATTTTTTCTTTATACACTGGAAAGAAAAAACTATATTAATGTGGTTTTAATATCTCGTCCTTACTGTCGTTTTTTGTGCTGCAGCTAAAGGGGTATTTTTTTCAACTGAACTGTTCTTAGCAAGGTTTTGTGTTGAGGTACCCCCGATAAATATCGAAAATCAATAATTGAAAAAAATCAGGTTGTAGAAGGAGTGGTCCAATTTTAATCAAATTTGATACACTCATAGACAAAGACTTAAGAAACGATATTCAGAAGTTTAAAGATTGCAGTTCTTAAAATAGTGCAGAAAATCAATAATATATATATGTTAAAGGCAAGATTTTTGTATGTGTGTCTGTTTATCTGCGTGTATGTCTGTATTTTTTTCAGCTCTTTTATTTTAGTTTTTGCTTCAGGTTTGGCTCTAAGTAGGTATAATTGTAGTTCTTAGTCTCAACAATGATACCATTTACTCAGAGGACTTATTTAGCCTTCAAAATTCAGTTTACAATGAAAAAAACTTATTTGATATCGATAGCAGGAAATCAAAATTTGACTTACATCCATTCATTTTTCTTTCAGTCTATGGTTTCGCTTTAACTGGAAACAAGTATTACTTTTTAGTCTTTCGTGCCAACGTCCAAAGAGTCTGAGCTCCAGGACTATGGATTAGTTTTAATGCTTTCATTACACTTGAGCAATGCTGGGCTATACTGCTAGTGTTTTATAATATTATGTCTTGACTGTCTCAAACAGTATTCTAATAAATTCTCTCAGAACACTGGCTATTAATCTGGCTTCCCAAGGAGGCAAGATGCAACACAAGACCATTTTAAAGTGGGATCTTCCAGGGAATTTGAGGAAATATCACAGACGCCAAAAATGCACATAAAGAGCTCATTGACTAAATATATAAGCTTCCATACACAGATTTAAAAGTAAAAATTCAATCATATATCCAAAATAAATGGCAAATCCACTGGAACAACTGCAATCTAAATAAATTATTAACAATAAAACCGACTCTAGGTGAATGGATACAGGGTTACATGGAATCATGAAGGGAGGACGTTATCCTTTCTCGACTCCATCTTGGGCCTACTAAAATAACTCATCTATTCATACTGGAAAAAAGGAATCACCATGGTGCACAGCTTGTCATGCCCCTTTCACTGTAAGACACTTCGTGATGGACTGCACTGACTTTTCATCTATACGAAAAAAGTATTACAACACAAAAACAATAAAAGAAATATTTGAACACGCCAAGATAGATCATTTAATGGTATATTTAAAGAAAATAGGACTATACAAAAAAGTTAATTAAAATAAAAACGAGTATAACCAATCTAATGTATATAACCACTCTAACGTGTGCAACAATTTTGAAACAAATGAACTATATTAAAAAAAATGTGATCCCAAAATTCAAAAGCTGACCCAAATAACCATAATGGTTGATGGGTCGTTAAATTTAAACCAAACCAAACCAGTCCAAATCCTGAAGCTATTTTTCCCAGACAAAGCTCAACCAAAAGGCAGAGCCTCATCTGGGTTCTTCTCTGCCAAGAGTTCAACAAAACTGAGCCTTTTCAGAACTCTGATGCCGAAGTCTCGAAGAGTTCTTTATTTAAAGCATCTTGCCAGGTTCATTTGTGTTACTGGGAATGTCTTATTTAATCCGCAACACTTTTACTAGTTCCGTCTTTCCGTCTTTCAATTGCTCTTTCATCCTCTCATTTGGTGTTGGGATTTATTGGTAGCAGAAAATAAACATCACTGTCACCTTACTAGAAGTTTTCTTGGTTCGACTGTACTAATTGTAGTTTGGCGACTTGTTTTAAAAACTGTTTTTGTTTGTAATTTATTGATTCATATGAAAAGAAAACAGGAACAAAAAAGAACTTTTGTCCTGTCAATTTAAAATCTTTGTTCTCTCATAATTCTGAAAAAAAAATATGTTTCTTAATTGAGCTGTGATAAAATGTTTTTTATTTTAAATTTATTAATTTTTTTTTTTATAATCATATTGCCCCAAGCAAGGCATTTTACTGCCACTGTTGAAGAGGGGGTTACATAGGAGGAAAGTTATGAGAAAGAGTGACAGGTTATATAGGGGGTGTCAGGAAGTTGGTAAGAGAAGGATGACTGTGGCCATAAAGTGAGGGAGTAGTTTATATTTTGATTGTAATGTAGAATTGATCCCCCACTTCATATCCACATTATAATAGTATAGAAATTTTTTTTTTATAATCATATCACCCCAGGCAAAGCATTTTATTGCAACTGTTTTACAGGGGGGTTACATAGGAAGAAAGTTATGAGAAAGAGTGACAGGTTATAGGGGGTGTCAGGAAGTGGGTAAGAGAAGGATGAGAATACTGATGAGGGTGGAGTGGACGGAGAAAGGAGCATTAGAGCGAGGATGTAGGTTAGTGAGATAAAATAAGACTATTAACTTTACATTTAAATTCTTAGAGATGGTAGCTGTCAAGGAAGCAAGTAAATGGAAGAGAATTTTCAATAACTGATTTTACCGTTTTTTTTTTAAGAACACTCACATAACGGTAGTTTTTTTTTAATGCTCACGTGACAGAGAATTTTTGAATGTGCAATTTTAAAAATGACAAGAAATTATAACATTTTCATTCGTGGTCGAATGAACCGAGGTATTTTTTAGTATGGTTACACTTAGTCAAAATTTCCATTCTTCCTGGCACAGATGACTATTGACTTTACATTTGAATTCTTGAAGATTGGAGCTGTTGGGAAAGCAAGTAAACGGAAGGGAATTCCACAGGCGGGAAGTGCGAGAAAAGAAGCTGCTGGAGTAGAATTTGCATTTACCTTTTATTGGTTTCATAGTAAAAGGGTGGGACTTAGTTGCTAATCGTGTGGCTCAAGTAAATTAATTTATAGGGGTCACCAGTGAGCTAAGTTCATTTGAGCAGAAGCCATGAAAGTATCAGTAGAAGAGACACAGGGAAGCCACATTACGCCAGTGAGAAAGTGGCTGTATCCAAGCTGGCAAGTCAGGATCGATCACATTACAGGTTCTCTGTTGGATTTTGTCAAGGACCCCTAGGTGGATAGCAGGAGCACCCAACCAGATATAGCAGCAGTATTCAATGCACAGCCAGATGGTAGATTTATATATGTGTAGGATTGTTTCAGGCGGAAAAAACTTCCTGGCCCTACACAGAGACCCGACTTTCTTGGCAGTGGATTTTAAAAAATTGTCCTGTCAATTTAGGTGATTCGTAATTCTTAAAATTTGTTTTTTGGAAAGATGGTACAAAAATGACTTAGTCTATAGGAATACAGTTTAACAGAAAATGAGTCTTTTCTATAAATTGTCCCTAAATATTGTAAAGTTACTCATCACGAACATTCTTCTTCTTTTTCTATGTGCCCTATCCTTTCAGGATGTAGGCGATCATGGCTTTCCACGTCTCCCTATCTCTGGAGGCTCTTAGGATGCTTTCTCTTGTTACACCACCCAAACTTCGCTCTGCCATCCACTAGCTCAAGACCATAAATCTAAAATATAAATGATAAAAACTAGCATGGCCACAAAATGAGGGATCAGTTTATATATCATTATAAAAGAGAATTGATTCCCCACTTTATATCCACATTATAATTTCTTATAAACAGTTGGCATATATTCTTCTTCTATGTGCCCTGTTCTTTCAGGACATAGGTGATCATGGCTTTCCACATCTCCCTATCCCTGGTAGCTCTTAATATATTTTCTCCTGTTACTCCACACAACACCTGTTCTGTCATCCACCTGATCAGGTCCTTCAAATATGTTATCCGCTGCTTTTCTCTGTCTCTTTTGCCCTCTATCTGGCCTGTCAGTATCATGTTCTCCAATCCCTCCTTCCTCATTTCATGTCCCAGAAACTTCAATTGTGTCTTCCTGATGCTCGCTGTTAGTTTTCTTTTCAATGCTATTCTTTCCAAAACCTCATCATTGCACACATGCTCGGTCCATGATATCCGCAGCATCCTTCTCTAGAACCACTTTTCCACTGCTTCAATTTTTTTTATTCTTCATCTTCGATGATATTGTCCAACATTCACTGCCATATTGAAGAACTGATATTACATAGCAATCCAATACTCTCTTCTTTGTTTCTAGCAAAATTGTTCGGTTTCTTAATACTCTTCTCAGCTCCTGGAATGAATCCTTGTGCCTTTGGATAACAGGAATATAAATGCATAGAAACTGCTCTGACCACAAAGTGAGGGGTCAGTTTATATATTGATTGTAATACGGAACTGATCCCCCACTTTATGTCCAGTATACTTCTGTAGAGCCCTATTTTGGTTGATTCAAGTCTTTCCTTCATCTTTGATGATATTGTCCAGCATTCACTGCCATATTGCAGAAGTGACATCATATAGCAATCTAGCACTCTCTTCTTTGTTTCTAGGGAAATTTTTTATTTGTTTTTTTATAAATTTTTAGTAGTCTTTTGACATTTTTCTGTCAAAAGAATGTTAAATATCAACTGCTAAAACGGTGGGTATTTAGGGGCATATGCCCTAGAGCAAAATCCTGTTTCATGTACTGTGCATCAGATCAGACAGCCTCTACATTATTGGAGAAAATCTGAAGCTGCTTTTTACCTGGGACTATGATTATGTTGGATTGTTGGAAAGGATAGATATCTTTGAAATATTCTTCCGACCGTAAATCACAGGATGAATTTCATTGACCCAAAAACATCAGCTTAAATTCAAAACATTTGAAATTATCTTGAGGAATACAAAAATGAGAAATCGATCCAGTTTCAGAACTCATCGCAGCATAAAATATAAGTGAGTTCCTTTGCAGACATTAGGCAAAAATAACAATGAAGGCATTTCTGAATTTTGTTGTACATTTTAGGAAATATAAATGCATTTTATTTTGGAATGAAATAACAGTAAATATTCCACAAAAAATTTACGAAGTAACTAGCAATATAGCCCGGCGTTGCTCGGATGTAATGAAAGCTTTAAAACTAATCCATGGTCCTGGAGCTCAGACTCAGCCTAAAAAATATTTGAAATAATAACATAATTGCGACAATTTACCAATCGCACCTAATATATATATATATATATATAAACTAGCAGTATAGCCTGGCGTTGCTTGGATGTAATGAAAGCTTTAAAACAAATCCATGGTCCTGGAGCTCAGACTCTTTGGACGTTGGCACAAAAGACTAAAAAGCAATAGTTATTTCCAGTTAAAGTGAAACCATAGACTGAAAGAAAAATGAATGGATGTAAGTCAAATTTTGATTTCCTGGTATCGATATCAAATAAGTTTTTTTCAACGTAAACTGAATTTTGAAGGCTAAATAAGTCCTCTGAGTTTAGTGGTATCATGGCTGAGACTAAGAACTACAATTATACCTACTTAGAGTCAAACCCAAAGCAAAAACTAAAATAAAAGGGCTGAAAAAATACAGACATACAGGCAGATAAACAGACACACACACACACACACAAACATCTTGCCTTATATATATATATATATATATATTATCAATTTTCTGCACTATTGTAAGAACTGCAACTTTGAAACTTCTGAATATCTTTTCTTATATCTTTGTCTATGAGTGTATCAAATTTGATTAAAATCGGACCAAAAAATGAGCTTATAGATAAGCTCATTTTTTTGATTATCGATATTTATCTGGGGTACCTCGACACAAAACCTAGCTAAGAACACTCGCAGACGCTTATAGTACAACTGTGTAAATTTTCAAGAAAATCGGTTCAGCCATTTCGGAGTCAATAGGTAATGGACACACCCACACACATACACACACACACACAAAGTTCCATTTATAAATAAATTTAGATTTCACTATAAAAAAAACATGACAAACATTATTAACTTCAATTTCATTTCAACACCTTCATTTTAAAAAAATGACAGACCTGCTTGATTCTCTAAAGAAAACTTCCATCTTGTGATATTAACTTTGGTCATCTGATATGTCGGTTCTTTTCCCCGGTGTGCGATGCAAAATATCTGGTGCTAGAGTTTTATATTATTCTGGACATCGCCATTAATCATATTCGAAATATTAATGGTAGAACTAATCTTAAAAGGGAAGATTTGAATATCAATCCCATGGTACTTTGCAGCTTATGAGAATAACAAATACATCTTCTGATTATTGTACATTTTCCTGGAGGGAATTAAGATCAGAGATATTGAGAATCAAAATCTTTTCAACACACTTAGCATAAATGTAAATTACTTACGATAATAACTCTGGATAATATAGGAGTAGGATTTTTTTTTTTTTTAATCATTTCACCCCGAGGAAGGCGGAAATGCCACTGATGTGCAGGGGGCTACATAAATGTAAAAAGATTAATTAGAAAAGAGTGAGGAGTACAAACTAGTTAGAAAGGAACAATAGAAAGCTGAGAAAGCAGGTGCGATGACAGATACATAGGTGGAGAGAAAGGGAAGGTTATACAGGGGAGAGGAGAGAGCTAGAGTCCAGTGGTTAGTAGATGAGTATTGACTTTGCATTTAAATTTCTGGAGGTTGTAGCCGTCAGGAAAGCAAGAATACGGGAGCGAGTTCCACAGGCGGGAAGTGCGAGAGAAGAAGCTGCAGGAGTAGAATTGTTGTCTGCATTTGGCTAACCTGACTGTGAATGGGTGGGACCCAGTTGCCAGTCTGGTTGCACGAGTAAACACCTGTTGAGGAGGCATCAGTGACTTAAGCACGTCCGAGCAGTATAAGTTGTTATAAAATATTGGTGTTATGAATTACTTTTCCATGCTGGATTAAACAGATCATATATGAGAAGAGAAGACCAGAAATTAGAATGAATCACATACACCTTGATAGATGCTGTCAGAAAACATCTTCTAAAATCTTTTTTTTAAATATATAATTTTTTCTTGGAAAGGTTTTGCAGTAGAGAACTGTTTTTCCGAATATCTTGTTGATAGTTATATAGTTGATTTGGTTTTTCGTTTCTTCTCCTGGTCTTCTCTATATTCATACGACAAGGTTGTATCTATTCAATAGATCTGTTGAACGTATACAGTAAAACAATTCTGAAAGAGATGCAAAGTAGGCCTTACTCTATAATCTGACCTCATGTGGAATAATTGAATCAATAGCCAAATCCACTGCTAGGAAGGTTGAGTCACTGTGTCGGGCTGGGAAATTTTTCCGCCATAATCCATCATACACATATACAAATCAACCATCCAACCGTGCATGGAATACTGTCGTCATATCTGGTCAGGCGCCCCTGCTGTTCATCTCAGTGTTCTCGCCAAGCTCCAGAGGAGAACCTGTAATATGATTGGTCCTGAACTGGTAGCTCGACTCCAGCCACTTTCTCATTGTCGGGATGTGGCTTCCCTCTGTTTCTTCTATAAATATTTTCATGGCTTCTGCTCTGACGAACTTGGGTCACTGGTGCCACCTCCAAAAGAATTTACTTGTGCAACCAGACTGGCATCAAGATCCCACTCATTTACAGATAGATCAACCAAATGCAGTTGACAATTCTATTCCAGCAGCTTCTCTTCTTGTGCTTCCCGCCTGTGGAACTCCTTTCAATATACTTGCTTTCTTAATTTTCTTTCGCTTTCTTTTTGCACAGACCTCAAACAGGACAATAAAAGAACAACATTTCATGAGACAGATGATGATGATGATGATGATTTACATTGCATTTAAACATCGGTGAATGCTGGACAATCTCCTCACAGATGAAGAAGAGACTTGAAGAAACAGAAATGTAGTTCTACAGAAGGATGCTGTGGATTCCATAGACTGAACATGTGCACAAAAAACAAATTTTTAGAGAAAATGGTTTTGAAAAGAAAACTTACCAACCTATATATCAACATGATTCTGAGAGAATTAAACGTCCTAAAAGGATTCGTTACTGGTGGCTGTAATCTTTGTATTAAGATATGTAGATGACACAGTGTTGAGAGCAGACACAGAAAGAAAGCTACAAGATCTGTAGAAGGTAATGAAGGAAAGCAAGAATAAAGGACTAACCACCCACTGCAAGAAGATAGAATATAAGATTGTCAGCAAAAAGAACTGCCCAATATGCACGTTACAAATATCTTTTTCTATGTGCCCTGTCCCTTCAGGACGTAGGCGATCATGGTTCTCCACGTCTCCCTATCCCTTGTCGCTCTTAGTATGTTTGCTTCTGTTACACCTCGCAACCCCCATTCCGTCATCCACCTGATAAGACCCTGTAAATATGTTATCCGCTGCCTTCCTCTGTCTCTCTTTCCTTCTATCTGGCCAGTCAGTATCAGGTTCTCCAAGCTCTTCTTCTTTATTGCCTGTCCCAGGAACTTCAGTTGTCTCTTCCTAATGCTCAGTATTAATTTCCTTTTTGTTGCTATTCTTTCCAAAGACTAGTTAAAAGAAAAAAATGTTACAAATATAAGATAACAAAATCAATGAAGTACTAAAATTTAAATATCTCGGAAGTGTTTGAACGAAAGACAGAAAGTGATACTAAATTCAAAATGGATGTTGGAATAAAAAAAAATTATCTTTCAAAAGCTAAGCAAAGTATGAAAAAAATAGAAAAGAATTTGACAGATATGTAATACCAGTCCTCTTAGATGGCAGTGAATGCTAGACAATCTCCTCACAGATGATTGTTGGTTGGTTGTTTTGTTTTTTTATTTTTTATAAGCATTTCACCCTGAGCAAGGCATGTCACTGCCACTACTGCACAGGGGGCTACGTAGAGTGGAGAAAGGATGATTAAATATAGGAAATGTCAGAGGGTGGGTGATAGGCGGGTAGGGATACCGAGAATGGTTAAATATAGGAAATGTCAGAGGGTGGGTGATAGGCGGGTAAGGATACCGAGAATGAGGGTTGGGTAGATGAGAGTGTTCTGAGAATAATTGGGAGTTAGTGTGATAGGAGGTGTCTATTGACCCTACATTTAAACACCTGGAGTTGTTTTGTTTTTATGGCATATCAACCTCAGCGAGTCATTTATAGCCAACTAAATTTTTATTTATTTATTGCTGGTAATCCCTTTTTTTCTTGCAACAATTTATTGTTTTTAAATAAGTTTTGTGTCTAGTAATACTTTTTCTTTTCGAGTATGAAGATTCATTGGGATCTGTTTTTAAGAGCAGGGTACCCAAGTTCTACCCAGTTATTTAACCCATAACTGGAGGGAAAGGACAGATTAATGCCTTTCCCAAGAGTACCAGTGCTTAAGTGAATACAGGGTATTCAACTGGAATTCGAACTTGGCTCAAGGATTTCTCTTTCCGAGCCGATATCCACTGCACCACAACACACATTCATCACTATATGCTCACAGCACCTGGTATTCCCAAGCGGTCATCCATCTAAGTACTGACCAGGCTCAACATTGCTCAACTTTGGTGATCAAGCGAGAACCGGTGTATTCAACGTGATATGGCCGTAAGCCCCTCACAGATGAAGAGGAGACTGAATGCAACAAAAACAAAGAAAAGAGTACTGAACTGTTATGTTGTATCAGTCCTCCTATATGGCAGTGAATGCTGGACAATCTCCTCACAGATGAAGAAAAGACTTGAAGCAACAGAAACAAGGAAAAGAGTACTAAACTGTTATATAATTTTAGTCCTTCTGTATGGTAGTGAATGCTAGACAATCTCCTCACAGATGAAGAAGGATAACAGAAATGTGGTTCTACAAAGAAATGTCTACTCGACTGTTATGTGATATCTGTCCTCCTATATGCCAATGAATGCTATTCAAACTCCTCAAAGATTAAGGAGTGTCTCAAAGCAACAGAAATGTGGTTTTACAAAGAAAAGAGTACAAGACTATTACGTGATATCTGTCCTCCTCTATAGCAGCAAATATTGGACAATCTCCTCACAGATGAAGAAGAGACTTGATACAACAGAAACAAAGAAAAGAATACTGAAATGTGATGTAATATCGGTCGTTTTATATGGTAGTGAATTCTAGATGATCTCCTCACTCGCTCATTGGAAAAAAAAATTTCTAAAACATACTTTTATATTTAAATCTTAAGTCATATGTACGGCACCTGAAAAATATATTTACATTATTCAGACTATTGTCCACACCTTGGTTGCCATATTCATGACATTTCTTCCATTGTATACTACAACCTTCTTCAGTTGGTTAGCATTTTGAAATGAATCTTTTTTTAAATAACTAGGATAGATTGATCTGGTTCCATGTGTCATGCCACTTTTAGACATCTCATTAATCTCCATTTAATCAGCACTCCAAGTTATTTGTTCAGCACTGCTGTAGCCAGGTATTGAACTCACAACTCTTTGGGTCAAGTCACTGGAACTAACCAACGCCTTAACTCAACTCTCTGAATTATTTTTTTTTTTAATTGTGTCACCCCAAGCAAGGCATTCCACTGCCACTATAGTGCAGGTGGTTACATAGAGCGATTGGATATAGGAAATGTCAGAAGGAGGGTGATAGACGACTTAGGATAGCTGCGGATTTAGCAATGGATTCGACGTAGTCATTCCACTTGAGGTCTGCTGAGAGTGTCAGGCCAAGCAGGCGTAGTGATTTACTCTCTGGGAGGCAAGCCTGTTCCATGCTAATGAGAGGGAGGTGCGGTTGTCTGTGGTGGTTAATTGACAGCAGCTTCGTTTTGGAAGAATTGAATTTTATGAGCCATTTCTTACCCCAATCCACCACGGATTGGAGGTCCTTCTCAAGCTTGGCAGCGACGTTCGCCTTGTCACCAACACCAGATTTTTGATCGAGGCAAAAGTAAACTGTGGTATCATCGGCGTACATGCCTACTTGTGATCTTATGGCATTGGGGAGATCATTGATATAGATTAGAAAGAGCGTAGGACCTAGGATAGAGCCTTGGGGTACACCCGCGTTTGTAGGCTAGTTCTGGGAGGCATGTCCGTTTAATACCACCTTCAGTGTGCAGTTAGAGAGGAATGACTGGATTAAGTCCAACAAAAGTCCAGTTATGCCATAGCTTCGCAGTTTCTGTAGAAGGCCGGCATGCCATACTCTGTCAAATGCTTTAGAGATATCCAAGGCGCCGGTTCGGGCTTCACCATTCTTGTCAAGAACCTGGTATATATACTCGGTGATGGTCGTTAGCATATCAGCAGTAGACCTGGTGAAGCGGAAGCCATACTGTTTGTCCAAGAGGAACCCGTGGGCTGTGAGATGCTGAACAACCTCAGCATTGATAATCGCTTCGAACACTTTGCCAAAGATCAGAAGAAGGCTGATGGGGTGGTAATTTGCGGGGTCTGATGGTTCACCAGTGTTCTTGAATATTGGAACCACAGAAGAAGACTTCCAACAGCAGGAAAGCAAGAGGAAGATAGGCAGAGGTTGTAGAGCTTAGAAAGGATAGAGGAGAGTTCAGGGGCACAATTCTTCAAAACTATGATTGTGATTCCATCCCCACCACTTGCTTTGTGAGGGTCCAGTTTTGAGATTATGCTAGAAATCAGTGAGGGCGTGATGTGGACATCATTCAATTGGGCCTCAGTTCTAGATGGGAAATCAGGTGTATGGATTCCAGACGAATCTGGAGTCGAATTGGTCGAGAATCTATGGGCAAAGCATTCAGCCTTGTCCGCTGAGGAGGTGAGGATCTCAAACTCATTTATTAGTGAGCGTATTGAGGACTTACTCTTGCTAAGCACGCGTTTACAGAGGTGCCAGTAGTCTTTGGTACCGAACTTGGAGGATGCTATGCGCTGCTTCATCCTGGCAGCAAACAGCATCTTAGCTTTGTTAAGTATCTTTTTACACTTATTACGAGCTGAGGCGAAAAGGCGCCTGTTTTGGTCCGACGCGTGGCTACGATAAAGCTGGAAGAAGTGATTTCAGTGGGCAATGGCGGCCGAGCAAGCGGGCATGAACTAGGGAGATGAATGGGATTTAGGCTGAAATTTCCTGGCAGGGATGAATGCATCGATGCCAGCCTTAACCCAGGAGGAGACCTCTGATGCACAGTCTTCGATGGGAAGACTAAAAACATTGTTCCAATGGACGTCGCAGAGGAAGTCACGGAATGAATCCCAGTCTGCTCTTTGATACAAACTACAGCATGGTCAGAATTTCCGAGAGGGCAGAGCTGTCTGGTGGAGCAAGAATTTGGGGTGGAAGTGAAGCAGAGGTCTAGTAGCAAGTCCCTTCCATTAGGGCTATTGGAGAAATGTGTGGGGAAGTCCACCACTTGCGTAAGGGATTGGGAGATTGAAAAATTAAAGGTGTGGACACCAGCAGGTTTGGTTACAGAGTTTTCCAGCCACTTAGTGTGGTGGGCGTTGAAGTCGTCAAACACGAAAATATGGGCAGATGGGTGCGAAGAAATGGCCTTGTCAATATTATCTGAGATGCTGTCAAGTACCAAACAGTAAGAGGAGTGGGGGGGCAGTAGAGGAAGAAGAGATAGCTAACAGAGCTTAGAAGTGAGAGACGGAAGCACATGAAGGACTGGTCCAGGGATTCGAGAGATGTTACTCTAGCTAGGAGGAGGTGTTCACTGACATATACACCAAACCCATGCATATGGACGTTCACCACTGCTGTATCCAGGTATTGAAATCACAACTCTTTGGGTCAAGTCACTGGAACTAACCAACACTTTAACTCAACTCTCTGAGTTATTTCTTCACCACTGCTGTAGCCAGGTATTGAACTCACAGCACTTTGGGTCAACACTTTCACTAGCAAAAAATATAAAGTGTTGATGTTAAATGTAAATAACTAAGACGTATGGCATTAGCATGACTCATGGAATGAGAACAATCTAGCCTAGTGGTCAAAATAATGGGTTCAGTTCAAAATTCCAATCACCTGAAAAAGATCAAAGTGTAAATATGACAACCAAGATCAGGACAATAGTCCGAATAATATATTTAATTACAATGGCACATCTCAGAAATATAGACAAATATTGAAAAAAAAATATATATATATAATACTAGGTGCGATTGGTAAATTGTCGCAATTATTTTATTATTTCAAAGCAAAAGGCTATTATACTAAATATTAAATTTATTTTGTAATAAGTATTTTTTTCTTGTTAAAGCATTTGTTGAGTAAATCAAATAAAATTAATTTAATTAAATTGTTTATTTTCTGTCAATATGCCTCATAAAAGATAAAATAGTTCTTTTCCTAATACTTTTGCATGGTACTGTATATATATATATATATATATATAGCATAATGATGATCCACGTATACTGTCTTAATATGTATAGAAAAAACTACTAAAAAGTTATAAGTTTAAAAATGCATATTTTTTGACAGTATTTATTTATTTCTATTAGTATATATATATATATTTGATATTTCAGACTGACCTCAGCCTTTCATCAGAAATAAATGATTTTAAAATTTAAACTAGAAGCGTCTGTCGCGAGAGCGTTTGTTGAGAGATGTTTACATCACATGACGTAGAAAGCGATAGAGTTTTTTAATATTTGTAAACATAAACCTATCTCTAATAATACTTTTAAATGTTGTTTTAAAGAAAATTTTCTTAAATATATCTAAAAAATAAAGATTCAAAACACTTAGGTCCCTATTTAACCCTAGCCTGTGTGTATTTAATTTTAAAATCCAGTATTTTTCTTTCTTTCTGCGTGAGTATGTGGAACTAAAATCAGAATCTATCAGTAAACATTTGCAGTTTTCTAATGTGTGTCCTGGTTGATTGAAAAATCATTTGTTTCTGAGGAAAGGCCGAGGCCGATCTGAAATATCAAATATATATATATATAATAATAGAAATAAATAAATACTGTCAAAAAATACATTTTTAAACTTACAACTTTTTAGTAGTTTTTCCTATATATATAATATATATTATGTGTCATTTGCAGCTTGAATTGTGTTAATAGCAATATCAGCCATTTAACCCAACAGCCAGTATGACCTTTGGTTAAAATTTTTCAAATCTTTCTCTTAAAACAAATTTTCAGAAAAATATGTTTTTCAAGTCCAGTAGCTGTTATTGCTTTTTCCACTATTGATAGGGGTTTCCTTCCTAACCCTTTGTTTGAAGTCGTGTGGAATGTCAACACCTTGATTATATCATTATTTTCTCTTTCAGTTGAAATTTATAAAATCTTTCTTTTCAAACAATTTTTCAGGAAAACAGATTTCTCAAGTCCAGTAGCTGTTATTGCTGTTATCTTTCCAGTATTGATATGAGTTTCTTTCCTAACCCTTTGTTTGAAGTCGTGTGGAATGTCAACATCTTCATTCTGTCATTATTTTCTTTTTTTGGTTGAAATTAATAAAATTTTTTTTTTAAACTTTCTACAAAAGATCAAATATTTCCTCACCTCTACACAAAATCAAATAGTTCCTTACCTCTACAAAAGATGAAATATATATTCGTCTCTACAAAAGATCAAATAGATCCTTACCTCTACAAAAGATGAAATAGATTTTCGTCTCTGCAAAATGATAAATACATGAACCTGGGGAAAGACTGCAATTAACAGGTAGCTCCATGCTCCTCAAAATCTCTTGATAAGAGATCCTGCTGCCAGATTTACTTTTCTGTTATACCCAGGATACAGGGTAGATCTAGAAACAACATTAATTAAGAGGTAGTTCCACACTCCTCTCAACCTCTCAATCAGAGACAGCTTATCATACTCATGATTCCAACCTAAAAGGTTCAAAGAAGTATGATCCATTGGTCAGGGTCAGTGTCTGGGTCATATATATGATCAATGCTACCATCAACTTGGATGTTTGAAAGTTGAACAATTCACTTCTTTGAACAAAAGCGTCAGTCTATGTGTACATATGATTTGATTATAGTAGTAAAAAGGCTTGCACAGAAGCATTTATTTGGAAGAAGAAAATAGTTCTTTTCATTCCTACACTTTTTTATTAAAATTTTTTTTATATAGATTTCTGCATCTCTTTTCACGGATTATCATTTAAGTTATAGATTCTGATGATTAGATTTTTTAGAAAGTTATCCGGGAACAACAGAAATTAGAGTTTTTATTTTGGATAAAAAAATAAAAAAAAGAGAAAAATTAAGTGAAATATTTTTCATCTTGGCATATTTAGATTATATTTGATTAATTGATTATAAATTATCAATTTTAATGTGAACGAGAATGATCATTCTATATGTAAATAAAACTATATTGTTGATCATATTTAATGTTGCTTATTTCCAAAATTGTTGTGCTCAAGTGGAATGACTTTACAGAATCCATAGCTAAATCCGCCGCTGGAAGGCCAGGAAGTTTTTTCCCGTCAGAAACCATCCTGCACATATATAAATTTACCATCTACCTGTGTATCGAATACTGCTGCCAATAGACACCTCCTAACACACTAACCTGCACCCATTCTATCAAACATTCTTCCCATCTGCCCGACACTCATCCTCGCTATCCTTACTCATCTATCACCTTTCTCCTGACATTCCCTATGTCTATCCACTCCTTCTCTTTACCTTCCCCTATGTAGCCCCATGCGCAATAGTGGTAGTGGAATGCCTTGCTTGGGGTGAGATGATTAAAAAAAAAAAAAAAAAAAATATATCTGTTCGGGTGTTCCTGCTATCTACCTAGGCGTCCTTGGCAAAATCCAACTGAGAATCTGTCATGTGATTGATCTCAAATTTGCAGCTCAGATACAGTCACTTTCTCATCGGCACAATGTGGCTTCCCTGTGTCTCTTCTACAAATACTTTCACAGCTTCTGCTCTGATGAACTTAACTCACTGGTGCCCCTTATATATAAATTTACTCGAGCCACAAGATTAGCAACCCTATTACTGTGAAACCAATAAAATGTAAAGACAAATTCTACTCTAACAGCTTCTTTTCTTGCACTTCCCGCCTGTGGAATTCCTCTCCGTTTACTTGCTTCCTCAACAGCTACAATCTCCAAGAATTTAAATGTAAAGTCAACAGTCATCTCCTATCTCACTAACCTGCATCCTCTCTCTCATGCTCCTTTCTCCATCCACTCTACTCTCATCAGTATTCTCATTCTTCTTTTAGCAACTTCCTGACAACCCCTAGAACCTGCCACTCTTTCTCATAACTTTCTTCCTATGTAACCCCCTGCACACCAGTGGCAGTAAAGTGCCTTGCTTGGAGCAATATGATTATAAAAAAATGAAAAATCTTTCAGTGCTTTACTGATAAAAAGATATTTTGGCAAGGTGCTTTTTTTTGTTGTGAAGTGCTTGATTTTGAGATAGTGATTACAAGTGCTATTAATTTTAGTCGTTGTTGCTTTTGGTAGTCCTCAAGTGATGTCACTTTTGTTATTTGTTACAGTTCTTTGTTTATGATTTTGTAGCACCAACTCACAAGATTATGGTTTAGGTTTATTTTGTTTTTGGCATATCAACAACTCAATGGGTTATTCAATCCTGACAAGATTTTTAGGATATGTTAGTATGGATAGAATATGTATTCTTTGGAAGAAATCAGTTTGTAGATCAGGTTTCATTGATGTATTTTTTGTAAAGAGAATTTTTGTTAAGAGTCAAATGTATTAGTAGAAGTACTCTTTTAAAAAAAAAAAACATTGCCGGCAATACCACTCATTCTTTTAAAAAAGTATTGCTAATAATTTCATTCCTTTTTAAAAAATACGCCACTAGTAGCATTCACGTTCTTCCCCAAGAATTCACTACGGGCAATACTTCTTCTTTTCCCCAAAAAATGAATTTCTGGTATTTTTACTATAAAAATCTATTTTGATTGGGTGGGGGGTAACAATTTACCCATTACTGGAACCCAAACAGGTGCTACCACTGCAGATGCCAGATGAAAGTCATCGTCAGACCCAAGATCAGAGAATCAAGTGAGACTCAAAAATTTTACGTATGTTTTACTGGCTGACAAGAACGTTTAATGACTGTTCCTAACAAAGATCAATTTGAATTGCTTGGATAACTAAATAAATAGCCGAAAAATATTAGAACAATCTAATACACTCCTGATTAAAAATTTAAGACCACTTAAAAATCTTTAAAAAGAAATTTTTTTTTATGGATAGATTTTAAACTCCTCTCACTTAAGGTTACCAATACTACAATCTAAAAGGTTCTGGAAACAAAAAGCTACATTCCAAACATTTTATTTAGAAATTTACATTATTGGGGTTGGCACATTCCGTTCATTATCAATAACCCCAACCAACCCCACAACAACAACGAACCAAATATAAACAGCGGATGATTCCAACTCTTGCTCTTTCCTCCTGATGAAATGTTGGAATCCCAACATTGAAACAACCATATGATTGTAGAGAAGAGGACATATATAGAAACAATTATGTACATGTTCTAAAACATAATTTATAATAAATATTCACAGCTCTATACAGCATATATCCAGCACTGTTTTAAATTAATGTTTTGGATGGGAAAAAAATTTTCTTTCCTTGTTCTGTACTCACTCGTATATATATATATATATATATATGAATACATTGTAATGGTAGAAAAGCATATTATTGCAAGAAATATATTAAATTTATGACTTACAGGCATTTTGGTAAAGATGGAAAATAAAAAATAATAAATTAAAAAATAAAAATATGTCTTTTATTCTTTATTTTCCATCTTTACAAAAATGCCTGTGAGTATTAAATTTAATATATTTCTTGCAATATATATATATTTACAGAAATTAATGAAAATTAATGAAACTGGTTATAAACAACCAACAATTTGAAATGATTTGTTTGAACATTATTATTGATATATACTCATATTTAAGTAGATATTCTGTTTTATTTCACAGAAATTAAGAAAGATTAATGAAACTGGTTAAAAACAACCGACAATTTGAAATAATTTGTTTGAACATTATTTTTGATCGATACTTGTATTTAAGTAGATATTCTGTTTTATAATTAAACAGTATTATATATCTATTTCTACTGGCCTGATTATTTACGAGAATCATCATATTACAGAAATTAACGAAGTTTAACGAAACTGGTTATAAACAACTAACAATTTGAAATGATTTGTTTGAACATTATTTTTGAGCCTGGACGAGTGAAAGCATCATATTGGTGTGCTCACAAAACTTCGTAGTCAGCATGAACCTGCTCAGCTAAAATAACAAACAGTTTTTGACTATATATATACATATATAGAGGAAAGAATATGAAAACGTTCTGAGTTTGAAAATGTGTTTTTTTGACAGTATTTGTTTATTTCTACTATTATATTTTATATTTCAGACCATCCTCGGTCCTTCATCAGAAACAAATGATTTTAAGATTTGAATTAGTAACGTATTTCGCGAGATTTCATGAGATTTCGCGAGAGCGTCAATGAAGAGTGTGTTTACATCATGTGATGCGTTTTTGTTTGTCAAAAAAACACATTTTCAAACTCAAAACATTTTAATATTCTTTCCTATACATATTAAGACAGTATATGTGGATCATCACTATGCTGTTTGAACCTATACATATATATATATATATATATATATATATATATCATTCTTTAACAATGAATTGAACAATTTTGGCTACTGGTGTTTGCTTACATTGTGTATATAACGCACTAGAATTTTCCTTCCTCTGCTGTGCATCAAAAGCTTAAAGGTAGAATCTCCAAATGATCTCAAATTAGTCGGGTTTCAATCCCAGCTGGAACAATTAGATGACAAGCTGTACTGATGAGCTGTGATACAGTGAAATTTCTGTTCTTTTTGAATAACTAAATGAAAGAACAGAAATTATGGTCAATTAGGACCAAGTGTTACAATACCATCAAATACTTATTTGGAACATACAGTCATCGATGAAAATGTGCTAAAACCTTTAAGTAACTTTTCCTAATTTTGAAAATTCCGCATTCATAAAAGATCCCTGTTACCTGAGAGTTTTTAAAAAACAGTAAACTTAGATATTGTAAATTACCTGAAACCAAAAGGTAAAAAACACTTTGTTGTATTCCAACCAAAAGTCGGATCTTTTTTTAACTTCTATCTTATCATATGCTATAACGATTTCATGTTTTCTACAAGGTGCTAAATCTCTGAACTTGCAGGAACAATGCATCTGCTTCTTCTGCATCATAAGGTCATCACATCACATTACAGGCTCCCTAATGCCTGCCCCCATTCTTCCAATTGTACAGACATCATTCCCAGTTTTTTGGCAAAATTAACCAAGCATGAATCCCGTTTTATAAATACAACAAAAACAAATACTTCACATTTTTTAACTTACACATCATGGCAACCTCATACTGGAGCTTTTCGAATAAGCATTTGACTTTACCATTTCAATATAACCACTAAAAATCTGAGAAATGCCAGTCTATACAGCTAGTATATATATATATATAAGAAAATGATTTTCAAACATACCATTCTATAAAAAATTCCCACTGATGGAAGTGGAACTTTTATCAGATTGACTCCACACACATAACTACATTTCCCACTTCCAGTGGCTTTTACGTTTAATTCAACATTCTCTAAAAATAGCTTTTTTTTTTCTTCTTTTTAAGAGATAAAAATTGGAGTTTATTTTGGTTTTAAAAAAATGCAAATTAAAAGTGTATTATTTTGAATTTTTATTACAATTTTAAAATAAAATGTTTAAGAAAAGTCTCTCTATGTTTTTGAAACAACAAAATAAATGGATCAGCTAATTTCAGTAAAAAAAATTACTTGCCATTAAAAATGTTTCAAAACAATAGATGAAGAATTTAAAAAAATATCAAATTAATTTTCTATTATTAGAAATTGTGAAAATATTTAAAAATTGTTCGGCATTATATTTTCTTTTACATATGTTGCTAAAAGCTTGTTAGATTTTCAATAAAGTCTTGGAATTATTCAAGTTTCGATCAAATAAAAAAAGAATGGAATGAATTTTCAAATAAAAAAAATTTACATTGAAAATAATAACAAAATTTTTCATGTCTTTACTTAAAGGATATTCAATAAAATATTCAAATAAATTCAAGCTTTGAATAAATATCATGATCATAATAATTGTGCTTGCTGCTCCCTTGTCAATTCAAGTGGCCGTTACACCCAGCCAATACCTCATAAATAATTGACTATTCTGTTTTGATCCCATAGAAAGATCAGATATACATGGTGTTTTGTAATTTCAATAAGAAAATGGAAGAAAACAAAGAATAATGTGAAAATAGTATTTACGATGTGCCTTCAATAAGTTTCTGTATTTTTATTTTTTGTAGAGGCATTTAAAATTATTGCAAGCTCTTGAAATTGTATTATGTTATTACTATACATCTGAGGAGATGACGGACCCATTTTTATCATTTCATGTTAAAAGGGACAGCAGCAGCAGGACTTGAAACACACCCTACTAAACCCTGGTCATCACAGCTGACATTTTTTTGAAAATGCAGTCCGGGCGAGAAGACATTTTGGAAGAACAATACACAATAAAGTTTTGTGTTAAATTTGGAAAGAATGCCACAGAAACGTATCAGACTGCTGATGGACCCTCCTGCATGGGCTGATCATTGGTTTTTGAGTGGCACAAGAGATTCAAGGAAGGTGAAGTGTCTGTGAGGGGCAATGAGATGTGTGGGAGGAGTAGGGAAGTCAGAACATCAGAGTTGGCTGGGCAAATCCTTAATTTTATGGATGAGGACTGTCGTGTATCTATAGAGACAATAAGTACAAAGTTTGTTTTTTTAATCATTTCACCCCAAGCAAGGCATTCCACTGCCACTATTGCACATGGGGCTACATAGGGGAAGGTAAAGAGAGAGAGTGGTTAGATATAGGAAATGTCAAAAGGAGGGTGATAGATGGGTAAGGATATGGAGGCTGGGGGTTGGGTAGATGGGAAGAGTGTTTGAAAGAATGGATGCGAGTTAGTGTGTTAGGAGGTGTCTATTGACCTTATATTTAAACTCCTGGAGATTGTAGCCGTCGGGGAAGCAATCATGTGGAAGGGAATTCCACAGTCTGGAAGTGTGAGAAAAGAAACTATTGGAGTAGAAGTTGCGGTTACATTTTATCAGTTTCACTGTAAAAGGTTGGGATCTAGTTGCTAATCTAGTATCTCGTGGAAATTCATATCTAGGGGGCACCAGTGATCTAAGTTCATCAGAGCAGAAGCCATGAAAGTATTTATAAAATAGACACAGAGAAGCCATGTCACATCGGTGAGAGAGAGGCTGCAGGCGGTCTGCTAAGTCGGTATTGATCACGTTACAGACTCTCCGTTGTACTTTGTTGAGAAGCCTGAGGAGAATAGCAGGGGCACCCAACCAGATATGGCAGCAGTATTCAATGCACGGGGGGATGATAGACGTATATATGTGAAGGATAGATTCAGACGGAAAAAACTTCCGGGCCCTGCACAGAGAACCGACTTTCATAGCAGCGGATTTAGCAATGGATTCAATATAGTCATTCCACTTGAGGTCCGCTGAGAGTGTGAGACCAAGGAGGCATAGTTTGATGTCAGTATGGGAACTGTACGCACAATCATTCATGAACAACTGAAGCAGCAGAAGATTTGTGTGAAGTTTGTTCCAAGGTTGCTCAGTGTAAAACAAAAGAAAGGACATCATAACGACAGCAGGGAGTTGGTTAGGGTTAGGGTCAAGCTTATTGATTCAGATCCTGAAGTTCTTGAGACCCTGGTGATCTGTGATAAAAGCTGGATCTACAGCATTTTCAAAAAAATGTCAGCTGTGACAACAAGGATTTAGTAGGGTGTGTTCCAAGTCCTGCTGCAACTGTCCCTTTCAACCTGAAATGATAAAAATGGGTCCGTCATCTCATCACATGTATAGTAATGACATAATACAATTTCAAGAGCCTACAATAATTTTAAATGCCTCTACAAAAAAAGTTTGGAAACTTATTGAAGGCACCTCGTAAGTGAAATGGAAAAAGTTGTCAATCTCAAATGTGTTTATTTGTACCCCCTTACTTCATAAAATTATGACTAGCGTTCATATTTATGATTCTTATTGTAATCTTTTCTCAGTCATTAAGCTCCAATATTTAAGAATGCAATAGAACTTATACAGATTAATTATTGTTGTAAAACTCACCATGAGATTACTCAACCATGAACAATTAAATTAACAATTAAAATTAATCAGAAATTTAACAAAAGAAAAAATCATGAAATAATATAAGATCAAATTATGAAATTATATCAAATTAAATAATAATAAAAAGTGGAAAATTATAAAACAATAAAAATGGAAAATCAGGAAATATAATAATATAAATAATTTTGAAAGATATTTAATTATAAGTTCATAACAGTTGAGAAATAAAAATATGTTTTACTAGCAGTATAGCCCGGCGTTGCTCGGGTGTAATGAAAGCTTTAAAACTAATCCATAGTCCTGGAGCTCAGACTCAGCCTAAAGAATATTTGTGTGAAGTTTGGTGAGAATCAGATAAAAATTGTGGATTTGTATAAAGGACATACAGACAGATAAACAGACACACACACAAACATCTTGCCTTTTATATATATATATTATCGATATTCTGCACTATTGTAAGAACTGCAACCTTGAAACTTCTGAATATCGTTTCTTATGTCTTTGTCTATAAGTGTATTAAATTTGATTAAAATCGGACCACTCCTTCTATAACCCGATTTTTTCAATTATCGATTATCGATTATCAATTTTCGATATTTATCGGAGGTACCTCGACACAAAACCTAGCTAAGAACACTCACAGATGCTTATAGTACAACTGTGTAAATTTTCAAGAAAATCGGTTCAGCTGTTTCGAAGTCTATAGGTAATAGACACACACACACACACACACACACATACACACACATACACACACAGACAAAGTTCCATTTATAAATAAGTTTAGATTATTTTAATTGTGAAATAGTACTGAAATAAATTCTTGTGGTGCAATTGATATCAGCTCCAAACCAGAAATCAGGAAGATGAGGTCGAATTCCAGTTGAATTCTTAGCATACACTTACGCATAAATATCCTTGGGAAAGGTATTAATCCATCTCTTCCCTCCAGTTATGGGTTAAATAAATAAAAAATTATGAAGCAATATAATATTATAAAAATGGAAAATCAGGAAATATTATCGTAGTATAAATAATTTTGAAAGATATTTAATTATAAGTCCATAACAGTTGAAAATTAGAAATACGTCTTAATATTTTAATTGTTAAATAGTACTTAAATAAATTGTTGTGGTGCAATTGAAAGGAAGGATACGAAGAGGAAATTAATACTGAGCATCAGGAAGAGACAACTGAAGTTCCTGGGACATGCAATGAGGAAGGAGGGCTTGGAGAACCTGTTACTACCAGGCCAGATAGAGGGGAAAAGAGACAGGGGAAAGCACTCCAAACCAGAAATCAGCAAGATGAGGTCAAATTCCAGTTAAATTCTTTGCATTCACTTATATGTAAATACACTTTGGAAAGTCATTAATCCATCTGTTCCCTCCAGTTATGGGTTAAATAACAATACAAATTGGGTTTCTGTAGCCTTGGCTTAGCAATCAGTCTACCACAGAAAGTAATGGCAACCTACTGTGGGATAATCTTCTGCCCAGTCATTCAAGTCTCTTTTGAGACATGATTGCCCAAAGTGTGTATCACGTATGGCACTTAACTAACTGACTGAATATAATATTTGGAAACATGATTAAGGCTTTTACTGGGCCTATAGTGGGGGATCGGTTTTCTATTGTTATGAAGGATTAAACTGATCCCCCACTAATTATACTTAATATAATAATGTAATATAATCTATCTCTTCTCCTTCCAGTTATGGGTTAAATAACAGGACAAATTGGGTTCTATAGCCTTGGCTGGCAAGCAGTCTACAGAAAATAATGGCAACCTATTGCAGAATAATCTTCTGTGCAGTCAGTCATGTCTCTTTCGAGACATGATCACCCAAGCATGTATAATGTATGGCACTTAACTGACTGACTGACTGATTGACTTTTACCGAGACATTTAAGTGAGTTTTAATTTTCCTCTTACTGTTTGAATAAGAATGCCATTTTCATGTCCTTGAGCCACTTTCTTAATCAACAACTCATTTGTGAAAAGGCATTTTATTCTTTATATATGTTAATTTACATTTATAATGATTTTCAAATTTGTAAACTACTAACGAATGTTCTGATAAACATTTTCAAACATGGCTCTCAACAACTTAACACTGACTTTCCATACGCCAGTAGTCAACAATTTTCTATTGTTCACTGCAAACATGTTAAGAACAATAGAGAATTCTTCCTTTATCTCATCTTGTGTATTCTAAAGAATCTGATATATTTGAAAACTCTTTGGGAAACATGACAATTCATTTAATTGTGGAACCAGTATTTTTTTTTTTTAATCATATCACCCTGAGCAAGGCGGTAACGCCACTGAAGCACAGGGGGCTAACTTAAGAGTGAAAAGGTTGGAAAAGAGAAACCACATCCTAAACAAGGAACAAGGGATGAGCCTCTTCACCTGTTCAATAGAAGTGGGTGGAGTGTGAACCGGGCGATAGTTTAGTCTGGGGGAAGATTTAAAAATGAGGGCTAACAAATAACAAGTTGTTATTGAAAGTATTTTAGCCATTGAATTCATCTTGAAGAATGTATCTTCTTCTTCTATTTCCGGATCTAGGCGATCATGGCTTTCCACATCTTCCTATCCCTGGTGGCTCTTAGTATGTTTTCTCCTGTTACACCACGCAACCCCTGTTCTGTCATCCACCTGCTCAGGCCTTTCAAATATGTAATCCAGTGCTTTCCCCTGTCTCTTTTCCCCTCTATCTGGCCTGATAGTAACAGGTTCTCCAAGCCCTCCTTCCTCATTGCATGTCCCAGGAACTTCAGTTGTCTCTTCCTGATGCTCAGTATTAATTTCCTCTTCGTATCCTTCCTTTCCAAAACCTCATCATTGCTCACATGCTCGGTCCATGATATTCGCAGCATTCTTCTGTAGAACCACATTTCAGTTGCTTCAAGTTTTTTCCTCATCTTCGTTGGTACCATAGATAAAAAAGGAATATAGTTTGTTTTTTTTTTCAGGAAAGACATTTTAATCTGATGCTTTGTAGTAACTTACTAATATGATTATTTTTTGGAAAAAATTTGTTTTTTAAATTTTTGGAAGAATTTTGGGGATCAGTCAACAATGGAAACTTTCTGGGATTGTTTGGAGCTTTTTGGGGGTTAGAAAGATAACCCATGCTGAATAAACTGACCAATAAGATCATTTGAAATAAGCTACACAACGAAGTCATTGGAATGAGTTGTACAAAATGATCATTTGAAATGAAGTCATTGGAATGAACTGCACAATAAGATCATTTGAAATAAGCTACACAATGAAGTCATTGGAATGAGTTGTACAAAATGATCATTTGAAATGAAGTCATTGGAATGAACTGCACAATAAGATCATTTGAAATAAGCTACACAATGAAGTCATTGGAATGAGTTGTACAAAATGATCATTTGAAATGAAGTCATTGGAATGAACTGACCAATAAGATCATTTGAAATAAGCTACACAATGAAATCATTGGAATGAGTTGTACAAAATGATCATTTGAAATGAAGTCATTGGAATGAACTGACCAATAAGATCATTTGAAATAAGCTACACAATGAAGTCATTGGAATGAGTTGTACAAAATGATCATTTGAAATGAAGTCATTGGAATGAACTGCACAATAAGATCATTTGAAATAAGCTACACAATGAAGTCATTGGAATGAGTTGTACAAAATGATCATTTGAAATGAAGTCATTGGAATGAACTGACCAATAAGATCATTTGAAATAAGCTACACAATGAAGTCATTGGAATGAGTTGTACAAAATGATCATTTGAAATGAAGTCATTGGAATGAACTGACCAATAAGATCATTTGAAATAAGCTACACAATGAAGTCATTGGAATGAGTTGTACAAAATGATCATTTGAAATGAAGTCATTGGAATGAACTGACCAATAAGATCATTTGAAATAAGTTAACAATGAAGTCATTGGAATGAGTTGTACAAAATGATCATTTGAAATGAAGTCATTGGAATGAACTGACCAATAAGATCATTTGAAATAAGCTACACAATGAAGTCATTGGAATGAGTTGTACGAAATGATCATTTGAAATGAAGTCATTGGAAGGAACTCACCAATAAGATCATTTGAAATTAAGCTACACAATGAAGTCATTGGAATGAGTTGTACAAACATCATTTGAAATGAAGTCATTGGAATGAACTGACCAATAAGATCATTTGAAATAAGCTACACAATGAAGTCATTGGAATGAGTTGTACAAAATGATCATTTGAAATGAAGTCATTGGAATGAACTGACCAATAAGATCATTTTAAATAAGCTACACAATGAAGTCATTGGAATGAGTTGTACAAAATGATCATTTGAAATGAAGTCATTGGAATGAACTGACCAATAAGATCATTTGAAATAAGCTACACAATGAAGTCATTGGAATGAGTTGTACAAAATGATCATTTGAAATGAAGTCATTGGAATGAACTGACCAATAAGATCATTTGAAATAAGCTACACAATGAAGTCATTGAATGAGTTGTACAAAATGATCATTTGAAATGAAGTCATTGGAATGAATTGACCAATAAGATCATTTGAAATAAGCTACACAATGAAGTCATTGGAATGAGTTGTACAAAATGATCATTTGAAATGAAGTCATTGGAATGAACTGACCAATAAGATCATTTGAAATAAGCTACACAATGAAGTCATTGAATGAGTTGTCATTGGAATGAACTGAATAATAAGATCACACAATGAAGTCATTGGAATGAGTTGTACAAATGATCATTTGAAATGAAGTCATTGGAATGAACTGCACAATAAGATCATTTGAAATAAGCTACACAATGAAGTCATTGGAATGAGTTGTACAAAATGATCATTTGAAATGATGTCATTGGAATGAACTGACCAATAAGATCATTTGAAATAAGCTACACAATGAAGTCATTGGAATGAGTTGTACAAAATGATCATTTGAAATGAAGTCATTGGAATGAACTGACCAATAAGATCATTTGAAATAAGCTACACAATGAAGTCATTGAAATGAGTTGTACAAAATGATCATTTGAAATGAAGTCATTGGATTGAACTGAAATGATCATTTGAAATGAAGTCATTGGAATGAACTGCACAATAAGATCATTTGAAATAAGCTACACAATGAAGTCAGCTGAATGAGTTGTACAAAATGATCATTTGAAATGAAGTCATTGGAATGAACTGACCAATAAGATCATTTGAAATAAGCTACACAATGAAGTCATTGAATGAGTTGTACAAAATGATCATTTGAAATGAAGTCATTGGAATGAACTGACCAATAAGATCATTTCAAATAAGCTACACAATGAAGTCATTGGAATGATTTGTACAAAATGATCATTGAAATGAAGTCATTGGAATGAACTGACCAATAAGATCATTTGAAATAAGCTACACAATGAAGTCATTGGAATGAGTTGTACAAAATGATCATTTGAAATGAAGTCATTGGAATGAACTGCACAATAAGATCATTTGGAATAAGCTACACAATGAAGTCATTGAATGAGTTGTACAAAATGATCATTTGAACAGTCATTGGAATGAACTGACCAATAAGATCATTTGAAATAAGCTACACAATGAAGTCATTGGAATGAGTTGTACAAAATGATCATTTGAAATGAAGTCATTGGAATGAACTGACCAATAAGATCATTTGAAATAAGCTACACAATGAAGTCATTGAATGAGTTGTACAAAATGATCATTTGAAATGAAGTCATTGGAATGAACTGACCAATAAGATCATTTGAAATAAGCTACACAATGAAGTCATTGGAATGAGTTGTACAAAATGATCATTTGAAATGAAGTCATTGGAATGAACTGACCAATAAGATCATTTGAAACAAGCTACACAATGAAGTCATTGGAATGAGTTGTACAAAATGATCATTTGAAATGAAGTCATTGGACTGAACTGACCAATAAGATCTATTTGAAATAAGCTACACAATGAAGTCATTGGAATGAGTTGTACAAAATGATCATTTGAAATGAAGTCATTGGAATGAACTGACCAATAAGATCATTTGAAATAAGCTACACAATGAAGTCATTGGAATGAGTTGTACAAAATGATCATTTGAAATGAAGTCATTGAATGAACTGACCAATAAGATCATTTGAAATAAGCTACACAATGAAGTCATTGGAATCAGTTGTACAAAATGATCATTTGAAATGAAGTCATTGGAATGAACTGGACTAATAAGATCATTTGAAATAAGCTACACAATGAAGTCATTGGAATGAGTTGTACAAAATGATCATTTGAAATGAAGTCATTGAATGAACTGACCAATAAGATCATTTGAAATAAGCTACACAATGAAGTCATTGGAATGAGTTGTACAAAATGATCATTTGAAATGAAGTCATTGGAATGAACTGACCAATAAGATCATTTGAAATAAGCTACACAATGTCATTGGAATGAGTTGTACAAAATGATCATTTGAAATGAAGTCATTGGAATGAACTGACCAATAAGATCATTTGAAATAAGCTACACAATGAAGTCATTGGAATGAGTTGTACAAAATGATCATTTGAAATGAAGTCATTGGAATGAACTGACCAATAAGATCATTTGAAATAAGCTACACAATGAAGTCATTGGAATGAGTTGTACAAAATGATCATTTGAAATGAAGTCATTGGAATGAACTGACCAATAAGATCATTTGAAATAAGCTACACAATGAAGTCATTGGAATGAGTTGTACAAAATGATCATTTGAAATGAAGTCATTGGAATGAACTGCACAATAAGATCATTTGAAATAAGCTACACAATGAAGTCATTGGAATGAGTTGTACAAAATGATCATTTGAAATGAAGTCATTGGAATGAACTGACCAATAAGATCATTTGAAATAAGCTACACAATGAAGTCATTGAATGAGTTGTACAAAATGATCATTTGAAATGAAGTCATTGGAATGAACTGACCAATAAGATCATTTGAAATAAGCTACACAATGAAGTCATTGGAAGGAGTTGTACATAATGATCATTTGAAATGAAGTCATTGGAATGAACTGACCAATAAGATCATTTGAAATAAGCTACACAATGAAGTCATTGGAATGAGTTGTACAAAATGATCATTTGAAATGAAGTCATTGGAATGAACTGACCAATAAGATCATTTGAAATAAGCTACACAATGAAGTCATTGGAATGAGTTGTACAAAATGATCATTTGAAATGAAGTCATTGGAATGAACTGACCAATAAGATCATTTGAAATAAGCTACACAATGAAGTCATTGGAATCAGTTGTACAAAATGATCATTTGAAATGAAGTCATTGGAATGAACTGACCAATAAGATCATTTGAAATAAGCTACACAATGAAGTCATTGGAATGAGTTGTACAAAATGATCATTTGAAATGAAGTCATTGGAATGAACTGACCAATAAGATCATTTGAAATAAGCTACACAATGAAGTCATTGGAATGAGTTGTACAAAATGATCATTTGAAATGAAGTCATTGGAATGAACTGCACAATAAGATCATTTGAAATAAGCTACACAATGAAGTCATTGGAATGAGTTGTACAAAATGATCATTTGAAATGAAGTCATTGGAAGGAACTGACCAATAAGATCATTTGAAATAAGCTACACAATGAAGTCATTGGAATGAGTTGTACAAAATGATCATTTGAAATGAAGTCATTGGAATGAACTGACCAATAAGATCATTTGAAATAAGCTACACAATGAAGTCATTGGAATGAGTTGTACATAATGATCATTTGAAATGAAGTCATTGGAATGAACTGACCAATAAGATCATTTGAAATAAGCTACACAATGAAGTCAGTTGAATGAGTTGTACAAAATGATCATTTGAAATGAAGTCATTGGAATGAAATGACCAATAAGATCATTTGAAATAAGCTACACAATGAAGTCATTGGAATGAGTTGTACAAAATGATCATTTGAAATGAAGTCATTTGAATGAACTGACCAATAAGATCATTTGAAATAAGCTACACAATGAAGTCATTGGAATGAGTTGTACAAAATGATCATTTGAAATGAAGTCATTGGAATGAACTGACCAATAAGATCATTTGAAATAAGCTACACAATGAAGTCATCGGAATGAGTTGTACAAAATGATCATTTGAAATGAAGTCATTGGAATGAATCCGTACAATAAGATCATTTAGCTGCTACACAATGAAGTCATTGGAATGAGTTGTATAAAATGATCATTTGAAATGAAGTCATTGGAATGAACTGACCAATAAGATCATTTGAAATAAGCTACACAATGAAGTCATTGGAATGAGTTGTACAAAATGATCATTTGAAATGAAGACATTGGAATGAACTGCACAATAAGATCATTTGAAATAAGCTACACAATGTCATTGAATGAGGTTGTACAAAATGATCATTTGAAATGAAGTCATTGGAATGAACTGACCAATAAGATCATTTGAAATAAGCTACACAATGAAGTCATTGAATGAGTTGTACAAAATGATCATTTGAAATGAAGTCATTGGAATGAACTGCACAATAAGATCATTTGAAATTGCCACACAATGAAGTCATTGGAATGAGTTGTACAAAATGATCATTTGAAATGAAGTCATTGGAATGAACTGACCAATAAGATCATTTGAAATAAGCTACACAATGAAGTCAGTTGAATGAGTTGTACAAAATGATCATTTGAAATGAAGTCATTGGAATGAACTGACCAATAAGATCATTGAAAGAAGCTACACAATGAAGTCATTGAATGAGTTGTACAAAATGATCATTTGAAATGAAGTCATTGGAATGAACTGACCAATAAGATCATTTGAAATAAGCTACACAATGAAGTCATTGGAATGAGTTGTACAAAATGATCATTTGAAATGAAGTCATTGGAATGAACTGACCAATAAGATCATTTGAAATAAGCTACAATGAAGTCATTGGAATGAGTTTGCACAAAATGATCATTTGAAATGAAGTCATTGGAATGAACTGCACAATAAGATCATTTGAAATAAGCTACACAATGAAGTCATTGGAATGAGTTGTACAAAATGATCATTTGAAATGAAGTCATTGGAATGAACTGACCAATAAGATCATTTGAAATAAGCTACACAATGAAGTCATTGGAATGAGTTGTACAAAATGATCATTTGAAATGAAGTCATTGGAATGAACTGACCAATAAGATCATTTGAAATAAGCTACACAATGAAGTCATTGGAATGAGTTGTACAAAATGTTCATTTGAAATGAAGTCATTGGAATGAACTGACTAATAAGATCATTTGAAATAAGCTACACAATGAAGTCATTGAATGAGTTGTACAAAATGATCATTTGAAATGAAGTCATTGGAATGAACTGACCAATAAGATCATTTGAAATAAGCTACACAATGAAGTCATTGAATGAGTTGTACAAAATGATCATTTGAAATGAAGTCATTGGAATGAACTGCACAATAAGATCATATTTTGAAATAAGCTACACAATTAAGTCATTGGAATGAGTTGTACAAAATGATCATTTGAAATTAAGCCAATGGAATGAACTGCACAATGAGATCATTTGAAATAAGCTACACAATGAAGTCATTGGAATGAGTTGTACAAAATGATCATTTGAAATGAAGTCATTGGAATGAACTGACCAATAAGATCATTTGAAATAAGCTACACAATGAAGTCATTGGAATGAGTTGTACAAAATGATCATTTGAAATGAAGTCATTGGAATGAACTGACCAATAAGATCATTTGAAATAAGCTACACAATGAAGTCATTGGAATGAGTTGTACAAAATGATCATTTGAAATGAAGTCATTGGAATGAACTGACCAATAAGATTCTCATTTGAAATAAGCTACACAATGAAGTCATTGAATAGAGTTGTACAAAATGATCATTTGAAATTAAGTCATTGGAATGAACTGCACAATGAGATCATTTGAAATAAGCTACACAATGAAGTCATTGGAATGAGTTGTACAAAATGATCATTTGAAATGGAAGTCATTGGAATGAACTGACCAATAAGATCATTTGAAATAAGCTACACAATGAAGTCATTGGAATGTGTTGTACAAAATGATCATTTGAAATGAAGTCATTGGAATGAACTGACCAATAAGATCATTTGAAAATAAGCTACACAATGAAGTCATTGGAATGAGTTGTACAAAATGATCATTTGAAATGAAGTCATTGGAATGAACTGACCAATAAGATCATTTGAAATAAGCCACACAATGAAGTCATTGGAATGAGTTGTACAAAATGATCATTTGAAATGAAGTCATTGAAATGAACTGCACAATAAGATCATTTGAAATAAGCTACACAATGAAGTCATTGGAATGAGTTGTACAACATGATCATTTGAAATGAAGTCATTGAATGAACTGACCAATAAGATCATTTGAAATAAGCTACACAATGAAGTCATTGGAATGAGTTGTACAAAATGATCATTTGAAATGAAGTCATTGGAATGAAATGACCAATAAGATCATTTGAAATAAGCTACACAATGAAGTCATTGGAATGAGTTGTACAAAATGATCATTTGAAATGAAGTCATTGGAATGAAATGACCAATAAGATCATTTGAAATAAGCTACACAATGAAGTCATTGGAATGAGTTGTACAAAATGATCATTTGAAATGAAGTCATTGGAATGAACTGACCAATAAGATCATTTGAAATAAGCTATAATAATGAAGTCATTGGAATGAGTTGTACAAAATGATCATTTGAAATGAAGTCATTGGAATGAACTGACCAATAAGATCATTTGAAATAAGCTACACAATGAAGTCATTGGAATGAGTTGTACAAAAAATGATCATTTGAAATGAAGTCATTGGAATGAACTGACCAATAAGATCATTTGAAATAAGCTACACAATGAAGTCATTAATGAGTTGTACAAAATGATCATTTGAAATGAAGTCATTGGAATGTGAACTGACCAATAAGACTAATATTTTGAAATAAGCTACACAATGAAGTCATTGAATGAGTTGTACAAAATGATCATTTGAAATGAAGTCATTGGAATGAACTGCACAATAAGATCATTTGAAATAAGCTACACAATGAAGTCATTGGAATTAGTTGTACAAAATGATCATTTGAAATGAAGTCATTGGAATGAACTGACCAATACGATCATTTGAAATAAGCTACACAATGAAGTCATTGGAATGAGTTGTACAAAATGATCATTTGAAATTAAGTCATTGGAATGAACTGCAAAATAAGATCATTTGAAATAAGCTACACAATGAAGTCATTGAATGAGTTGTACAATGATCATTTGAAATGAAGTCATTGGAATGAACTGACCAATAAGATCATTTGAAATAAGCCACAATGGAAGTCATTGAATGAGTTGTGTACAAATGATCATTTGAATGGTTATTGGAATGAAATGACCAATAAGATCATTTGAAATAAGCTACACAATGAAGTCATTGGAATGAGTTGTAATAAATGATCATTTGAAATGAAGTCATTGGAATGAACCACCAATAAGATCATTTGAAAATAAGCCACATAATGAAGTCATTGGAATGAGTTGTACAAAATGATCATTTGAAATGAAGTCATTGGAATGAACTGACCAATAAGATCATTTGAAATAAGCTACACAATGAAGTCATTGGAATGAGTTGTATAAAACCAGATCATTTGAAATGAAGCCATTGGAATGAACTGTACAATAAGATCTGATTGAAATAAGCTACACAATGAAGTCATTGGAATGAGTTGTACAAAATGATCATTTGAAATGTCATTGGAATGAACTGACCAATAAGATCATTTAATAAGCTACACAATGAAGTCATTGGAATGAGTTGCCAAAATGATCATTTGAACAACAGCTGAATGAACTGACCAACAAGATCATTTCAGCTGTCATACAATGAAGTCATTGAACGAGTTGTACAAAATGATCATTTGAAATGAAGACATTGGAATGAACTGCACAACAAGATCATTTGAACAAGCTACACAATGAAGTCATTGGAATGAGTTGTATAAAATGATCATTTGAAATGAAGTCATTGAATGAACTGACCAATAAGATCATTTGAAATAAGCTACACAATGAAGTCATTGAATGAGTTGTACAAAATGATCATTTGGAATGAAGCCGCTGAATGGAACTGCACAATAAGATCATTTGAAGAAGCTACACAATGAAGTCATTGGAATGAGTTGTACAAAATGATCATCGAATGAAGTCATTGAAATGAACTGACCAATAAGATCACGAAATAAGCTACACAATGAAGTCATTGGAATGAGTTGCACAAAATGACTGCCCAGCTCTAGTTACTGAAACGAACTGACCAATAAGATCACTCAGTTACACACAACGAAGTCATTGAATGAGTTGTACAAAATGATCATTTGAAATGAAGTCATTGGAATGAACTGACCAATAAGATCATTTGAAATAAGCTACACAATGAAGTCATTGAATCAGTTGTACAAATGATCATTTGAAATGAAGTCATTGAATGAACTGACCAATAAGATCATTTGAAATAATAATAATGAAGTCATTGGAATGAGTTGGTAAATGATCATTTGAAATGAAGTCATTGAGTCGAACTGACCAAGAAGATCATTTAAAATAAGTTTAACAATGAAGTCATTGAATGAGTTGTACAAAATGATCATTTGAAATGAAGTCATTGGAATGAACTGACCAATAAGATCATTTGAAATGAGCTATACAATGAAGCCATTGAATGAGTTGTACAAATGACTATTTGAAATGAAGTCATTGGAATGAATTGACCAATAAGATCATTTGAAAATAAGCTACAATGAAGTCATTGAATGAGTTGTACAAAATGATCATTTGAAATGAAGTCATTGGAATGAACTGACCAATAAGATCATTTGAATAAGCTACACAATGAAGTCATTGGAATGAGTTGTACAAAATGATCATTTGAAATGAAGTCGTCAATGGAACTGACCAACAAGATCATTTGAAGCTACACAATGAAGTCATTGAATGAGTTGTACAAAATGATCATTTGAATGAAGTCATTGGAATGAACTGCACAATAAGATCATTTGAATAAGCTACACAACGAAGTCATTGAATGAGTTGAAACAAGATCATTTGAAATGAAGTCATTGGAACGAACTGACCAATAAGATCATTTGAAATAAGCCACACAATGAAGTCATTGGAATGAGTTGTACAAAATGATCATTTGAAATGAAGTCATTGGAACGAACTGACCAATAAGATCATTTGAAATAAGCTAACAATGAAGTCATTGGAATGAGTTGTACATAATGATCATTTGAAATGAAGTCATTGGAATGAACTGACCAATAAGATCATTTGAAATAAGCTACACAATGAAGTCATTGGAATGAGTTGTACAAAATGATCATTTGAAATGAAGTCATTGGAATGAAATGACCAATAAGATCATTTGAAATAAGCTACACAATGAAGTCATTGGAATGAGTTGTACAAAATGATCATTTGAAATGAAGTCATTGGAATGAACTGACCAATAAGATCATTTGAAATAAGCTACACAATGAAGTCATTGGAATGAGTTGTACAAAATGATCATTTGAAATGAAGTCATTGGAATGAACTGACCAATAAGATCATTTGAAATAAGCTACACAATGAAGTCATCGGAATGAGTTGTACAAAATGATCATTTGAAATGAAGTCATTGGAATGAACTGCACAATAAGATCATTTGAAATAAGCTACACAATGAAGTCATTGGAATGAGTTGTACAAAATGATCATTTGAAATGAAGTCATTGGAATGAACTGACCAATAAGATCATTTGAAATAAGCTACACAATGAAGTCATTGGAATGAGTTGTACAAAATGATCATTTGAAATGAAGACATTGGAATGAACTGCACAATAAGATCATTTGAAATAAGCTACACAATGAAGTCATTGGAATGAGTTGTACAAAATGATCATTTGAAATGAAGTCATTGGAATGAACTGACCAATAAGATCATTGGAAATAAGCTACACAATGAAGTCATTGGAATGAGTTGTACAAAATGATCATTTGAAATGAAGTCATTGGAATGAACTGCACAATAAGATCATTTGAAATAAGCTACACAATGAAGTCATTGGAATGAGTTGTACAAAATGATCATTTGAAATGAAGTCATTGGAATGAACTGACCAATAAGATCATTTGAAATAAGCTACACAATGAAGTCATTGGAATGAGTTGTACAAAATGATCATTTGAAATGAAGTCATTGGAATGTACTGACCAATAAGATCATTTGAAATAAGCTACACAATGAAGTCATTGGAATGAGTTGTACAAAATGATCATTTGAAATGAAGTCATTGGAATGAACTGACCAATAAGATCATTTGAAATAAGCTACACAATGAAGTCATTGGAATGAGTTGTACAAAATGATCATTTGAAATGAAGTCATTGGAATGAACTGACCAATAAGATCATTTGAAATAAGCTACACAATGAAGTCATTGGAATGAGTTGTACAAAATGATCATTTGAAATGAAGTCATTGGAATGAACTGCACAATAAGATCATTTGAAATAAGCTACACAATGAAGTCATTGGAATGAGTTGTACAAAATGATCATTTGAAATGAAGTCATTGGAATGAACTGACCAATAAGATCATTTGAAATAAGCTACACAATGAAGTCATTGGAATGAGTTGTACAAAATGATCATTTGAAATGAAGTCATTGGAATGAACTGACCAATAAGATCATTTGAAATAAGCTACACAATGAAGTCATTGGAATGAGTTGTACAAAATGTTCATTTGAAATGAAGTCATTGGAATGAACTGACCAATAAGATCATTTGAAATAAGCTACACAATGAAGTCATTGGAATGAGTTGTACAAAATGATCATTTGAAATGAAGTCATTGGAATGAACTGACCAATAATATCATTTGAAATAAGCTACACAATGAAGTCATTGGAATGAGTTGTACAAAATGATCATTTGAAATGAAGTCATTGGAATGAACTGCACAATAAGATCATTTGAAATAAGCTACACAATTAAGTCATTGGAATGAGCCAGCAAATGACTGTCAGAAATGTCATTGGAATGAACTGCACAATGAGACTTGAAATAAGCTACACAATGAAATATTGAATAAGATGGTAAACAAAATGATCATTTGAAATGAAGTCATTGGAAATAACTTAATCAATAAGATCATTTGAAATAAGCTACACAATGAAGTCATTGGAATGAGTTGTACAAATGATCATTTGAAATGAAGTCATTGGAATGAACTGACCAATAAGATCATTTGAATAAGCTACACAATGAAGTCATTGGAATGAGTTGCACAAAATGATCATTTGAAATGAAGTCAATGAACTGAATGACAAGATCATTTGAAATAAGCTACACAATGTCATTGGGAATGAGTTGTACAAAATGATCATTTGAAATTAAGTCATTGGAATGAACTGCACAATGATCATTTGAAAGGCTACACAATGAAGTCATTGGAATGAGTTGTACAAAATGAGATCATTTGAAATGAAGTCATTGGAATGAACTGACCAATAAGATCATTTGAAATGTCACACAATGAAGTCATTGAATGTGTTGTACAAAAATGATCATTTGAAATGGTTGCTTGGAATGAACTGACCACAAGATCATTTGAAATAAAGCTACAAATGAAGCTCATTGAATGAGTTGTACAAATGATCATTTGAAATGGGGTCATTGGAATGAACTGACCAATGATCATTTGAAATAAGCTACACAATGAAGTCATTGGAATGAGTTGTAACAAAATGATCATTTGAAATGAAGTCATTGGAATGAACTGCAATAATAAGAATCATTTGAATAAGCTACACAATGAAGTCATTGGAATGAGTTGTACAACATGATCATTTGAAATGAAGTCATTGGAATGAACTGACCAACAGATCATTTGAATAAGCTACACAATGAAGTCATTGGAAATTGAGTTGTACAGAAAATGATCATTTGTTGAAGTCATTGGAATGAAATAATCTAATAAGATCGATTTAAATGAAGCACACAATGAAGTCATTGGAATGAGTTGTACAAAATGATCATTTGAAATGAAGAAGACATGGAATGAAATGACCAATAAGATCATTTGAAATAAGCTACACAATGAAGTCATTGGAATGAGTTGTACAAAATGATCATTTGAAATGAAGTCATTGGAATGAACTGACCAATAAGATCATTTGAAATAAGCGACACAATGGAAGTCATTGAATGAGTTGTACAAAATGATCACTGAAATGAAGTCATTGAATGAACTGAATTAACAAGATCATTTGAAATAAGCTACACAATGAAGTCATTGGAATGAGTTGTACAAAATGATCATTTGAATAAAGTCATTGGAATGAACTGACTGCAGACTATTTGAAATAAGCTACACAATGAAGTCATTGAATGAGTTGTACAAAATGATCATTTGGAAATGAAGTCATTGGAATGAACTGACCAATAAAGATTCATTTGAAATAAGCTGAAGCACAATTTGAAGTCATTGGAATGAGTTGTACAAAATAAGATCATTTGAAATGAAGTCATTGGAATGAACTGCACAATAAGATCATTTGAAATAAGCTACACAATGAAGTCATTGGAATTAGTTGTACAAAATGATCATTTGAAATGAAGTCATTGGAATGAACTGACCAATACGATCATTTGAAATAAGCTACACAATGAAGTCATTGGAATGAGTTGTACAAAATGATCAGCTGAAATGAAGTCATTGGAATGAACTGCACAATAAGATCATTTGAAATAAGCTACACAATGAAGTCATTGGAATGAGTTGTACAAAATGATCATTTGAAACAGTCATTGGAATGAACTGACCAATAAGATCATTTGAAATGCTTATACAATGAAGTCATTGAATGAGTTGTACAAAATGATCATTTGAAAATGAAGTCATTGGAATGAAATGACCAATAAGATCAGTTTGAAATAAGCACAATGAAGTCATTGGAATGAGTTGTACAAAATGATCATTTGAAATGAAGTCATTGTCGAATCAATTCAATAAGATCATTTGAAATAAGCCACACAATGAAGTCATTGGAATGAGTTGTACAAAATGATCATTTGAAATGAAGTCATTGGAAGAACTTAATCAATAAGATCATTTGAATAAGCTACACAATGAAGTCATTGGAATGAGTTGTACAAACACTGTATTTGAAATGAAGTCATTGGAATGAACTGTACAATAAGATCATTGAAATGGTTGCACACAAATAAGCCATTGAAAATCAGATAGCCAAAATACAGATCATTTGAAATGAAGTCATTGGAAGTTTATCTGACCACAAGATCATTTGAAATAAGCTACTAATGAAGTCATTGAAATGAGTTGTACAAAGATCATTTGAAATGAAGTCATTGGAATAACTAACTACTAAGACTATTTGAAATAAGCTACACAATGAAGTCAGATGGAAATGATGTACAAAATGATCATTTGAAATGAAGACATTGGAAAATGAACTGCACACAAGATCATTTGAAATAAGCTACACAATGAAGTCATTGGAATGAGTTGTACACAAAATGATCATTTGAAATGAAGTCAGCTTGGAACAACTGACCAATAAGACTACTGGAATAAGCTACACAATGAAGCCTATTGAATGTTGTGTACAAAATGATCATTTGAAATGAAGTCATTGAAATGCATCCGTACAATAAGATCATTTGAAATAAGCTACACAATGAAGTCATTGGAAATTGAGTTGTACAATGATTACTAATGAAGCTACTAATGAATTAACTACTAAGATCATTTGAAATAAGCTACACAATGAAGCCATGGAATGAGTTGTACAAAATGATCATTTGAAAATGAAGTCATTGGAATGAACTGACCAATAAGATCATTTGAAATAAGCTACACAATGAAGTCATTGGAATGAGTTGAAGAAATGATCATTTGAAATGAAGTTCATTGGAATGAACTAATCATGATCATTTAGCCAAGCTACACAATGAAGTCATTGAATGAGTTGTACAAATGATCATTTGAAATGAAGTCATTGGTCTAACTAATCATTTAAGATCATTTTGAAATAATACATAACAGTCATTGGAATGAGTTGTACAAAATGATCATTTGAAATGAAGTCATTGGAATGAATCAAAATAAGATCATTTGAAATAAGCTACACAAATGAAGTCATTGGAATGAGTTGTACAAAATGATCATTTGAAATGAAGTCATTGGAATGAACTGACCAATCAGATCATTTGAAATGGTTACAATGGTATGTCATTGGAATGAGTTGTACAAATGATCATTTGAAATGAAGTCATTGGAATGAACTGACCAATAAGATCATTTGAAATAAGCTACACAATGAAGTCAGAATGAGTTGTACAAAATGTTCATTTGAAATGAAGTCATTGGAATGAACTGACCAATAAGATCATTTGAAATAAGTTACACAATGAAGTCATTGGAATGAGTTGTACAAAATGATCATTTGAAATGAAGTTTGCAATAACAAACCTATTCAATAAGATCATTTGAAATAAGCTACACAATGAAGTCATTGGAATGAGTTGTACAAAATGATCATTGAAATGAAGTCATTGGAACAAACCACAACAAGATCATTTGAAATAAGCTACACAATGAAGTCATTAAATATTAAAGGCAAATGATCATTTGAAATGACAGGTTACCAATGAATCCACCAATACGATCATTTGAAATAAGCTGCCAATGAAGTCATTGAATGATAAATAAAGACTGTTTGAAATGTCATTGGAATGAACTGCACAATAAGATCATTTGAAATGTAAGCTACACAATGAAGTCATTGGAAGGAGTTGCACAAAATGATCATTTGAAATGAAGTCATTGGAATGAACTGACCAATAAGATCATTTGAAGGCTGCAATGAAGTCATTGAATGAGTTGTGCAAAATGATCATTTGAAATGAAGTCATTGGAATGAACTGCCAAATAAGATCATTTGTATTGCTGCACAATGAAGTCATTTGAATGAGTTGTACAAAATGATCATTTGAAATGAAGTCATTGGAATGAACTGACCAATAAGATCATTTGGAATAAGCTACACAATGAAGTCATTGGAGAGTTGTACAAAATGATCATTTGAAATGAAGTCATTGGAATTAGAACGACCAATAAGACTATATTTGAAATGTTTTCACAATGTCATTGAATGAGTTGTACAAACATCACGAAACAAGTCATTGGAATGAACTGACCAATAAGATCATTTGAAATAAGCTATTACCAATGAAGTCATTGGAATGAGTTGTACAAAATGATCATTTGAAATGGTCATTGGAAGGAACTGAATCAGATCATTTGAAATAAGCTACACAATGAAGTCATTGGAATGAGTTGTACAAATGATCATTTGAAAATGAAGTCATTGGAATGGAACTGCACAATAAGATCATTTGAAATAAGCTACACAATGAAGTCATTGGAATGAGTTGTACAACATGATCACTGAAATGAAGTCATTGGAATGAACTGACCACAAGATCATTTGAAATAAGCTACACAATGAAGTCATTGAATGAGTTGTACAAACTGCATTTGTAATGAAGTCATTGGAATGAAATGACCAATAAGATCATTTGAAATAAGCTACACAATGAAGTCATTGAATGAGTTGTACAAAAAATGATCATTTGAAATGTCATTGGAATGAAATGACCATGATCATTTGAAATAAGCTACAATGAAGTCATTGGAATGAGTTGTACAAAATGATCATTTGAAATGAAGTCATTGAACAGAACTGACCAATAAGATCATTTGAAATAAGCTACACAATGAAGTCATTGGAATGAGTTGTACAAAATGATCATTTGAAATGAAGTCATTGGAAATAGAACTGAATCAATAAGATCATTTGAAATAAGCTACACAATGAAGTCATTGGAATGAGTTGTACAAAATGATCATTTGGAAATGAAGTCATTGGAATGAACTGACCAATAAGATCATTTGAAATAAGCTACACAATGAAGTCATTGGAATGAGTTGTACAAAATGATCATTTGAATGAAGTCATTGAATGTGAACTCATTAGCAGACATTTTGAATAAGTATACACAATGAAGTCAATGAATGAGCTGTACAAAATGATCATTTGAAATGAAGTCATTGGAATGAATCAAAAATAAGAAGATCATTTGAAATAAGCTACACAATGAAGTCATTGGAATTAGTTGTACAAAAGGATCATTTGAAATGAAGTCATTGGAATGAACTGAATTACACAGATCATTTGAAATAGTTACACAATGAAGTCATTGGAATGAGTTGTACAAAAATGATCATTTGAAATGAAGTCATTGGAATGAACTGGTACAATAAGATCATTTGAAATACACATACAATGAAGTCATTGGAATGAGTTGTACAAAATGATCATTTGAAATGAAGTCATTGGAACAGAACTGACCAATAAGATCATTTGAAATAAGCTACACAATGAAGTCATTGGAAGTCAAAAATGAGTTGTACGAAATGATCATTTGAAATGAAGTCATTGGAATGAACTGACCACCAAGATCATTTGAATAAGCTACACAATGAAGTCATTGGAATGAGTTGTACGAAATGATCATTTGAAAGAAGTCATTGGAATGAACTGACCAATAAGATCATTTAAACAAGCTACACAATGAAGTCATTGGAATGAGTTGTACAAAATGATCATTTGAAATGAAGTCATTGGAATGAACTGACTAATAAGATCATTTGAAATAAGCTACACAATGAAGTCATTGGAATGAGTTGTACAAAATGATCATTTGAAATGAAGTCATTGAAATGAACTGACCAATAATATCATTTGAAATAAGCTACACAATGAAGTCATTGGAATGATTTGTACAAAATGATCATTTGAAATGAAGTCATTGGAATGAACTGCACAATAAGATCATTTGAAATAAGCTACACAATGAAGTCATTTGAATGAGTTGTACAAAATGATCATTTGAAATGAAGTCATTGGAATGAACTGACCAATAAGATCATTTGAAATAAGCTACACAATGAAGTCATTGGAATGAGTTGTACAAAATGATCATTTGAAATGAAGTCATTGGAATGAACTGCACAATAAGATCATTTGAAATAAGCTACACAATGAAGTCATTGGAATGAGTTGTACAAAATGATCATTTGAAATGAAGTCATTGGAATGAACTGACCAATAAGATCATTTGAAATAAGCTACACAATGAAGTCATTGGAATGAGTTGTACAAAATGATCATTTGAAATGAAGTCATTGGAATGAACTGCACAATAAGATCATTTGAAATAAGCTACACAATGAAGTCATTGGAATGAGTTGTACAAAATGATCATTTGAAATGAAGTCATTGGAATGAACTGACCAATAAGATCATTTGAAATAAGCTACACAATGAAGTCATTGGAATGAGTTGTACAAAATGATCATTTGAAATGAAGTCATTGGAATGAACTGTCCAATAAGATCATTTGAAATAAGCTACACAATGAAGTCATTGGAATGAGTTGTACAAAATGATCATTTGAAATGAAGTCATTGGAATGAACTGACCAATAAGATCATTTGAAATAAGCTACACAATGAAGTCATTGGAATGAGTTGTACAAAATGATCATTTGAAATGAAGTCATTGGAATGAACTGACCAATAAGATCATTTGAAATAAGCTACACAATGAAGTCATTGGAATGAGTTGTACAAAATGATCATTTGAAATGAAGTCATTGGAATGAACTGCACAATAAGATCGTTTGAAATAAGCTACACAATGAAGTCATTGGAATGAGTTGTACAAAATGATCATTTGAAATGAAGTCATTGGAATGAACTGACCAATAAGATCATTTGAAATAAGCTACACAATGAAGTCATTGGAATGAGTTGTACAAAATGATCATTTGAAATGAAGTCATTGGAATGAACTGACCAATAAGATCATTTGAAATAAGCTACACAATGAAGTCATTGGAATGAGCTGTACAAAATGATCATTTGAAATGAAGTCATTGGAATGAACTGACCAATAAGATCATTTGAAATAAGCTACACAATGAAGTCATTGGAATGAGTTGTACAAAATGATCATTTGAAATGAAGTCATTGGAATGAACTGACCAATAAGATCATTTGAAATATGCTACACAATGAAGTCATTGGAATGAGTTGTACAAAATGATCATTTGAAATGAAGTCATTGGAATGAACTGACCAATAAGATCATTTGAAATAAGCTACACAATGAAGTCATTGGAATGAGTTGTACAAAATGATCATTTGAAATGAAGTCATTGGAATGAACTGACCAATAAGATCATTTGAAATAAGCTACACAATGAAGTCATTGGAATGATTTGTACAAAATGATCATTTGAAATGAAGTCATTGGAATGAACTGACCAATAAGATCATTTGAAATAAGCTACACAATGAAGTCATTGGAATGAGTTGTACAAAATGATCATTTGAAATGAAGTCATTGGAATGAACTGCACAATAAGATCATTTGAAATAAGCTACACAATGAAGTCATTGGAATGAGTTGTACAAAATGATCATTTGAAATGAAGTCATTGGAATGAACTGACCAATAAGATCATTTGAAATAAGCTACACAATGAAGTCATTGGAATGAGTTGTACAAAATGATCATTTGAAATGAAGTCATTGGAATGAACTGACCAATAAGATCATTTGAAATAAGCTACACAATGAAGTCATTGGAATGAGTTGTACAAAATGATCATTTGAAATGAAGTCATTGGAATGAACTGACCAATAAGATCATTTGAAATAAGCTACACAATGAAGTCATTGGAATGAGTTGTACAAAATGATCATTTGAAATGAAGTCATTGGAATGAACTGCACAATAAGATCATTTGAAATAAGCTACACAATGAAGTCATTGGAATGAGTTGTACAAAATGATCATTTGAAATGAAGTCATTGGAATGAACTGACCAATAAGATCATTTGAAACAAGCTACACAATGAAGTCATTGGAATGAGTTGTACAAAATGATCATTTGAAATGAAGTCATTGGAATGAACTGACCAATAAGATCATTTGAAATAAGCTACACAATGAAGTCATTGGAATGAGTTGTACAAAATGATCATTTGAAATGAAGTCATTGGAATGAACTGACCAATAAGATCCTTTAAAATGAGTTGCACATAGGAGTTCATTGGAATAAACTGTCCAATAGGATCATTTGGTATGATCTATGTGCATAGTGGTCCAGTGGATATCAGCGCGGAACGAGAAACCGGGGAACCGAGTTCGAATTCCAGTTGAATCCATTGTATTCACTCACGCGCAAATATCCTTGGGAAAGGTATTAATCCGTCTCTTCCTTCCAGTTATGGGTTAAATAACAGAACAGATTGGGTTCTATAGCCTTGGCCGGCAACCAATCTACCGCAGAAAGCAATGGCAACCTACTGCAGGATAATCTTCTGCCCAGTCAGTCATGTCTCTTTCGAGACATGATCGCCAACGCATGTATTACGTATAACACTTAACTGACTGACTATACAATGGAGTCATTAAAATGAACTGACCAAAATGATAATTTAAGATGAATTGTACACTAAGATTGTTTGGAATGTACTGCACACTGAGATTGTTTGAAATTACATGTACAATGGGATCATCAGAATGAATGAATTAAGTCAATTACTTTGAAATGAAGTCGAGAAAAAAACTTGAGATAGTTCAAGTTTGCTAAATATTTTGCAATAATTTTCTACTGCATCTTTGACGTTTCCTATCAAGAACAAATAAAAGTCTATCATCAGAAAGAAAAGCACCAATGAGGGAGATCTCTTTTGGTTACCTACCAGTCAATTGCAGTTTGGTTAAAGGCTTGTGAGACATATTTTTGAAATGAATGAAAGACACAACTAAATATTTGAAATTGCCAGGACTAGTCATACACTAACAGAGTCGACATTAACAGAAAACAGGCTGGTGTCCAATCATATATTCCCAAAATAAATGCTCAAGTTCTGTTCATATGCCAAGTGCTAATCATTCACAAAGTCTTGTTGTTGTTGTTGACAGTGCCAAGTTGTCTGCTGAAGCTTTGATATTCTTCAATATTCTGACAAGACTGTACACCATATTTCTTTCGTTCCCACAATGCAACGGTATTTTAAATGGAAATATGCAATTGTCAATCAAATCGCAATCTGAGATGCAAGTTGGTAGCATCAAATTAGCTGTATAAAATGACGTCAATACTATTTGGCAGGTGTTTTGAAAACCTTACAACTTGAATTGTTATCTCAAGCAAGAAAAAGACAGAAAAACAGCAACTGTGGTTCATTCATTAACGATGCAAATCACATCATGGCATCTAATTTTTTCAGTTATTGTTTGTTATGATATTCTTTGTTAGATTAACAAAGCTAGTACAATGAACCAATTCTAAAAATATCTTGAGAATGGATGCAGTAGTGCTGTCACAACTGCTCAGAAAATTGTGGCAGACCTTGAAATTACTTGCATTTTGTTGCCCATTCATTTAGCGGCATATCAACTCTTTTTGTGTTATTTAATGCTGAACCTAAATTTTATTTTATTGGGAGCTTTAAAGTAATAAAAATATTATACACATTTGTGTGTTTTATGTTAAAGTCTTGTTGTAGTCATATTTTGGAAAAGAGTTTAATTTCTTTAAAGAATTGTAGGATATTATATGGACTAATGTCATGAAAGAGTTCTTTCATATTGTTTAGTTGGTTGAATTTGTTTAGTGGAATATCAACATATATGGGTTATTTAATGCCAAAATCTAAATATTTGGATAGGTTAGGTTGGTTGATTTTGTTTAGTGGCATATCAACCTCTATGGGTTATTTAATGCCTAAATCTAAATATTTGGATTGGTTAGGTTGGTTGATTTTGTTTAGTGGCATATCAACATCTATGGGTTATTTAATGCCGAAATCTAAATATTTGGATTGGTTAGGTTGGTTGATTTTGTTTAGCGGCATATCAACATCTATGGGTTATTTGGGTGCAGAAATTTAAATATTTGGATTGGTTTGGTTGGTTGATTTTGTTTAGCGGCATATCAACCTCTATGGGTTATTTAATGCCTAAATCTAAATATTTGGATTGGTTAGGTTGGTTGATTTTGTTTAGTGGCATATCAACCTCTATGGGTTATTTAATGCCTAAATCTAAATATTTGGATTGGTTAGGTTGGTTGATTTTGTTTAGTGGCATATCAACATCTATGGGTTATTTAATGCCGAAATCTAAATATTTGGATTGGTTAGGTTGGTTGATTTTGTTTAGCGGCATATCAACATCTATGGGTTATTTAATGCCGAAATCTAAATATTTGGATTGGTTTGGTTGGTTGATTTTGTTTACGGCATATCAACCTCTATGGGTTATTTAATGCCGAAATCTAAATATTTGGATTGGTTTGGTTGGTTGATTTTGTTTATGGCATATCAACCTCTATGGGTTATTTAATGCCAATCTAAATATTTGGATTGGTTAGGTTGGTTTGATTTTAATAGCGGCATATCAACCTCTATGGGTTATTTAATGCCTAAATCTAAATATTTGGATTGGTTTGGTTGGTTGATTTTGTTTAGTGGCATATCAACATCTATGGGTTATTTAATGCCGAAATCTAAATATTTGGATTGGTTAGGTTGGTTGGATTTTGTTTAGTGGCATATCAACATCTATGGGTTATTTAATGCCGAAATCTAAATATTTGGATTGGTTAGGTTGGTTGATATTGTTTAGTGGCATATCAACCTCTATGGGTTATTTAATGCCGAAATCTAAATATTTGGATTGGTTAGGTTGGTTGATTTTGTTTAGTGGCATATCAACCTCTATGTGTTATTTAATGCCTAAATCTAAATATTTGGATTGGTTAGGTTGGTTGATTTTGTTTAGTGGCATATCAACATCTATGGGTTATTTAATGCCGAAATCTAAATATTTGGATTGGTTAGGTTGGTTGATTTTGTTTAGTGGCATATCAACATCTATGGGTTATTTAATGCCGAAATCTAAATATTTGGATTGCTAGGTTGGTTGATTTGCTTTCTAGTGGCATATCAACATCTATGGGTTATTTAATGCCGAAATCTAAATATTTGGATTGGTTAGGTTGGTTGATATTGTTTAGTGGCATATCAACATCTATGGGTTATTTAATGCCGAAATCTAAATATTTGGATTGGTTAGGTTGGTTGATTTTGTTTAGTGGCATATCAACATCTATGGGTTATTTAATGCCGAAATCTAAATATTTGGATTGGTTTGGTTGGTTGATTTTGTTTTGCGGCATATCAACATCTATGGGTTATTTAATGCCGAAATCTAAATATTTTGATTGGTTTGCTTGGTTGATTTTGCTTAGCGGCATATCAACTTCTGTGGGTTATTTAATGCCGAAATCTAAATATTTGGATTGGTTAGGTTGGTTGATTTTGTTTAGCGGCATATCAACCTCTATGTGGGTTATTTAATGCCGAAATCTAAATATTTGGATTGGTTAGGTTGGTTGATTTTGCTTAGTGGCATATCAACATCTATGGGTTATTTAATGCCAAAATCTAAATATTTGGATTGGTTAGGTTGGTTGATTTTGTTTAGTGGCATATCAACATCTATGGGTTATTTAATGCCGAAATCTAAATATTTGGATTGGTTTGGCTGGTTGGATTTTGTTTTGCGGCATATCAACATCTATGGGTTATTTAATGCCGAAATCTAAATATTTTTGATTGGTTTATTTGGTTGATTTTGCTTAGCGGTATATCAACTTCTGTGGGTTATTTAATGCCAAAATCAAAATATTTGGATTGGTTAGGTTGGTTGATTTTGTTTAGCGGCATATCAACCTCTATGGGTTATTTAATGCCGAAATCTAAATATTTGGATTGGTTAGGTTGGTTGATTTTGCTTAGGTGGCATATCAACATCTATGGGTTATTTAATGCCAAAATCTAAATATTTGGATTGGTTAGGTTGGTTGATTTTGTCTAGTGGCATATCAACATCTATGGGTTATTTAATGCCGAAATCTAAATATTTGGATTGGTTAGGTTGGTTGATTTGTTTAGTGGCATATCAACATCTATGGGTTATTTAATGCCGAAATCTAAATATTTGGATTGGTTAGGTTGGTTGATTTTGTTTAGTGGCATATCAACATCTATGGGTTATTTAATGCCTAAATCTAAATATTTGGATTGGTTAGGTTGGTTGATTTTGTTTAGTGGCATATCAACATCTATGGGTTATTTAATGCCGAAATCTAAATATTTGGATTCGTTAGGTTGGTTGATTTTGCTTAGTGGCATATCAACCTCTATGGGTTATTTAATGCCGAAATCTTAAATATTTGGATTGGTTAATGATTTTGTTTAGCATATCAACATCTATGGGTTATTTAATGCCGAATTCTAAATATTTGGATTGGTTAGGTTGGTTGATTTTGTTTAGTGGCATATCAACATCTATGGGTTATTTAATGCCGAAATCTAAATATTTGGATTGGTTAGGTTGGTTGATTTTGTTTAGTGGCATATCAACATCTATGGGTTATTTAATTGTTGAAATCTAAATATTTGGATTCGTTAGGTTGGTTGATTTTGTTTAGTGGCATATCAACTCCTATGGGTTATTTAATGCCGAAATCGAAATATTTGGATTGGTTAGGTTGGTTGATTTTGTTTAGTGGCATATCAACATCTATGGGTTATTTAATGCCGAAATCTAAATATTTGGATTGGTTAGGTTGGTTGATTTTGTTTAGTGGCATATCAACATCTATGGGTTATTTAATGCCGAAATCTAAATATTTGGATTGGTTAGGTTGGTTGATTTTGTTTAGTGGCATATCAACATCTATGGGTTATTTAATGCCTAAATCTAAATATTTGGATTGGTTAGGTTGGTTGATTTTGTTTAGTGGCATATCAACCTCTATGGGTTATTTAATGCCGAAATCTAAATATTTGGATTGGTTAGGTTGGTTGATTTTGTTTAGTGGCATATCAACATCTATGGGTTATTTGATATTGAAATCTAAATATTTTGAAGATAATTTAATGGCTTCAAGTGATTATATTTTGAATGCAATTGTATGATGAAATGTATCGTCTGCAATTTTGCTAAAAATATTAGGCTATAAAAATATATTGTTGGTCATTCTGCAATAAAATGTTTTGTTGGTCATTTGGCTATAAAATGTATTGTTGATCATTTTGCAATAAAATGTATTGTTTTTTTTTTTTAATCATCTCACCCCAAGCAAGGCATTCCACTGCCACTATTGCGCATGGGGCTACATAGGGGAAGGTAAAGAGAGAGAGTGGTTAGACATAGGGAATGTCAGGAGGAAGGTGACAGATGAGTAAGGATACCGAGGATGAGGGTTGGGCAGATGGGAAGAGTGTTTTTTTTTAATCATCTCACCCCAAGCAAGGCATTCCACTGCCACTATTGCGCAAGGGGCTACATAGGAAGGTAAAGAGAAGGAGTGGTTAGACATAGGGAATGTCAGGAGGAAGGTGACAGATGAGTAAGGATACCGAGGATGAGTGTTGGGCAGATGGGAAGAGTGTTTGATAGAATGGGAGCAGGTTAGTGTGTTAGGAGGTGTCTATTGACCTTACATTTAAACTCCTGGAGATTGTAGCCGTCGGGGAAGCAATTGTTTGGAAGAGAATTCCACAGTCGGAAAGTGCGAGGAAAGAAACTGTTGGAGTAGAAGTTACGGCTGCATTTTATCGGTTTCACTGTAAAAGGGTGGGATCTAGTTGCTAATCTAGTATCTCGTTCAAATACGTATTTAGGGGGCACTAGTGATCTAAGTTCATCAGAGCAGAAGCTGTGAAAGTATTTATAGAAGAGACACAGGGAAGCCACATTACGCCAGTGGGAGAGAGACTGCAGGCGGTCTGCCAAGTCGGTATCTATCACATTACAGACCCTCCTCTGAACCTTATCGAGAAGCCCGAGGAGAACAGCAGGGGCACCCGACCAGATATGGCAGCAGTATTCAATGCACGGGCGGATGGTAGTTTTATAAATGTGCAGGATAGATTCAGACGGAAAAAACTTCCGGGCCCTACACAGAGAACCGACTTTCATAACAGCGGATTTAGCAATGGATTTGATATAGTCATTCCATTTGAGGTCCGCTGAAAGTGTGAGACCAAGGAGGCGCAGTTTTACTGGTCATTTTACTATAAAATGTATTGTTGATAATTCTACTTTAAAATGTATTGCTGGTCATTTTGCTATAAAATGTTTGCTGGTCATTTTGCAATAAAATATATTGTTGGTAACTTTACTATAAATGGGGACGGTTGTTAAATTTTTTTGTAAAAAATTATTGCTGCTACTTTTACAGTGAATATGAATTTTTCTAATTTTATAGAGTTTTTTTTTGTTTTGTTCGATAACTATTTATCTATATATGTGAGACCAAAACAAATGCTATCTCACCAGGTTAAGGCGGAGAACAAAAACAATTAAGATATGGTTTCATGCTACTCACAACCTCCCAATCAGAGACCTTGTTGCCAAATTCAGAGGTAGTTTATTGTCAAGTCCATGAACTCAAATTAGAAGAAAGAAAAAGGTTGTATGATGAAGCAGGTGATGTAAGCACGAACTTCACAACTGAAAAGCATTTCTATAATGACTTCATTTAGACGTTGATGGACCTGTTTTGCAATCCATCAAGGAACGTATTCAGAAGATTCTGGTCGATTTTTGTTTCTTTTCACAGAAGAAAATCTCATTTGCACATTCTGAGAAAATGGCCCTCTGACCACTTTTGAGAAAAACGACATGACATCAGTCCTTTTTAAATGCAGATAGAGTTAAACGATTTGTTCAGGTTTTTATGAAAAGTAGAGACTGTTTGAAAACTGCACTTGATTTTCTCAATTAAACCAGTGCAAAATGTCTGCAAGAAATGTATACAAATGTCACAATTGTCCTTTGCATTTTATTAACGTGTCCTCTACCATAATGGCGTACAACACCACAAACACTGGAATAAAATAAATACTAAATGCACAGAATACTGTACGATGAAAAAAGTTTGAACAAACTTGTTTTTTTTTTTTAATAATTGTGTTGCCTCAAACAAGGCATTTTACTGCCACTGTTCTGCAGGGGGATACATAGGACATAAGTTATGAGAAAGAGTGACAGGTTATATAGGGGGTGTCAGGAAGTGGGTAAGAGAAAGATGATAGTGGCTACAAATTGGGTGATCAATTTATATATAGTTTGGAATGTAGAATTGATCCCCTACTTTATATACCCACATTATAATAGTATAGAAATTATTTTTTTTTATAATCATATTGCCCCAAGCAAGGCATTTTACTGCCACTGTTTTGCAGGGGGTTACAGAAAAGAAAGAAAGAAAGAAAGAAAGAAAGAAAAAGAAAGAGAGTAAAAGATAGAAAGAAAAAAGAAAGAATCGTAGGATTGAAAGAAAGAAAAAGAAAGAAAGAAAGAAAGAAAGAAAGAAAGAAAGAGAGAAAAAGAGAAAGAAAAAGAGAGAGAGAGAAAGAAAGAGAAAAGAAGAAAGAAAGAGAGAAGATAGAAAGAAAAAAGAAAGAATCATAGGATTGAAAGAAAGAAAAAGAGAGAGAGAAAGAAAGAAAGAGAGAAAAAGATAGAAAGAATGAAAAAAGAAAGAATCCTAAGATTGAAAGAAAGAAAGAAAAAGAGAGAAAGAAAAAAGAAAGAATTGTAGGATTCAAAGAAAGAAAAAATGAGAGAAAGAAAGAAAAAAACAAACAAACAAAGTAAAAGAAAAAAGAAAAAAAGAAGAATCATAGGACTTTTTTTATAATCATATTGCCCCAAGCATAGTTGCTAATCTTGTGGCTCGAGCAAATTCATGTAAAGTTCGTCTGAGCAGAAGCCATAAAATTATTTGTAGAAGAGACACAGGGTAGCCACATTGTGCTGGTGAGAAAGTGACTGTATCCGAACTGCCAAGTTGGGAGCGATCACATGACAGATTCTTCATTGGATTTTGTCAAGGATCCCTAGGTGGATAGCAGGGGCACCCAACCAGATATGGCAGCAGTATTCAATGCACGGGTGGATGGTAGATCTGTATATGTGCAGGATGGTTTCAGGCGGAAAAAACTTCCTGGCCCTGCACAGAGAACCGACCTTCTTAGGAGCGGATTTAGCTATGGATTTACTAAAACATTTCACAGATTCACAGTCGTGAATGTCAGAATATTTTTATATGCCGTCAATTAAGAGATCATGTGGCTAAACTCTGAAATATAATCACTTTATTAATGATTTTGTTGATGGAAAAGTTTATAAATTCTCATTCCATTGCAGATATAAGAAAGATTTTTTCATAATGTTAGTGTGAACATAATTTTTGTTGCCACTTCTATAACATTGGTTTTCATAACATTAATCTGAAAGGAAACTTTTGTGAACTCAGCTAGTTATGATATTTTCGTATCTTTGCGTAAAATCAACGTACTAAATGAATCTTTCAAATAATACACAGTCAGTTAGTTAAGTGCCATATGTAACACATGACTGACTGGGCAAAAGGTTATCCCGCAGTAATTTGCTTTGCTTTCTGCAGTAGACTGGTTGCCAGCCAAGGCCATAGAACCCAATCTGTCCTGTTATTTGACTCATAGCTGGAGGGAGAAGAGACAGATTATATTACATTATTATATTAAGTATAATTAGTGAGGGATCATTTTATTACTTCATAACAATAGAAAACAGATCCCCCACTTTATGCCCAGGAGAAATTTTAATTATGTTTGCAACTATTATATTCAGTCAGTTAGTCAAGTGCCATACATGATACACGCTGACTAGGCAGAAGATTATCCCGTAATAGGTTGCCATTGCTTTCTGCAGTAGACTGGTTGCCAGCCAAGGCCATAGAACCCAATCTGTCCTGTTATTTGACTCATAGCTGGAGGGAGAAGAGACAGATTATATTACATTATTATATTAAGTATAATTAGTAGGGGATCATTTTATTACTTCATAACAATAGAAAACAGATCCCCCACTTTATGCCCAGGAGAAATTTTAATTATGTTTGCAACTATTATATTCAGTCAGTTAGTCAAGTGCCATACATGATACACGCTGACTAGGCAGAAGATTATCCCGTAATAGGTTGCCATTGCTTTCTGCAGTAGACTGGTTGCCAGCCAAGGCTATAGAACCCAATTTGTCCTATTATTTAATTTATAACTGGAGGGAAGAGACAGGTTAATGTATTTCCCAAGGGTATTTGTGCATAAGTGAATGAAAGGAATTCAAGTGGAATTTGAACTCGGCTCCCCCGATTTGTCATTCTGAGTCAACATCCATTGCACGACAAAGCACAGCCACACAACACACAATACACAGTAATGTTCTCAAAATAATTCTGTCATGTACAGAACAGAGTGAATACTGAATACCCAGAATACAGTAAACACAGAACCCGTGGAATTTCCATGGAAGGATAATTATGATTTCCTGGAAAAATTTTACTTTGTCATACTACAAATGACAGTAACATCCTCAAACATAAAGGTATTGGATAATAAAATAACGATACCACAGAGTGTAAATTCAGTAAAATATCTACAAAAGTAATGTCTATAGAAGCTACTTTGCTGTAATCTTATATTACTAGCGAAACCCGTGGAATTTCCATGGAAGGATAATTATGATTTCCTGGAAAAATGTTACTTTTTCATACTAAAAATAATAGTAACATCTTCAAACATAAAGTTATTGGATAATAAAATAACGATAACACAAAATGTAATTTTATAAAAATATCTATAAAAGTATTATCCATACAAGCTACTTTACCATAATCTTATATTATATTAAGCAGCGTATGCATAGACCATAACCAAAATACTGTACACGTTTTTGTGAGAGATTTTGCCTTTTTTTATTATTGAAAAATCATGGCACCTGTGTCCATTGTAAGCAGAAAAGACCTACTGAGTAATGGCCAAAAGTGTAGAGGCCAGAAATTTCATTATTAGGTTGCAGGATACGACAACAAACCTACCTATTTTTACTATATTGTACAGTACACACACATATACATACACGCAATTACTGCTACAACCACCAACTAAAGCTGCTACTGAGATGGGAATGCTATAGGCTCTCTCCTCCTACTCTCTTTACTACCCTTCCGTTTGGCAAAGGTGAGAGAAAGGCTGAGGAGAATAAAAAGATCGAGGGAAAGGAAAAGCATGTGTAGAGAGTGTGTTGTAACGGACAGAGGAACTAAGTAATAAACTAAGGAAGGAATAAATAGAATTATTGTATGATGGTCACGAGATTCCAGTAGCACAATCCATTCAACAGATACATTTGTTTCCAGGAGATCTGCATTGGACCACATGGATCAGCATCGACACTTTCTTTATTTTGTTTACGCTATTTTTATTATTTGGTCTATTGTCCTCATCTTTGTTGCCATTTGTACAATGTTTTGGCTGTTGTTTGCTCTGGCCTTCTTTGGGTGCTAAGAATTTCGAACTGAACCTGTTATTACAATCAATAAGGTATATCATCCTCATTCCTTGTGTAAAGACTCAAATAGCAGTCATAAGCTATCTCCCTCAAAGCCTGTAAGTAATAAAGGGTGTGGTTCAAAATTCCTAGCAGCTGCAGAAGGCCAGAGCATAAAGCACCTGAAATGTTGTGCAAATGGCAACAAAGATGAGGACAATAGTCCAAATAATGTAATTACTGTAAATACCACCTCATCTCAGAAATATATACAAATAAAATGATCTATTATTAAACGTCGTACAAATGGCAACCAAGTTGAGGACAATAGTCCAAATAATGTAAATACTGTAAATACCAACTCATCTCAGAAATATATACAAATAAAATGATCTATTATTAAACGTCGTACAAATGGCCACAAAGATGAGGACAATAGTCCGAATAATGTAAATACTGTAAATACTACCGCATCTCAGAAATATATACAAATAAAATTATCTATTATTAAACGTCGTACAAATGATCCACAAAGATGAGGACAATAGTCCAAATAATGTAAAAACTCTAAATACTACCGCATCTCAGAAATATATACAAATAAAATGATCTATTATTAAACATCGTACAAATGGCCACAAAGATGAGGACAATAGTCCGAATAATGTAAATACTGTAAATACTACTTCATCTCAGAAATATATACAAATAAAATGATCTATTATTAAACGTCATACAAATGGCAACCAAGGTGAGGACAATAGTCCAAATAATGTAAATACTGTAAATACCACCTCATCTCAGAAATATATACAAATAAAATGATCTATTATTAAACGTCGTACAAATGGCAACAAAGATGAGGACAATAGTCCGAATAATGTAAATACTGTAAATACTACCTCATCTCAGAAATATATACAAATAAAATGATCTATTATTAAACGTCGTACAAATGGCAACGAAGATGAGGACAATAGTCCGAATAATGTAAATACTGTAAATACTACCTCATCTCAGAAATATATACAAATAAAATGATCTATTATTAAACGTCGTACAAATGGCAACAAAGATGAGGACAATAGTCTGAATAATGTAAATACTGTGAATACTACTTCATCTCAGAAATATAGACAAATAAAATGATCTATTATTAAACTTCATACAAATGGCAACAAAGATGAGGACAATAGTCTGAATAATGTAAATACTGTGAATACTACTTCATCTCAGAAATATATACAAATAAAATGATCTATTATTAAATGTCGTACAAATGGCAACAAAGATGAGGACAATAGTCCTGAATAATGTAAATACTGTGAATACTACTTCATCTCAGAAATATAGACAAAATAAATGATCTATTATTAAACGTCATACAAATGGCAACAAAGATGAGGACAATAGTCCGAATAATGTAAATACTGTAAATACTACCTCATCTCAGAAATATATACAAATAAAATGATCTATTATTAAACGTCGTACAAATGGCAACAAAGATGAGGACAATAGTCCGAATAATGTAAATACTGTGAATACTACTTCATCTCAGAAATATAGACAAATAAAATGATCTATTATTAAACGTCGTACAAATGGCAACAAAGATGAGGACAATAGTCCGAATAATGTAAATACTGTGAATACTACTTCATCTCAGAAATATAGGCAAATAAAATGATCTATTATTAAAAGTCGTACAAATGGCAACAAAGATGAGGACAATAGTCCGAATAATGTAAATACTGTGAATACTACTTCATCTCAGAAATATAGACAAATAAAATGATCTATTATTAAACGTCGTACAAATGGCAACAAAGATGAGGACACTAGTCTGAATAATGTAAATACTGTGAATACTACTTTATCTCAGAAATATAGACAAATAAAATGATCTATTTTAAACGCCGTACAAATGGCAACAAAGATGAGGACACTAGTCTGAATAATGTAAATACTGTGAATACTACTTCATCTCAGAAATATAGGCAAATAAAATGATCTATTATTAAACATCGTACAAATGGCAACAAAGATGAGGACAATAGTCCGAATAATGTAAATACTGTAAATACTACCTCATCTCAGAAATACAGACAAATAGAATGATCTATTATTAAACGTCGTACAAATGGCAACAAAGATGAGGACAATAGTCTGAATAATGTAAATACTGTGAATACTACCTCATCTCAGAAATATATACAAATAAAATGATCTATTATTAAACTTCATACAAATGGCAACAAAGATGTGGACAATTTTCCAAATAATGTAAATACTGTGAATACTACCTCATCTCAGAAATAGAGACAAATAAAATGATCTATTATTAAACTTCATACAAATGGCAACAAAGATGAGGACAATAGTCCGAATAATGTAAATACTGTAAATACTACTTTATCTAAGAAATATAGACCAATAGAATGATCTATGATTAAACGTTGTACAAATGGCAACAAAGATGAGGAGAATAGTCCGAATAATGTAAATACTGTAAATACTACCTCATCTCAGAAATATATACAAATAAAATGATCTATTATTAAACGTCGTACAAATGGCAACAAAGATGAAGACAATAGTCCGAATAATGTAAATACTGTGAATACTACTTCATCTCAGAAATATAGGCAAATAAAATGATCTATTATTAAACGTCGTACAAATGGCAACAAAGATGAGGACAATAGTCCGAATAATGTAAATACTGTGAATACTACTTCATCTCAGAAATATAGACAAATAAAATGATCTATTATTAAACGTCGTACAAATGGCAACAAAGATGAGGACAATAGTCCGAATAATGTAAATACTGTGAATACTACTTTATCTCAGAAATATAGACAAATAAAATGATCTATTTTAAACGTCGTACAAATGGCAACAAAGATGAGGACAATAGTCCGAATAATGTAAATACTGTGAATACTACTTCATCTCATAAATATAGACAAATAAAATGATCTATTATTAAACGTCGTACAAATGGCAACAAAGATGAGGACAATAGTCCGAATAATGTAAATACTGTAAATACTACCTCATCTCAGAAATACAGACAAATAGAATTTTGTTATTAGATATTTTTTCTGAATTTTAAGATACTTGCAAGGAAATGTAATGTCACTGTTTGTTTTATTTCAACTGTAGCTTTTATTAGATGTTGTATCCATCTTTTTCTTAAATCTGAATTGGTTGTATAAATTATAAAACTTGCAAAAATTAAAAAAATGTATCTATGAACACAAAAAGGATTTTACACACAAAAAGCATTAGTCATTTTTTTTTAATCACTTCACTCCAGGCAGTGTGGGACAACCATTAGTGCGCAGCGGATTGCAGTGAGTGAAAAGAATGGGAACAGGTTATTGAAGAAAGGATGAAAGACGAATGTGTGGGTCATTTATTCTAGAGAAATAATTTTTAATCTTTAAGTTATATTGGAGCATATTATGAATGAAACTTTGTAATTTTGAAAGCATAAATCTAAAGTAATAATCACCATTAGCGTAAAAGTAATAATCTTCCTTGATGTAGCACGAGACTTAGTAAATGATACATATATATATATCAACCATTCATAAAACCTAACGAATATCTATTATACATCTGCCCAAAGTCTACTAACCACAACCAAACATATACCATTCTTCATAGAATACTGAATTAGTAAAAACTCTTCTAGTGAAGAAATATTTTATAAACATAAAGGTTTTTATAACAATACTCTAAAGAATAGTGGCTACAAAACCCAGGATGTCAAATCCATAAAAAATTATAACTATAACAGGGAAAACAGAAATAGAAAAATCATTTGGTATACACCCACTTTTAATAAAATTTCTAGCACCAAGTTAGGGCTGATGATTCTCAATTTAATTAAGAAACATTTTTCTAGTAAAAATCCTCAAAGTAAAATTTTTAATAAAAATACCCTGAAATTAAGTTATAGTTGTACAAATAACCTAGAAAAAATCATTAAAAATCATAATAATAATATCTTAAATCAGCAGATAAACAAAGTAACAATAATACAAACTCTTAACAATTGCCCACTGGAAAATAGGTGTCTAAAATATTCTATTGTGTACCAATGTAATATAATCTCTTAAACAGGCAGTTTGTAATATGGACCTGATGATTATGTAACACATGAAACTTTCAGTTGTGCCATCCATGATGTAGGTTAATATATATATATATATATATATATATATATATATATATATATATATATATATAAAAGAATGGTAACCCATGAGGATAAGATAATCCAAAAGATTTTCTCTTGTTAATATCAATTATCAATTAGATATGAATAGAAACCGCAATGGATATTATCCAGTGCAAATATATTTAGAGAAAATCTCAACACATAATTAAATGGTTATAAATCCAGAATTTATTTCAGCATTGTAAAAAAAAATTACAGTTGCCTCATTCAGACTGTTGATGAATAAATAAATATTAATTTCATCCAGAATATTTAAAAAAAACGGTTTTAAATAGAAGAATTTTTAAACTGGAAATAATTTGAGAATAGATACATGAAATCACTTATATAACACAATAGAAAATAAAGAATTAAATCACACATACATTAAGCAAGAAAATTGTAAAGAAATGTTTACATTGCTGAAATAAATTATGGATTTATAACCATTTAATTATGTGTTGATTTTTTCTCCCAATATATGCATACAGTACTGTGTAAATGTATTAGGACAAGAACGATTTTATCTTTTATGAGGGATATTGACAGAAAATAATTTAATTAAAGTAATTTTATTTGATTTACTCAACAAATGCTTTAACAACAAAAAATACTTGTTATAAAATAAATTTAATATTTAGTATAATAGCCTTTTGGTTTGAAAAAATAAAATAATTGCGACAATTTACCAATCGCACCTAGTATATATATAAATATATATATATATATATACAGTACTGTGCAAAAGTATTAGGACAAGAACTATTTTATCTTTTATGAGGCATATTGACAGAAAATAAACAATTTAATTAAAGTAATTTTATTTGATTTACTCAACAAATGCTTTAACAAGAAAAAAAATACTTGTTACAAAATAAATTTGATATTTAGTATAATAGCCTTTTGCTTTGATCACAGCCTTCATTCTGTCAGGCATTGACATCACAAGCTTCTTCAATGTGTCTAATGGTATCTCCTGCCAAGCAGCTTGTATTTGTTCCTAAAGTGTGTCTTGCAAAGTAACATGAGATTTGTCAATTCTTTTATCCAAAATATCCCATAGATGTTCAATAGGATTGAATCAGGGTTTTGTGGGGGCCAGTTCAAATTTTTAAGCCTTCCTTCTTCTTGCTTTTTAGTTAAATAATTCTTACAAAGGTTTGGCTTTTCATCCTGTATTTGAATTTCACTGAGGTTTTTAGAAAAATTACTCTTGTCCTAATACTTTTGTACACTACCGGTAGTGTACAAAAGTGTTAGGACAGGGGTGATTTTAAACTTTATTTTGATGCCTCATAAAAGATAAAATAGTTCTTGTCCTAATACTTTTGCACAGTACTGTATATACATATATATATATATAGAGAGAGAGAGATTAAAATCCAAAAAGATAAATAGAATAAACAACAGGTCAGAAAAAAATGTCTTTATTCTATCATGTTTCACTTTTTTAAGCTTCTTCAGAGATTTTTTAAAGAAAAATGATTAAAATAACTTAAAAAAAAACCTTCTAAATCTTTTAAAAATCCACAGAGACAGTATGTTGATTGAGGTTTGATTTCATTGGTCAGATATGTGTCACGTGTAATAAGGCAATGGATGAATATTTTAAATGTAGAGCAAAATACTTATATGTGTGCCACGTATAATAGAAACACAAGATGTTTAATATGAATGTAAGTATATCTATGCAAAATTAGTGTGTGTAAAGCATATTTAAACTGTAGACGAATTGTGTTTATGTCAGTAACATTAGTATGTGTGTGAATGACAACATTTCTGTTCAAAATTTATTACACGGGACACATATCTGACCAATCATCATTAGCTGGCTCATTATGTGGATCAATAGGTTTTCAAGCTTCATTGGGTACCCAAGTGTGTTGAAATTAATCTAGATTAAGTTAAACTCAATATATTGATGCCACAAACTATATCTAATATTCTAGTAAACCCTGTTATCATAAAATCTGCAGTATCCATTTGGTATAAATATTTAGCTAATTTGAAGCTCAGTCTCGAAGGGATGAGATTATATGGTCAGTGTTAAATCATTGGGAAGTTTTTAGAATTTAACAGAGGCAAACTATATTCATTGTTTTGGTGAATTTTTCACATAAAAATTGATGCACATTAATACAAGTGCCAACATTTCACTGAATGTTAAGCATATATATATTTAGTGTATTTAGTAACATATATGTATATATATATATTTAGTGTATTTAGTAACATATATGTATATATATATATTTAGTGTATTTAGTAACATATATGTATATATATATATTTAGTGTATTTAGTAACATATATGTATATATATATATTTAGTGTATTTAGTAACATATATGTATATATATATATATTTAGTGTATTTAGTAACATATATGTATATATATATATTTAGTGTATTTAGTAACATATATGTATATATATATATTTAGTGTATTTAGTAACATATATGTATATATATATATTTAGTGTATTTAGTAACATATATGTATATATATATATTTAGTGTATTTAGTAACATATATGTATATATATATATATTTAGTGTATTTAGTAACATATATGTATATATATATATTTAGTGTATTTAGTAATATATATGTATATATATATATTTAGTGTATTTAGTAACATATATGTATATATATATATTTAGTGTATTTAGTAACATATATGTATATATATATATTTAGTGTATTTAGTAACATATATGTATATATATATATATTTAGTGTATTTAGTAACATATATGTATATATATATATTTAGTGTATTTAGTAACATATATGTATATATATATATATTTAGTGTATTTAGTAAATATATATGTATATATATATATTTAGTGTATTTAGTAACATATATGTATATATATATTTAGTGTATTTAGTAACATATATGTATATATATATATTTAGTGTATTTAGTAACATATATGTATATATATATATTTAGTGTATTTAGTAAATATATATGTATATATATATATTTAGTGTATTTAGTAACATATATGTATATATATATATTTAGTGTATTTAGTAACATATATGTATATATATATATTTAGTGTATTTAGTAACATATATGTATATATATATATATTTAGTGTATTTAGTAACATATATGTATATATATATATATTTAGTGTATTTAGTAAATATATATATGTATATATATATATTTAGTGTATTTAGTAACATATATGTATATATATATATTTAGTGTATTTAGTAACATATATGTATATATATATATTTAGTGTATTTAGTAACATATATGTATATATATATATATATATTTAGTGTATTTAGTAACATATATGTATATATATATTTAGTGTATTTAGTAACATATATGTATATATATATATTTAGTGTATTTAGTAAATATATATGTATATATATATATTTAGTGTATTTAGTAACATATATGTATATATATATATTTAGTGTATTTAGTAACATATATGTATATATATATATTTAGTGTATTTAGTAACATATATGTATATATATATATTTAGTGTGTTTAGTAACATATATGTATATATATATATTTAGTGTATCGTCCTCATCTTTCTTATCATGTTTATTGTCTTTGTCAGATATCCATTTGCATATGTAACCTTTAGGGTATTTTAAACTGCCAAAAACAGCATACTACCATCTTCATGTTAGTTGTGGTGCAGTGGATATCAACTCGGAATGAGAAATCGAGGAGCTGAGTTCGAATTCCAGTTGAATTCCTTGTATTCTCTTACGCACAAATACCCTTGGGAAAGGTATTAATCCATCTTTTCCCCTCCAGTTATGGGTTAAATAATAGGAAAGATTGGGTTCTATAACCTTGGCTGGCAATGAGTCTACTGCAGAAAGGAATGGCAGCTTACTGTGGGATAATCTTCTGCCCAGTCAGTCATGTCTCTTTCGAGACATGATCACCCAAAACATGTTTCAAGTATGGCACTTAACTGACTGACCATATTCAAACAACAATTCCAAGCATTTGAATAGAAGCCAAGTATTTACATTTAGTCCATTGTCCAGTGCCTTGCTTAGAAGCAGCATGCCTCCCACCCCCGCCGTAAAATCCGCCTTGACGCCCATCTACCCACAGAATGCAACTTGCATCCCCCATGAACATACTGAACCCGCAATAAATGGTATTTTAAACAAAATAACATATTCTCGGAACTCAGATATTCCGTGATCACAAAGAAAACAGAAGAAATCGTGGAATTGGCGTTTTGAAGCTATACATTACCTTTTCCCAACTTTTCCCAACTTCTTGGTGATTTCCTAGCTATTTTCATAGCCATTTCAGTGCGTTTCGATCTCTCAATCTTTTACAAGTTTTTTCAAGGAATTTTCAAAAAATTTGAACCCAAATTTCAAAAACATTTTGCTACAGAAAGCTGATATTTCTTGCAGAGTGCCAGAGTTGCTAGATTTTGTCAACATTTTATGATATTCTGAATACACACAAGAACATAAAATATAGATTTGAACTTTCAGATACCTATAATCTATTTTTCTCTCAATTTCAAAAATGATCTGCTGCCTCTTCAGGGAGGAGGCCTGGAAGATTTCTATCAAAGATTATATATATATATATCTAAACTTATTTATAAATAGAAATTTGTCTGTGTGTGAGTGTGTGTCTGTGTATGTGTGTATCCATTACCTATAGACTCCGAAACGGCTGAACTGTTGTTCTTGAAAATTTACACAGTTGTACTATAAGTGTCTGCAAGTGTTCTTAGCTAGGTTTTGTGTTGAGGTACCCCCGATAAATATCGAAAATCGATAATCGAAAAATTCAGGTTATAGAAGGAGTGGTCCGATTTTAATCAAATTTGATACACTCATAGACAAAGACATAAGAAACGATATTCAGAAGTTTCAAGGTTACATTTCTTATAAAAGTGCAGAAAATTGATAATATATATATATATATATATATATAAAAGGCATAGATGTTTGTGTGTGTGTTTGTTTATCTGCCTGTATGTCTGTATATTTTTCAGCCCTTTTATTTTAGTTTTTGCTTCTGGTTTGGCTCTAAGTAGGTATGATTGTAGTTCTTAGTCTCAGCTATGATACCATTTACTCAGAGGACTTATTTAGCCTTCAAAATTCAGTTTACAACAAAAAAACTTATTTGATATCGATACCAGGAAATCAAAATTTGACTTACATCCATTCATTTTTCTTTCAGTCTATGGTTTCGCTTTAACTGGAAACAACTATTGCTTTTTAGTCTTTCGTGCCAATGTCCAAAGAGTCTGAGCTCCAGGACCATGGATCAGTTTTAAAGCTTTCATTACACCCGGGCAACACCAGGCTATACTGCTAGTATATATATATATATATATATATATATATAACAAGAGAGAGAGTTAGACGGTTGATAAATGTCTATTTCAACATACCATACAAGTATGATAATAATTCTCCGGTTAATCCTGATAATTATTTTGTTAAATTTTTTTCATTACAATAGATCTGCAGAGACAAGGAGGCTTGCAGCTTCCTGGGGAGTGTTCTGCTCCTAAGGAACTTGCAGCAATTATGGGGTCTGCAGGGGCCCTAAGTCATTGTCCTCATCTGTGTTATAATGTCTACTGTCTTCTTCAAATATCTGTTTATTTATGTAATCTTCATTGTATTTCACACTTCAAACCAAAAAGCCAAATTATAACATCTTTAGAAAATAATTCAAAGTATTTGACTGGTTAAAAAATATTTTTTATGTAATTTTTAAACAAACTCGTGAAATATTCAAGATTTGTGGATTACTGAAGTAAATTCAGAAGTATTAAGGGGTCACCCTGTTGTTCATGTAGAAAACTTCTTCTATGTGCCTTGTCCCTTCAGGACGTAGACGATCATGGCTTTCCACATTTCCCTATCCCTGGTGGCTCTGAGCATGCCTCCTCCTGTTACACCATGCAATCCTCATTCCGTCATCCACCTGATGAGATCCTTCAAATGTTATCCGTTGCTTTCCTCTGTCTCTCTTTCCCTCTCTCTGGCCTGTTAGTATTAGATTCTCTAAGCCCTCCTTCCTCATTGTGTGTCCCAGGAACTTCAGCTGTTTCTTCCTGATGCGCAGTATTAATTTCCTTTTTGTTTCCATCATTTTGAAGACCTCATCATTGCTCACATGCTCGATCCATGATATTCTCAGCATCCTTCTGTAGAACCACATTTCAGTTGCTTCAAGTTTTTCTTTCATCTTTGAAGATATTGTCCAACATTCACTGCCATATTGAAGGACGGACAGCACATAGTAATCCAGTCCTCTCCTCTTTGTTTCTAATGAAATTGCTCTGTTTCTTAATACTTTACTCAACTTCTGGAATGCTTCTTTCACCATGCCAATTCGCCTTCGGATCTCTGTGTTGCACTTTCAGTCTTCTGTTAAAACACTTCCCAGGTATTTACATTTTTGTACCTGCTTGATTCTAGTATCCCCGACCTGTATTTGGCATTTTGGGCTGCCCTTTTTACTGATGACCATGCATTCGTTTTTCATGCAGTTTATATGTAGATTACAGTCCATCATAAATAGATGCGCATCAATTTTGGAATGGTGTGGAAAAATAGAAAATTTTAGATCCAAAATCAGAAATCAAGAGTCACTATTCTAAATGTCATGAAACAGTTTTGTAATTTCAAAGTCAAAAATCTGTAGCCACAATCCACGACATATTTCACCCACAAAGAACATGGGATGATAAATGCCTTTCAAAGTAGTGTTTTTTTCAGTGGGAAAAGAAAGGCTGGAATTGCTTAAAGGGTAAAAATAAAAATTTCATAGAAAAGTCTTTATTTCTATAAATACCATCCTGGGAATGATGATAAACTACAACTGGCAGCAAGGCCTCTGATTAAGAGGTTGTGGGGAGTGTGGAACCAACTCTTAATTGATATTGTTCCTAGGTCCGCACTGTTTCCTGGGTAGGATATAAACTACATCTGGCAGCAATGCCTCTGATTGAGGGGTTATAAGGAGTGTGGAACCACCTTTTAATTGATATCGTTAATTGGCCCACCCTGTGTCCTGGGTATGATGATAAAATACATCTGGCAGCACGGCTTCTGACTGGGAGGTTGTAAGGAGTGTGGAACTACCTCTTAAATAAAAATGTTCCTAGGTCCACTCTGTGTCCTGGGTAGGATAATAAACTACATCTGACAGCAATGTCTCTGATTGGGAGTTTGTAAGGAGTGTGGAACCATCTTTTAATAGATATTGTTCCCAGGTCCCCTCTTTGTTCTGGGTAGGATGATAAACTACATCTGGCAGCAAGGCCTCTGATTGTGATGTTTTGATTAGTATGGATCTAACTTTTAATTGCTGTTTTTTGCAGGTCCGCCCAGATCCACGGTGGAGGCACTTCTTAGGGTCCCAGCCACAGGCAAATACTTAACCCCCACAGTCAGTCAGTTAAGTGCCATGCATGATACACGCTTGGGCAATCATGTCTCGAAAGAGACCTGACTGACTGGGCAGAAGATTATCCCGCAGTAGGTTGCCATTGCCTTCTGTGGTAGACTGGTTGCCGACCAAGGCTATAGAACCCAATCTGTCCTATTATTTAACCCATAACTGGAGGGAATAGATGGATTAATGCCTTTCCCAATGGTATTTGCACGTAAGTGAATGCAAGGAATTCAACTGGAATTCGAACTCGGTTCACCAATTTCTCGTTCCGAGCCGATATCCACTGTGCCACAACCCCCACACTGGGATAAAAACACTGAATGTATTGAATCTTTTTTGGTAAAAATTCCAGCAATATATTTACATAGTAAAATTATGAGCAGTACATTTGTCAAAGAAATTTCAAAAACTCAGGAGGTCTCTTAACTTGAAATTCCATTTTAATGATGTGAAAATAAACAAAATTTAACTAAAATTCTTCTTCTTCTATGTGCATTGTCCTTTCATGATGTAGGTGATCATGGCCTTCCACATTTCCCTTTTCCTGGTTGGCTCTTAGAACAATTTCTCCTGTCACACCACACAACCCCCCACTTTGCTATCCACCTGCTGAGGCCCATCAAGTATATTTCATATTGCTTTCCCCTGTCTGTCTTTCCCTCTATCTGACCTGTGAGTATCAGATTCTCCAAGCCCTTCTTCCTCATTACATATCCCAAGAAATTTAGCTGTCTTTTCCTGATGCTCAATATTAATTTCCTTTTCGTTTCCATCCTTTCCAAAACCTCATATGCGCCATCTATGATATTCTCAGTATCCTTCTGTAGAACCACATTTCAGTTGCTTCAAATTTTTTCCTTCATTTTTGATATGATTGTCCAGCATTCACTGCCATATTGAAGAACTGAAATCATATAGCAATTCAGTATTCCTTTCTTTGTTTCTAGTGATATTTTTCTTTCTCTTAATATTCTATTCAGCTTCTGGAATGCATCCTTCACCATACCAATTTGCCTTCAGATCTCTGTGTCACACTTTCCATCTTACTTAACTTGAAAAAAAAAAATTCAGAAATAATTAAAAAATAGTTTTCTTGAGAAAAATAGATTTTAAAATTTAAAAAACAGCAGGAATTTAGTTCGCAAACCAAGAGATAAAATTTAAATTTATTAAACAATTAAGAATAAACTCAGTTCATTTTGTATCTATTCTTGTGAACTACTTTTAAATACTGTTTCATTGCTCTACAATGTTCTGCAGAGATATTGCTGAGAAGATTTACCTACATTTCCGCTGCTTCAAGTTTCTCCTCATTTTCGATGATATTGTCCAGCGTTCACTGCCGTATTGAAGAACTGACATCACATAGCAATCCAGTACTCCCTTCTTTGTTTCTAGCGAAATTGTCCATTTTCTTAATACTCTTCTCAGCTCCTGGAATGAATCCTTGTGCCTTTGGATCACAGGAATATAAATGTATAGAAAACTGATGTGACCAAAAAGTGAGAGGTCAGTTTATATATTGATTGTAATATGGAACTGATCCCCCACTTTATATCCAGTATGCTTCTGTAGAACCACATTTCAGCTGCATCAAGTTTTTCCTTCATCTTCGAAGATATTGTCCAACATTCACTGCCATATCGAAGAACTGACATCACATAGCAATCCAGTATTCCTTTCTTTGTTTCTAGTGAAATTTTCCTGTCTCTTAATACTTTACTCAGTTTACCTACAACAGAATGAACGAGTAGAGAAAAGCACTAAAGAGTTTCTAGATGAGATAAGAAGCTGAGATGCATTAGTTGCCAGTGGCGCTGATGATGGTGTTAAGAGTAATGCAAGGTCAATGGGTGAGAGTAGGAAGCCGTATTGGCATCAACTTCTTCTGTTACACCATGCAATCCTTGTTCCATCATCCACCTAATCAGGTCCTTCAAATATGTTATCCGTTGCTTTCCCCTGTCTCTTTTTCCCTCTATCTGGCCTATTAGTATCAGATTCTCCAAACCTCCCTTCCTCATTGCCTGTCCCAGGAACTTCAGTTGTCTCTTCCTGATGCTCAATATTAATTTCCTTTTCATTTCCATCCTTTCCAAAACCTCACCATTGCTCATATACTCAGTCTACGATTTTCACAGCATCCTTCTATAGAACCAAATTTCAATTGCTTTAAGTTTTTCTTTCATTTTTTTGTCCAGCATTCACTGCCATATTGAAGAACTGACATCAAATAGCAATCCAGTACTTTTTTCTTTGTTTCTAGCAAAATATTCCTGTCTCTTAATATTCTCCTTAACTTCTCGAATGCATCCTTCACCATACCAGTTTGCCTTCAGATCTCTGTGTCACACTTTCCATCTTACTTAACTTGAAAAAAAAAACAAAATAAATACAAAAATAATTAAAAAGTAGTTTTCTCGAGAAAAATAGATTTTAAAATTTAAAAAACAGCAGGAGTTTAGTTGGCAACCCAAGAGATGAAATTTATTAAACTATTAAGATTAAACTCAGTTCATTTTGTATCTATTCTTGTGAACTACTTTTAAATACTGTTTCATTGCTCTATGATGTTCTGCAGCGATATTGCCGAGAAGATTTACCGACAACAGAATGAAGGAGTAGAGAAAAGCACTAGAGGTAGTTACTTCCAGAGCAAAGAAATTTCTAGACGAGAAGCTGAGATGCATTAGTTGCCAGTGGCGCTGATGATGGTGTTAAGAGTAATGCAAGGTCAATGGGTGAGAGTAGGAAGTTGTATTGGCATCACTTGGAAGCCAGAAGTCAGTGAAGGTGTTACTTGTTGGAAAGAGATAGATGAGGAGACGGTCGTGAGAATGGCAACAAACACTCGGAACACAGCTCGGACTCTCTGACTGACACAGCTCCCCATTTCCTCCGACACCTTATTTTTGTCTACCCTACTTTTCTTTGGAAATGCCTTCATCCTTGGATCAGATCCAAAATAAGCCTGTCGGACAAATTAACATCTCTTTTCTAAGAGATCGTTTTCAGCACTTTTCTCAGTGATATATACAAACTCCTGCTACTTTGTTTCATGTCAATAATAAAAATGGCAATTCTTTCTTTTTCCACTCCTTATTTTATGAGTCTTTGGTTTCTCAGCCTTGGCTAACATGCACGAATATAAAATATTCATCAGACATAATGGTATATTTATACAGCGATTAGATGTGCCTGTGGGCATATATATGCATATTTCTATATATACGTATACATGTGTACTTTTATGAAACTACATATATATATATATATATATATATATATATAGGAAAAACTACGAAAAAATTTTAGGTTTAAAAATGTATTTTTTTGACAGTATTTATTTATTTCTATTATTATTTTTGATATTTTAGACCGTCCTCAGCCTTTCATCAGAAACAAATGAATTTAAAATTTAAATTAGAAACATTTTATATATATATAAACATATATATATATGTATATATATATATATATATGTGTGTGTGTGTGCATGTGATATTAGAAACTGGATACATAACAATTTTTTGGGTACATCTTTGCCATTTACAACACAAACACTTCATTATATTCTAATAATATAAATAATAAATCGTATGGCTTTCAATTTAAGAGTTGTTTGCCCATTTAAGGAAAATATATGCATGAAAATATGATTATCTATGACTTTATATTCAGGGTGCGATTGATAAATTTTCATTGAAATTATGCGAAAATGAAAATAACAGACATGTTATTTTAACAGATATATTTACCAAAATATTTACCAAATTACACAAAAATATTTATTTTATTCAATAAAAGAGCTTCAAATATGACCTCCAGACGACTTCTGAATCTCCTGCATCTCTTCTGGGTGGTCTCCTTGTTTAAGTAAGTGAATGTTGCCATAATCCTTGCCTTCAGTTTATCTTTGGTGTTACAAGAATTTTTGGGTGCTATTTTAATGTGGGGGTCTACTTCAATATATCATCTACCCATATGCAGCACCAAGGTCAACTGTACCCCTCCCTCATGTGGCTAGGACACACTGAGACAGTTGAGCAATCATGGCTGGATGTCAAAATGATGATTCTCAAGAAAATGGGAGGTGTTGGTATTCAGCTATTCCAGACAACCCTGATTATTTTTGCTGGAAGACAATGAGAAAAAATTCCAATAATCTCTTTGTCATTCAGTCAGTTAAGTGCCATATGTGAAACGCTTGGGCGATCATGTCTCAAAAGAGACATAACTGACTGGGCAGAAGATTATCCCGCAGTAGGTTGCCATTGCTTTCTGCAGTAGACTGGTTGCCAGCCAAGGCTATAGAACCCAATCTGTCCTGCCATTTAACTCATAGCTAAAGGTAGAAGAGATAGATTAAATTGCATTATTATATTAAGTATAATTAGTGGGGGATCAGTTTATTACTTCATAACAATAGAAAACCTATCCCCCACTTTATGCCCAGTAGCAGTTTTAATTATGTTTCAAACTATTATATTCAGTCAGTCACTCAAGTGCCATATGTGATACACGCTTTGGGCGATCATGTCTCGAAAGAGACATGACTGACTGGGCAGAAGATTATCCTGCAGTAGGTTGCCATTGCTTTCTGCAGTAGACTGGTTGCCAACCAAGGCTATAGAATCCAATCTATCCTGTTATTTAACCCATACCTGGAGGGAAGAGATGGATTAATACCTTTCCCAAAGGTATTTGCATGTAAGTGAATGCAATGAATTCAACTGGAATTTGAACTCGGCTCCCTGATTTCTCGTTCCGAGCTGTTATCCACTGCACCACAATGCACATTCACTCTCACATACAATCTCCTTGTACCATTCCTAAAAGAGATATAAAGTACCTCTCACTAAAATAAATATATGTATTGTATTTTTTTATAATCATATCGCCCCAAGCAAGGCATTTTACTGCCACTGTTTTGCAGGGGGTTACACAGGATGAAAATTATGAGAAAGAATGACATGTTGATGGTGTCAGAAAGTGGGTAAGAGAAGGATGAGAATACTGATGAGAGTCGAGTGGACAGAGAAAGAAGCATGAGAAAGAGGATGCAGGTTAGTAAGATAGGAGATGACTATTGACTTTACATTTAAATTTTTTGAGATTGTAGCTGTCGGGGAAGCAAGTAAACGGAAAAGAACTCAACAGGCAGGAAGTGCGAGAAAAGAAGCTACTGGTGTAGAATGTGCATTTACATTTTACTGGTTTCGCAGTAAAAGAGTGGGACATAGTTGCTAATTTTGTGGCTCAAGTAAATTCATATATAAAGGGCACCAGTGAGCTAAGTTCATTGAAGCAGAAGCCATGAAAGTATTTGTAGAAGAGACACAAGGAAGCCACATTGCACTGGTGAGAAAGTGACTGTATCTGAGCTGCCAAGCCGGGATCAATCACATTACAGACTCTCCACTGGTTTTTGTCAAGGACTCCTAACTGGATAGCAGGAGCACTTGACCAGATATGGCAGCAGTATTCAATTCACCGGTGATTGGTAGATTTATATATGTGCAGGATTGTTTCAGATAGGAAAAACTTCCTGGCCCTACACAGAAAACCAACTTTCTTAGCAGTGGATTTGGCTATGGAGTATATATAATCATTCCACTTGAGGTCTGTTGTGAGAGTTAACCTGAGGAGGTGCAGTGTTTTGCTTTCAGGGAGGCTAGCCTGAGCCATCATGTTTATTTTTATCTCTCTCTTCTTTAAATCAAATATAAATAGTATATATTTATATATATATATACACATATATATATTAATAAAAGTTTTAAGTAAATATGTATACACATAGGCTCCAAAGGCGGCTCAACTCCAGCCATTTTCTCACTGGCAGGATGTTGCTTCCCTCTACCTATTCTATAAATATTTTCATGGCTTCTTTTCCGACGAATTTCACTGGTGCACCTGCTCCAAGAATTTACTTGTGCAACCGAACTGGCAACAAGGCCACACCCATTTACAGTTAGATCAACCAAATGCAGCCAACAATTTTACTCCAACAGCTTCTTTTCTTGCACTTCTTGCCTGTGAAACTCTTTCCATATTCTTGCTTTCCTGACGGCTAAAATTTCCAGGAATTTAAATGCAATGTCAATACCCATCTCTTATCCACTTAACTCCAGTTCTTTCTACATCACCCTATATATCTTTTCCTTTCTCTCTACCTTTGCAACTGTCTTCACACTTGTATTCCTATCCTTTTCTTGCCCTTTCTCTGACACCCACTCTAACTGGTTCGTCTTTCTCTTTACTCTTCTCCTATCAAAACTTTTACTCTTATGTAACTCCATGGGGTGAAATGATTAAAAAGAAAAATAAGTTCAATGCTGTGGTAGACCTCATGTTATAGTCAAAACAAGAGGCAGACCTCATGCTATATTGAGGTAGATCTCATACAATAGTCCCACCAATATTTGTTGGTCTCTTGCTCATCTGCATTCTACAGATAATAATCAAGGGACTAGCATGCTAGGGAGTTAGGTGGTCAAATATAAGGGATGATGTAGTCACAGGAGTTATCTTACAGCCATGACTAGGTACCCCTGCTTGAGTGGCATGGTGCAGAATCCTGTTACCACACATAGAATCTTTCTCTTGGGCCAGGGAAGCACTAACTCTTCAAAACATTTGATGTAGGCCCCCATGTTGTGTCTAAGGCCCCCATCAACAAATTTGTGTGCCCTTTTTTTATCAGAACGATCAAAGTGTGTTTTTTGTGTTGCTATACCTTTGTAATTAACATTAGACTCATCCGACTCTTTTCAACAGCCACCCTCTTGACCCAGGGAAGAACTACCTCCTCAAGACTTCTGTGTTGAGTCTGAGGCCCCGTGGGAAGATGAATGAAGGCATATCATCATCACAACTAGTGATTACTTCAAATACCTTTGTAATCACCATTAGACTCATCCGACTCTTTCCAAATCCACTGCACCATCCTCAAATTGACACTGAAACACTCTGAAATGTTCTTGTTGTTGAAGCTACGAGTGCAAATGAAAAGCATTACAGAATACACTTTTCAAATTTTTGGCAGAATGAATTGTATCATGCTGCTATTTTTTCCCAAATGGCGGTCATTCGTCTTATCTGTCATAGTTCAGTGCAACAACTGGTTGGTTCGTTGTTTAACTTTAACTCTTTTTTGGTCGGTTGAACTGCTGGACTCTTTCTGTTTCTCTACATCCTCAGCCAGGAACTCTATCGGAGACAACCATCTTTATCTCTATGGTTGTGGCTCCCCGGCTGGGAACCGTCATTCCCTTGTCGTTAAATCTTGACTGACCTTACTATACTTTGCAGAACAAAGTGCTTGCATGAAATTAAAAAAAAAAAAAATGTGACAATTTACTCATTTTGCTCTGCATATATGTTTTTAATCAAATTCATCTCATGTAAGGTAGTAAAGCCACTAAGACACAATGTGGTTAGTTAGTGTGAAAGAATTTGAAAACAGAAACATTATTAAGGAGAAAGAACAAAAGAAGAGCAATCAGGATGACACTAGATAATGATTGACATTGCATTTAAATTTTCGATGATCAAATTTGGCTGGAAGTCATGGTGTTCAAAGAGAGTTCTACTAGTTTGAAAAAAGAAACTGTTAGCAAAGATTTCATCATTGTATTTAGCCAATTCAACTGTAAATTGATAAGACATTGTTGTTGATTTGGAACGATGCTTAAATTGATAAAATTTTGGTAAAGGAGCTCATCTGAATAATTATCATGAAATTATTCATCCGGAGGCAGGGGAATTAATGGTTAGTGGCATGGATTGAGGAATCGAGGTTTCAAGTTCAAATTCTAGTTGAATCCATCATATTCACTTACATGCTCAGATCCTTGGGAAAAGTATGAATCCATCTCTTTATCCCCCAGCTATTGGTAAATAGCAGAACAGACTGGGTATTATAGCCTTGGGTGGTAACCAGTTTAGGAGAAGAAAAAGCTCTGAACATTATTTACATTATTCAGACTATTGTTCCTATCTTTGTTACCATTTGCATGACGTTTCAACCGTTATATGCTCTGACCTCCTTCAGGTGTGAAAGAAGATGTGAAGAAGGCCAAAGCATACAATGGCCGAAACATTGTGCAAATGGCAACAAAGATGAGAACAATAGTCTGAATAATGTAAATACTGTAAATACTACCTCATCTCAGAAATATAGACAAATAGAATGATCTATTATTAAACGTCGTACAAATGGCAACAGAGATGAGGACAATAGTCCGAATAATGTAAATACTGTAAATACCACCTCATCTCAGAAATATATACAAATAGAATGATCTATTATTAAACGTCGTACAAATGGCAACAGAGATGAGGACAATAGTCTGAATAATGTAAATACTGTAAATACTACCTCATCTCAGAAATATAGACAAATAGAATGATCTATTATTAAACGTCGTACAAATGGCAACAAAGATAAGGACAATAGTCCGAATAATGTAAATACTGTAAATACTACCTCATCTCAGAAATATAGACAAATAGAATGATCTATTATTAAACGTCGTACAAATGGCAACAAAGATGAGGACAATAGTCCGAATAATGTAAATACTGTAAATACTACCTCATCTCAGAAATATTGACAAATACAAGAATGGTGGAGAAGTGACTGAAGACATGACACCAGTTCAAGACCAATAATAATGATGATTCTTCTTTGGATTTTATAATATATCTTAAACACCAGACTCTCTCTCTCTCTCTTTCTCTCTCTCTCTCTCTCTATATATATATATATATATATATAGCCTCTTACCCTGTGAAACCACAGTAGGTGGTGGCTCGCTTCTCGAGTTCTTGTATTCTCGCACTACTTTCGTACTTTTGTATCGAGCACTTTATTGTTAAGGTTTTGTTTTGGGTTTTTCTTTCTAACAGGCACACTAGACGTATTGTTCTTGTGCGCTGTTTGTTTCTTTTTTTCTCCCCCCATTATTTAACCCATGAGGTAGTTCTTGCCGGGTTAGAAGACGGTTTAAATTACTGTTAAATTAGCACTATTTTCGGATGTTTAGTCTGCTATTATTAGTGTTGCCTTATTGTGATTAGGTTCATTATTATATATATATATATATATATATATATATATATATATGGCAGCAGTATTCTCAGCATGAATTGTAGACTTATAAATATGTATAATAGATTCTAGAGAGTTTGTTTTTATGGCTATCATTTTTAATTATTCTGCATTGTATTAGGATTCATTTTGTAAGGAAAGGAGACGTTATATGATCATCAAAATTACCATGAAAGATTCTAAGTTTAGTGAATTGCTAATACATTTACGTCTTCACAAGTTTCTTTCTCTTTTAATCAGAATTGTATTCTTTCAATCCAAGTTATAGTCAGAACTATTACAACTGATGACTATTGTTTTGTAAAATATTCCTCTTAAGTTCATAAAGTCTTTTATTTAAATTCCTCTATTTCTTGGGACTGTTTATTCTGCTTCATAAATACTTGAATTACATTTCATTTTATTGTTATTTTGTTTTGTGTGGATTAAATATTTAAGTAATTATGTCAAATTTTGTGTTAAGGTTGGATATATTCTTTTTAATTGCTGTCTTTTCTGAGTTGGACTGAACCTCTGAGCAACAACAAGGTTTGGGAGAAAAATGGAAACAAAAAGGAGACCTACATTTGACACGATATTCGAAAAATTATGATTGATAAATGTTGGACAAATTAATTCCCAAATTAATTAATTAATTAATTCAAAAACACGTAAGACTGAAAAAGTACAAAAAAACGATTTCTCCCATGTCAGAAAATCCTCTTTAAAAGTTTCCAAAAGAACATGCTGTACTGGGAGGAGGGCACGATCACTAGAAGGATCTGTGAGATGGTGTATATAATACATGGACTAAGATATACCCGCAAAAGACACATTAATCAAATGAAAAAAAAGCATGAAATGGATTCTAACAGCACACAGGATGAAGTGGAAGAACCCATCAAGATCATTTACAACACATTTGACCATAAGCTCCCGCAACATACACCCGAACAACAAAGGTCACAGAGAAGGAAGAAATTTACCGAGCCTTTAAAAATCAATCCCCAAAAGAAAAGGTTTTAATTTCAGGAAAATAGAAAAAACCTTTTACAGGCTTGGGAGGTAGGTATTCTGGGGACCTACCTACAAATGGACTTGTCCACATCTTTATAATATGGCTACCAACATTGAGTAGTGAGTCACTGCTTCCGAGCAGAGAGCACAAACCCAGTCGTGGTTCCGCCGGAGGGTAGAACCACGACTCGGTAAAAATAGACAGACATATTTTTGGCCCGGCTATATGGCCGGGAATACCCACTTTAAAATGACCATGTGTCACATCCAGCCTTGCGTGGGAAGGCTAGTGAATATAGTCACTGAGTAGTGGACTTGCCTCTGCTACTGTTGACACTGTCAGTTCTCTGAGCGCTGTCAGCTCTCAGAGAGCTATCTGTCTTTGGGCAGGGAGCACTAACCCAGTCGTGGTTCTGCCGAATGGTAGAATCACGACTGGGGAAAGATAGACAAATATTTTTGGCTGGGCTATATGGCCCAGAAGACCCACGTTAAAAAGACCTTGTGTCACATTTTACCTTACGTGGGGAGGTGACTAAATACTGTCACTGAGTAGTAGCCACAGAGAGAGTGAATGAGTGAGTCAGGACACCTGCAAGAGAAAGTACTCTCCAGTCCACGGTTACCTTTGTACTATGTTTTCTGAGAATATACTATTCAACCTTATATCCGAGTTTGTTTTATCTTCGGTTATAACAAAAGCAAACAAAAACATAACAATCAATCTACCAATTTGCACATGCATTCAATTTCTGTCGCCATATTTGGTCTGATGCTCCTGGTTTTCATTTTGAGTTTCTCAACAAAGTCCAAAAGAGGATCTGCAATATAATCGATCCTGACTTGGCAGCTCAGTTTCAGTCAATTTCTGACTGACAAGATGTGGCTTCTCTCTATCTTTCTACAAATATTTGCATGGCTTCTTCTCTGACAAACATCTTTCCGTTAGGGTTCTAACCCTAACCCCTGCCCTGATGATATGAATTTACTTGTGCTGTTACATTAGTATCAAAAATAGTCAAATTTAGCCACTACTTCTACTCTAACAGTTCCTTTTCTTGCACATCCCGTCTGTGGAATTCTATTTTTCATACTTGCTTCTCTGATGAATGCAATCTCTAGTAGTTTAAACACAATGTTAATTGTCGTTTTCTATCTCCCTAAATTCTATCCTTTCGTTGGTATCCCCTGTACCCTGTTTTTCTCTATATAACTGTGGTGATACCAAGCAAAAGAGATGGACCAGATGTTTGCTCTATAACGACCAGAAAGCAAATGACCAAAAGTCGTCTTTGCGCAGGTGAATTCGCACAGATGTTCTGGTTGAAAAATAAAAATTAATCAAATATTAAATTTCCATTTTGTGAATTTTATTTACCAGCCAATGGGAAGCTCAGAATCAAATACAAGTGTGAAATCCCAAAAGAGCTGCTTTTGATCCAAAAAGCAGATATAAAAAGCTGAGACAGAAAGCACCCAGCAGACAGACTGAAGCAGAAACCCAGAGAGACGAATGTAATTAGTATCTCCCTTGACCAAGTCCAGTGGCTACTATACTCGTCCCTTCATCTCTCTTTCCTTCTCCCTGTCTCAAATCTACTTACTGGCCTAAGGAGCGACTACTTCAAAAACATTCCTCACTTACCTTCGCTCCTCACATTCCTTAGCATTAATTTTCTTTCAGCTTATTATTTGCCATGAACATTTTAACCTCCGTTGGACTTATACTTCATGTTATTACTTTAATTGTAAAAACATTAATTGATATGTGTTTATATAAAAATGTTATTTTTCAACTCAAATTGCTCTTCTTGATTTAATAATCATTTTATGACTTATAGTGGGCTACTACCACAAGGCCAAATTCCGTTAACCTGCAACAGTATACAATTACCCTTCACTAGAACAGAATCCTACTACAACGGGAAAATAATAGATAAGCTACCCGCTATATAACCCCTTATTCACCAGTGGCAGTCCTGAATGTGAAATGATTATAAAACAATAAGACTTAAAAAATAGGCTGTCAATACTATATAGAAGGAAAAATTACAACCTAATCTTTTTTTAGTCTCCAGTGTTTGCAACTTGTCGTAAAAGCTAAGGCTTGTGCCTTGTAATTCTTTGTAAAATAATTTAACAATTATTAGTTTTAACCTGTGGAAATCTCACAGTTTTCTTCTTTAAATATTCTGATAAATCTTCATTCTTCAATTAATAAGTGAATAAGCATATGGCAAATTCTATGACAATAAAATATCTATAGAAATTCCCCTATTGCATCTATCTAAACTTATTTATAAATGAAACTTTGTCTGTGTGTGTGTCTATTACCTATAGACTCTGAAATGGCTGAACCGATTTTCTTGAAAATACACACAGTTGTACTATAAGCATCTGCGAGTGTTCATAGCTGGGTTTTGTGTCGAGGTACCCCCGATAAATATCGAAAATTGATAATTGAAAAAATCGGGTTATAGAAGGAGTGGTTCGATTTTAATCAAATTTGATACACTCATAGACAAAGACATAAGAAATGATATTCAGAAGTTTCAAGGTTGCAGTTCTTACAATAGTGCAGAAAATCAATAATATATATATATATATATATATATATAAAAGGCAAGATGTTTGTGTGTGTGTCTGTTTATCCGTCTGTATGTCTTTTTTACAAATCCACAATTTTTATCCAATTCTCATAAACTTCGCACAAATATTCTTTAGGCTGAGTCTGAGCTCCAGGACCATGGATTAGTTTTAAAGCTTTCATTATACCCGAGCAACGCCGGGCTATACTGCTAGTTATTAAATATTTGAACGTAACAACTTTCACAAATTATTGCAATAACAATCATAAATATAAAGTTCTTTTTCTTCTTTGTTCGTATCATTCGTCCTTGCTTGCATTCATTCTCGATTATGGCTATGGATTGTTTGTCTCCCTTCTGCTGATAATCATTCTTGTCTTCTTCTATTCCGTTCTCTTGCTGCCTTGTCTTATTCTTTCTTCCATTACAATGATTTTTTCCAGAAATATGATGTGTTTACAAAATACATTTAATTTTATTCATTACAGCAAAAGCATGACATATATGGATATTGGTAGCAAACATCATATTTGGCGGTCCAGAGTATGACAGTAAACTGCATTCGCCAACAATGTTGAGAGATTCTTAGGAGCATGAAACTACCACTTAATTGCTGTTGTTCCTAGGTCCACCCGGAGTGGTAGTACCTGTTCGGGTCCCAGCAATGGGCAAATAGTTAACTCCTAAACTGGGGTCAAAACACTATCAAAGTATAACAATAAACTCTTTATAGAAACATATAAATAAAAATAGACTTTTATAAAAGAATATACATTTTTTTAAAGAAAAATATCACCAATACATTTTTTAAGAACAAAAATGCCATAATACATCATAATTACCAGCAAGACATTTTTGAATACAAAGCTAGAAGACATCTTCAATTCCTAAGATAAAAAATATAAAATAAAATTTTTCATCAAAATCTGGATAAATCAACTTTCTCACTACAACCACACATTTAAAAAATACCTTAAAACCCCACTTTTTGGCATTAAATAACCCACAGAGATTGATATGCCATTAAACAAACTCAAACTTATAATTAACCCCCATTTTTTCTCTTGAATAACAGGAATGAGTAGCAGCACACTGTCAGCTTTGTTTTCATTTAGTACTATGTCTTAAGTGGGCCATGTATTTCAAACATCGTTGTGAATTTTTGTAAAAGCGAAGAAGAGAGTTGATTTTAATTAATTTCTTATCTGCTACAAATATTCGATGTACTGAGTTTGAAATTCGGATAAATCCTTTCGTTCACTTTTGCACAAATTGTCTTGGAGAAGACGCAATTCCGTCTCTTCACTACGTCGCAGTCTTCATGTTAAAGAGCAAAGTAGACAGGGCCCGCTAGCCACCGGTAATAAAGAGTCTAAGAGAAGGAAAAATGAATTTCAATTTAGTGCAGAAAACAGCTTCTATATACTTGCTTTTCATGACGGCTACAAGCCTCCAGGAATTTAAATGCAATATCAATTCCGTTCTAATATCTACTTGATTTCAGTCCTTTCTACATCACCTCGTATATCTTGTTTTTCTCCTTTTTCTTTACATTCGAAACGATCTTCAACCCTGTGTTCCCATCCTTCTCTTGGCCTTTCTCTGGCACCCCATGTAACTGGTTCGTCTTTCTCTTCACTCTCCTCCTGCCTGAACTTTTACTCTCTTATGTAGCCCCCTGCGCATCAGTGGCGGTACCGTCTTGCTTGGGGTGAAAAAAGAAAAAAGGAAAACACTGCACTATCTTTTCCAAGAATTCATGGCAAAAACCAAATAAAAAAGAAAAGGAATCTGTGAAATTCATTATCTCCTGCGCCATTAAAATAAAAATAAGAAAAGAAAGACGGTTTTGCTTTTACAGAGGTTTTGGTAGATTCGAGATACTTAAGTAGTAACCCATCTAGGCACTGACCAGGATCAATTTTGCTTAACTTTGGTGATCATACAAGAATTTTAATGTCATTTCCTTATATTTTAATATCATTTTCTCATATTACTATTTTAATATTGTTATGTTAGAAAGAAAAGGCAATATGTTATAATAATGTAATAACAATATTCATTTATTAGGTTGTCCCAAAAGTTCGTAAACACTTGCAAAAAATTGAATTTTTATGCAATTTTGCATTTATATTATAGTGATCTTCATCTTTGTATTCCAGATGGCAATTGATAAAATTGAGCAATGAGTTTTGATTCATTACAGCTGGAAGCAAGGTCTTTCAACCAAAAAAGCTACAGAAGAGATTTTTGTTGCTGAAGGTGAAAGAACAATTGCATATGCGGCGATCTCAAAGTGGTACAAGCGTTTTGATTCTGGCGACATGAGTTTTAAAGATAAGCCTTGTTTGGGATGGCCATTAAAGTTGGATGATGGAGACTTGCAAACTGGGTTGGACATTGCACCTTCATCGAGCACTCGAAAATTGGCTGATGAGCTTGGAGTTGGCAAATCGACAACTCACCGACATTTGAAGCAACTTGATTTTGTTCACAAAAAGCCACGCCAAGATCTGCACAAACTCACCAAAGCACAAGCCAACAGACGAGTTGAAATTTGCCATCAATTGCTCAGCAATCCATTGGACAAGCATTTTTGGAAGGGCATTGTGACATTCGATGAGAAATGGGTCTATCTGGTCCAGCACAATTGAGACAAGCGATGGGTTCAGAAAGGACAAGAGACACCGTCAGTTCCAAAACAAGATCGATTTGGCAAGAAAGTCATGTTTTGTGTTTAGTGGAACTTTGAAGGAATCATGCATTTTGAGTTGGTTCCGAATAGTCGTGCCATCAGTGCCGAACTTTACTGTCAGCAACTTGAGTGGATCTACGAAAAGTTGAAGCAAAATACCTGGCTCTGATCAACCGAAAGCGCGCTTTGATGCAGCAGGACAATGCCAAGCCACACACCGCCAGGAAGACCAAAGACAAGTTTGAAGAGTTGAACGGCGTTGAGGTTCTGCCACATCCAGCCTACAGTCCTAACTGTGCTCCATCAGATTACGGCCTTTTTCGCTCAATGCAACACTTTCTGAAGGGTCGCCGATTCGACTCGGTTGATGAAGTCGAGGAAGCATGTCAAGAATTCTTTGATTCGAAGCCAGCTGAATAGTACTTTGACCAGATCCGAAAGCTTGCAGATCAATGGCAGAAAGTCTTGGAAAATGATGGTCTTTATTTTGAGCAATAATTTTTGTTGTTTTTGCGAGTAAAATTTCAATTTTTTGCAAGTGTTTACGAACTTTTGGGACAACCTAATAACTCTTTTGACATCACAGGTTTCCAAGGCAACCAATTTGCATACAAACAACCCTTTTCCAAGGGCCCCAAGCACAACAATCTTCTATGCAATCAGTCTAGATAAAGACTTTCAAATTGCAACTTACTTATGCCAGATCAAATGCTGGTTTCAAATAGTTTCTCTTACAAAGGGGGATACAGATTTTTTTTTTTTTTTTTGCTAGAGGGTAAATTTTCATTCGAAGGATTCTACATGATGAAGCCCATTCATGTAGAATCCTTCGTTGAATAAAGATGGAAGCTGAAGATGGCTTGCCTGAAATAGGCCTATACATCCGAATTACCATGAAATAACGTGTCTGTCTTAATTTTTCTTATATTTTTCTTATATTTGCTCTATATGTATTTATATGCATATATGTTTAGAGCTCTTGTAGAGGGTTATCCTACCATTATAGGTAAAGGATACTCCTTTGGATTCTTCTATGTCCACAGGGCATGTTAATATATATATATATATATATATATATAGTGTATCAAGGTAGCAAATATTCAAATTTGCCGTGTGACGTCATAAAACCGCATTGCAAATTTGTGAACTGTGTTTGTTAATTTTGGTAAATATTACCTAGCGGAGTTTTATGTCAATACAAAATAAAATTGTTGGTGATGGTGGATGTTATTGTATTACCATCTTGGTGACTTCTCTGAAAGCTTAGAACCAAATTAATAAAAATTATCCAAATGTTAAAGAATTTTTGTCTTCATTTTCAACTGAAATTAACGGCTCATGATTAAACATAATAGACATTCATTGTCTCTTATATTTAACAGTATATATATATATATGTGTGTGAAATGTGTATGTATGTATATATATATATATATATATGTATGCAATTTGTTATATATATTATATTATTTATATATCATATATGCACAGTACTTATTTGAAAGCGCTCAATATCAGTGATAGAGCCGACATATTCATACAGATAGGTTTGAGTTTGTGACCCTGGGTTTCACGCTCTTGCAATCGTCAGACAAACTGATTAATTTAAAAACAAAAATTGGCTATTTGTAGGGCTGCGTATATTGGTGTATTTTTGTGGAAGTGGGAGGAAAAGTGGGAGGAAAATTTGTCATTGCGACAAACTCAGACATACATACACACTTGTACACACATTGATGTATACAGAGACACACACACACGTGCACCCGCCCACCAGGGCTGACACAAACATAACTAGATGCAAACCATATGGGGCTTGGCATATATATATATATATGTGTGCTGTTGCGTACATACATATATATTTGATTGATATATATATATATATATATACGAGTCACAAATATTTCCATGTACTTGTGGTGGAAGATGACAGCTTGCAATCAATTCTGTCAGTCCTTCTGAGTTTTTTGTCCTGTTATTTTTGCAATTTATTAATCCCTGCTGTTCTCAATAAACTTGGTTTCAGCACAGCCCTCCATTCCCCAACAAAATGCACAGCAAGAAGCCCCGTGGCATCTGTTATTAATCCCTGGGGAACTTGATATGGACACATAAGAGCCAGCGGCTGAAATACTCACACAAATGCCATCCACTTTTGTGACGACCTACAAAAGAAAACCTGAGTAAGATGTCAGCAAAAACCAAATTTTTTAATTAAAATGATTTTATCAATTTGGGTACACATGTGTTCACTTTCTATCTGACAGTTTTAAAATTGAATAAAATTAACTCCAAAACTATGAACACATCAATCTTCTAAAAATAACGTAAAAGAAAAAGAAACCAGAGATTGCACTCAGTCTGTCTAACAAATCTTTATTACAGACACTTGCTCAACACACTGTGGTTTTTATTACAAGTCATCAACTTTTTTTTTTTAATCATTTCACCCCAAGCAAGGCATTCCACTGCCACTATAGTGCAGGGGGTTACTTAGGAGAAGGTGCTGAGAGAGAAATTAGATATAGGAAATATCAGAAGGAGGGGGATAGACGAGTAAGGAGGTACATAGGAAGAGTGTTTGAGAGAATGGATGCGAGTTAGTGTGTTAGGAGGTGTCTATTGACCTTACATTTAAATTCCTGGAGATTGTAGCTGTCGGGGAAGCAAGTATGTGGAAGGGAATTCCACAGGCGAGAAGTGCGAGAAAAGAAGCTGTTGAAGTAGAAATTGCGGTTACATTTTATCGGTTTCACTGTAAAAGGGTGGGACCTAGTTGCTAATCTACTATCTCATGCAAATTCTTACCTAGGGGGCACCAGTGATCTAAGTTCATCGGAGCAGAAGCCATGAAAGTATTTATAGAAGAGGCACAGGGAAGCCACGTCATGCCGGTGAGAGAGTGACTGCAGCCGGTCAGCCAAGTCGGTATTGATCACATTACAGATTCTCCGTTGTATTTTGTCAAGAACCCTGAGGAGAATAGCAGGGGCACCAGACCAGATATGGCAGCAGTATTCAATACACGGGTGGATGGTAGGTTTAATTAGTTACATTGTCTAGTTTCCTCCATCTGAATGAGACTTTGTAAGGAAATTTATGCTGTCAAAATAAATCTTGATTTATAAATGTATAAATATGGCTTGGGGTTTCCTCTCAGTATTTTATAAAGTTCTGGATAATATCCATGAAGTTCTCTATTTTTACCTCATTAATAATTAATAAAATTAATAATTAATTAAATAAAATCTTTTGAATTATCTTTTTCTCTGTCTTTATGGGTCAACCATTCTCTCCTATATTTTTTTTTTTAATCATATCACCCCAAGCAAGGCGGTAATGCCACTGAAGTGCAGGGGGCTATGTAAGAATGAAAAGATTGGAAAAGAGAAAGCCGGGAACCACATCCTAAACAGGGAACAAGGGACATATTATAAATTATATTTTAGAACATGTACATAATTTTATATATATACATTTATATATCCACTACAAATGGTACATTTGTTTCGACATTGAAACTTGCCATTCCTATACATACCACCTAATGAGACACTAAAGTTTCAATGTCGAAACAAATGTAACATTTGTAGTGGATATATATATATATAAAAAATTATGTACATGTTCTAAAATATAATTTATAATAAATATTCACAGCTCTATATATTATATATCAAGCACTGTTTTAAATTAATGTTTTGAATGTTGTAAAAATTCTTTCTTCGTTCTGTATTCACTTGGATATATATATATATATATATATATATATATATATATATATATTGAGAGCACTCAATTCATTTATATATATATATATATATATATATATATATATGTGTGTGTGTGTGTGTATATATATAAAAGTATCCTTTGAAATTTGGAAGGTTAATTCCATGGAGGATTTTAATTCGATGAGTACTCAGTGATAGAATTTTACAAAGTATTATAATGAAAATAAATTGGATGCTTTTATAAATCTATCGGTAATAGTTTATTTTGCGGATATTTTAGTCTTTGGTTTGAGGAGTGGATTTGTGAAATTTCCATGAAATAAACTATTACCAATGGATTTATAAATGCATACAATTTATTTTCATTATATATATATATATATATATGAGATTGTTTAATTAGTTTTTGGTCATAATAATATCAGACGTGTAAACATTTGTATTAAAAAGTGTTCAATACAATTATGTTGTAGAACTTTTAAATATTCTTCATTTGTAAACAAGTTATTACACGACTTAGGTTTCTACCATGTGGTGTCTTCAGGTAATTTACAATAATGAGTTGATTTACTCAACAAATGCTTTAACAAGAAAAAATACCTGTTACAAAATAAATTTAATATTTAGTATAATAGCCTTTTGCTTTGATCACAGTCTTCATTCTGTCAGGCATTGATATCACAAGCTTCTTCAATTTATCTCATGGTATCTCCTGCCAAGCAGCTTGTATTTGTTCCCAAAGTGTGTCTTGTGAAGTAACATTAGATTTATCAATTTTTTTATCCAAAATATCCCATGAATGTTCAATAGGATTGAGATCAGGGTTTTGTGGGGGCCAATTCAAATTCTGAAGCCTCCCTTCCTCTTCCTTTTTAGTGAAATAATTCTTACAAAGGCTTGGCTTTTCACCCTGTATTTGAATTTCATTGAGGTTTTTAGGAAAATCAACCACGTTGTAATACTTTTGCACAGTACTATATATATATATATATATATGTGTGTGTGTGTGTGTGTGTATGTGTGTGTAATTATATATGTATAGACACAAAGAATATTGTGATAGGTTAGAAATTCAAGACCTAAAAATAAATATCTTGATAGATTTATATTTATGTGTACATATATCTAGCTACCTCCAACAATTTGCTAAAAAATGAGTGCACATAATGAAAAAATATCCAAAACTTCATATAAACAAAGTTTTGTTATTAAATATTTGTTATTTTTAAGTGGGAAAACCAAAGGATTTTTGATGATGCGATCCGGTTTATAACCTTCAAAATTTTGAATAATTCTTTTTTTCTTTTGTTAGTAGGTGACTATAAATTAGCATGGGAAATCTGAGTGTTTTTGAAGTAAAAACACATTGATTTAGAAATGCTTGCAAATTTTGTTTTGAATTTTAATTTTAATGACACTTTCAGGACATTATCAAAAATGAATAAAATTATTTTAGAAATGTTTCTTTTTTAGAAAATTTTGGTAAAAATATTTTTTCCATTTGTTACACTCACATTTCAAGAAATTAATTTATATATATATATATTTATATATTTAGTTGAAGCTATAAAGGCGAGTTCAAAATATTTAGATTTCGGTATTAAATAACACATAGAGGTTGAATGCTACTAAATAAAATCAACCAACCAACAACAAATATTTATAATAAAATTACCAAAAAAGATATTTAAAGTGAAGTGACCAAGATAACATTTTATCTGTAGATGAAGATGGACAATTGCTTTCAAAATATATTTAGTAAAAGACATAAAATTGCTTTCAAAATATGTTTAGTTGAAGGCATAAATTGCATTCAAAATATATTTAGTTTATGACATACAGTTGCATTCAAAATATGTTTAGTTGAAGATACACATTTGCATTCAGAATATATTTAGTTGATGGCATAAAATTGCAAGTAAAATATATTTAGATGAAAGAATACAATTGTATTAAAAACATATTTAGCTGAAAGCATACGACTGTATTCAAAATATATTTAGTTGAAGATATACAATTACATTTGAAATATAATTAGTTTAAAGAATACAATTACATTCAAAACATATTTAATTGAAGACATACAGTTGCTTTTAAAGTATATTTAGTTGAAGGCATACAATTGCATTTAAAATATAATTAGCTCATGGCATACAATAGCATTCAAAATATATTTCGTTCAAGGCATACAGTTACAATTAAAATATATTTGGTTGAAAGCATAAAATTGCTTTGAAAATACATTTTGTGGAAGCAATACAATTGCATTCAAAATATATTTAGTTGAAGGGATACAATTGCTTTCCAAATGCATTTATTTAAAGGCATACAATTGCTTTCAAAATATAATTGGTTGAAAGCATGCAATTGCATTCAAAATATATTAACTTGATGGCATACAATTTCACTTATATTTATTTAGTTGAAGGCATACAATTGCATTTAAAATTAATTTAGTTCAAGGAATACAATAACTTTTAAAATATGTTCAGTTGAGGGCATACAATTGCTTCCAAAGTATATTTATTTGAAGGCATACAATTGGTTTCAAAATATATTTAGTTGAATGTATACAATTACTTTCAGAATATATTTAGTTGAAGGCCTAAAATTGCTTCCAGAGAATATTTAATTGAAGGCATACAATGGCTTTCAAAATACATGCAGTTGAAGACACACTTGATTTCAAAACATATTTAGTTGAAGACAAAACTGTTGCTTTCAAAATATATGTAGTTGACCTGTGAGTATCAGATCTTCCAAGCCTTCCTTCCTCATTACATGTCTTCAGCTGTCTCTTCCTGATGCTCTGTATTAATTTCTTTTTCATTTCACTCCTTTCTAGAACATCATCATTGCTCACATAATATTTGCAGCATCTTTCTGTAGAACCATATTTCAGTTGCTTCAAGTTTTCCCTTCATCTTTGATGATATTATTAAGCATTCACTGCCATATTGAAGAGCAGACATCACACAGCAATCCAGAACTCTCTTCTTTGTTTCTAACAAAATTTTCCTATCTCTTAATATTTTGCTGAGCTTCGGGAATGCATCCTTGGCCATGCCAATTTGCCTTCGGATCTCAGTGTTGCACTTTCCATCTTCCATTAGAACACTTCACAAGTACTTAATTTTTTGTACTTGCTTGATTTTAGTATCCCCAACCCATAATTGGCATTTTGGGCTCCTCTGTTTGCTGATGACCATGCATTTGGCTTTTTTGGAATTTATTTGTAGTCTTTTCTTCATCCACTCTTTTTTAATACTTTTTTAAAATTATTTCACGACAAGCAATGAAATAAATCCACTAAAATACAAATGGTTGCTGAGTGTTAAAGAATAACAAAAATGAAAACATTATCAAGAAGCTAGAACAATAAATGAAGAGGAATCAAGAAGACATTCAGTAACGATTGACATTGCATTTAAATTTTGGAAGATCAAAGTTGAGTGAAAAGCAAGAAGCTGGAAGAGAGTTCTACAAGCAAGAGAAGAAATTGTTAGCATAGGACTTATAATAATATGAGAAGAAGAAAGCATAATTAAGGAGAGAGAACAATAAAAGAAGAGGAATCAAGAAGACAGTAGATAATATTTGACACTGTATTTAAATTTTTGAAGATCAAATTGAAAGGTGGGAATTGCAAGAAAAAACAGACTGTCAGCAAAGAACTTAAGGCTACATCAAGCCATTTCAAATGCAAGATGATGAGACTTAGCTACCAATCGGTATGGAAATAATATACCAAAAATATGGAGGTGAATATGATAATAAAGATGATGACGACAGTCTCAACAATGTAAATAGTGTAAATAGTTACAATACCTCATCTCAGAAATATAGACAGATTTTGAAGGAGTGAATATGGCAATAAAGATGAGGACAACAGTCCAAACAATGTAAATAGCGTAAATAGTTACAATACCTCATCTCAGAAATATAGACAGATTTTGAAGGAGTGAATATGGCAATAAAGATGAGGACAACAGTCCAAACAATGTAAATAATGTAAATAGTTACAATACCTCATCTCAGAAATATAGACAGATGTTGAAGGCGTGAATATGGCAATAAAGATGAGGACAACAGTCCAAACAATGTAAATAGTGTAAATAGTTACAATACCTCATCTCAGAAATATAGACAGATGTTGAAGGCGTGAATATGGCAATAAAGATGAGGACAACACTCCGAACAATGTAAATATTGTAAATAGTTACAATATCTCATCTCAGAAATATAGACAGATGTTGAAGGAGTGAATATGGCAATAAAGATGAGGACAACAGTCCAAACAATGTAAATAGTGTAAATAGTTACAATACCTCATCTCAGAAAGATAGACAGATGTTGAATGAGTGAATATGGCAATAAAGATGAGGAGAACAGTCTGAACAATGCAAATAATGTAAATACTATTTCATCTTAGTAGTATAGAAAAATATTGTTGAATTGGTATGGACATGAATATATACAAAAATTGATATATATTTTTATATTTGATATTTGATATATTTGATATATACAAAAATTGATACAAAAAATATGGAGGTGAATATGTCAATGAAGATGAAGACAAAAGTCCAAACAATGTAAACAATGTAAATACTATTTCATCTTAGTAGTATAGACAAATATTGAAGGATTGATATGGAACTGATATACCGAAAATATGGAGGTGAATATGGCAATAAAGATGAGGACAATAGTATGAACAATGCAAATCATGTAAATACTACCTCATCTCAGAAGTATAGACAAATATTGAAGGATCGGTACGGACCCAATATACTAAAAATATGGAGGTGAATATGACAATAAAGATGAGGATAATAGTATGAACAATGCAGATTATGTATATACTTCATGTCAGAAATATAAATAATTGAATGTAATCTTTTCTGCAAATGTAATCTTTTCTTTATTTCATTTTAGAAGTAGACAAAAAGTAAATAATTTCAAAAATATCAAAACTTTTCAAAAGTTCTATGATATTTTAATTACGATCTTATTTCTTGTAGTATTTATAGTAACCATTGTTGTAGTCTGACATTTCACATTGCACTAGCAATATTAATTATGACCTTATTTCTTGCAGTATTCATTGTAAGCATTATTGTAGCTTTGTCAAATAGAGACATCAATAGCTGTATGAAATTACCCATAAGTCAAAATAATCTGTTTAATTTCTTTTTAAAACTATACCAACTTCTCTGCTGATACGAAGTGGGAAGATTATGTTGAAAGTTGGTTCAGTTTACTCTCTAAAATCTATCGTACATCTTTAAAAGTCTACAATTCATTTTTGCTTTGAATATTGATGCCACATATGGTCTGATGCTCCTGCTATATATTCAGACATTTTTGATTAAATCTAAAGAAGAATCTGCAATTTTATTGGTTCTAACTTGGCATCTTGGTTTCAGTCACTTTCCCATCGCTACTTTCAGAGTAATTGTTCTGATGAACATTTCTCATGGGGGGGCACTTCAATAGAGTAATGGTTAGTAAGTTTGTCTTGCTAAATTAATTACAACTGAATAGTGAGTTTGATTCTCATTGGTACTCCACACATTCAGCTTTGTTCCACATCTAAGCAACACTTGGGAATTTATTTGGTTTTGATCTTCATAGAGACACTGAGGTATTATGTTGGCTGTAGTTAGAATGTAGTTAAACCTGTGCCTGATGCTACATTTAAATTTTTGGAGATTTTAGCCATCAGAGAAAAAACAGGGTACAACAGATGCAGAAGAAAGGATAAGAGATGGATAGGATTAAGGGAGGTGGATGGAATTTAGAGAGGTAGATGGGATTTAGAGAGGTAGATGGGATTTAAAGAAGTTGAGATTTTCAGAGGTAGATCAGATTTAGAAAGGTAAATGGGATTTAGAGAAGTAGATGGGATTTAGAAAGGTTGATAAGATTTACAGAGGTAGATGAGATTTGCAGAGGTAGATGAGATTTACAGAGGTAGATGAGATTTGCAGAGGTAGATGGGATTTAGAGAGGTAGATGGGATTTACAGATGTAGATTGGACTTAGTTAAACTGATGAGATTTTCAGACGTGGATGGGATTTAGTGAGATGGATAGGATTTATCAAGAAGGATGGAATTAAATGAGATAGAAGATGGTAAAAAACATTGCGTTAAGACATTTGGAGATTGTAGCTATCAGAGAAGCAAGTATAGAAAAGGGAGTTTCACAGACGGGAAGAAAGAGAAAAGAAACTGTTGAAATGGAAGTGGTAGTTACCTTTGACTGTTTTTATGGTAACAGGGTGGGATCTTGATGCCAGTCAGGTCTTCTTCTTCTATGTGCCCTGTCCCTTCAGAACGTAGGCGGTTATGGTTCTCCACGTCTCCCTATCCCTTGTGGCTCTTAGTATGTTTGCTCCTGTTACACCTCGCAACCCCCTGTTCCGTCATCCACCTGATCAGGCT